>JAVJAQ010005421.1:0-109208 GCA_032362365.1 Zygogramma bicolorata
CGACATAAAACTCTAGGTCTAGGGTCTAGGTTAGGAAATTGAGGTTATGTCAAAGTTGAGAGTTGTTGTTATTCTTCTTCTGTTTTTCTGCTTATAGGTCTTGTGCAAATTTGACAACTGGCGAACAACTTATAAAATCATATTTTTTATGATGTTCGATACGCACACTGCTAAGGCTGGATTCAGACAGATACGAAATCCGATCGTACGACGATCAGATAGCTTTCTGATTGGTCTAAATTTAAATTCAGACCAATTTAGACAAATCAGAAAGCTATCTGATTGTCGTACGATCGAATTTCGGATCTGTCTGAATCCAGCCTAAGGGCCAGTTGCACAATATGAATTTTGTGAGAAACTATTGTGAAGATGAGGAAATTGAGCTTTTTTCTCAAGATCAATAGCAGTTTCCAGTAGTTACACCGGTGCACATTTTATACAACTCTGGTAGTCATTTATGATTATATCAAAGAAGGATATTGAAATATTAATTCCGCACTGTTTTCAACAAATAAAATACGCTGTGATAGTTTTTGGCAGATAATGCGTGATAAACGATTTATGATTCACAATACTCAAAGAATAGTCCCATTTTCTGAGTTATTGTCTAATCAGAATATTAGTGAAAATAGATTTGTCCATGATTCCGAAAAGATGGAATGACTCAACTTTTGCAAAATTCATCCTTTTTGTCGATAGGCCCCCAATGAATGTGTTAGGCTGGGTCAGGTTAGTTAGGTTTGGTTAGATTGGGTTAATGAAAAATTGCAGAATATTCGGTGAATTTCATGAAAGGCATCATTCGGGTATGTTCGGAGACTATGGGCAGAACGAAATGTGGGTAGAACGCAACGCACCCGTCCTTCTGACTTAAAAATTCTATTATAATTTTTTTATTTTACTATATTTTATTGTATATCTTTCACTGAGTAAGTTATATGTTTTTGTAATGACTAAATCTTTCTTAGACTTTGTCAATGAGATGTACATCTTCTGACAATAAAGCATATTTTGATTGATTGATCGTAACCTTCTACCCCAAGATATCCATTTTTTTTCAAAGCATATGTAGGATTATATAATTGAGACCAATCATTTATTTTCTTCAGGAACTTTATTATTATAACAAAATTTGTGAGCGAGTATTTTCAACAATTTTTCAATAATTTATCAGTTTGCCTATTTTCGATAGACATCTCCACTTATCTGGCAAGTAAAATGGTTCAAAAATGTGAGGGAACGGCGTGTCAAAGCCTGTAACTCGGGCAATAGGAGCCTCAAGGTGCAGAAAACATTCCTCCTGAAAAAAATACAGGGGTTTACACGTAGATACAAGAACATTATTACTAGGAATGGTTTCTTCACAACAATCATTATCATCAATTTCAAACCAAATAGTTGACTATCATAAGGTAATCAAATAATGGAAATTTTTATTTCAATTCATACATTCCTGGGACTTTTGTAAACAATCCAGTACGGAATACACTAATATCATAGAGGAAGACGTGAGGATATATTCCGTGATTAGCAAATTTAACAATAGAAGTGTATTTTTCTTTAGTTCGTGCAAGCATATGGAATCATTAGGAAGTGATCAGTAAATATGTGGCTAGTCTGTTTTGCAAAAATACTCCAACTTTCTCAGAACACAGAAATGACATGTTACCGGAATAATAGCCACGTCAATTGAGACATCTATCCCTTTTTAGTCTTGGCGTCAGTGCTCTCTGGTGACCAGTCCACTCTATTACGATGTCAATGGTCGAAGTAGTTTTTGAACTAATCCCTACTAGATGGCGCCAGTCTATTATTCAAAATTGAATTAAAATATAATATAAAACATTAGCCTTTATATTTTCAAATTTGCATTGACTCAACATGAATTGATTAATTTATTTCGACTGTCATTAAAATTCTTGAGATCCCAGTCATTATCAAAATATTCAAAGTTTTCGTTTTACCTGTATAGTTGCTGCGATTTCAGCTCCAAAACCGCCAGTTAGTGGTGCCTCGTGTGCGATCAGAACCCTCTTAGTTTTTTTGACTGACTATAATCAAACGAAAAAATAAAAATTGAAAAAGATATGTATATGATTGAAAGTAATTCATATGAATTCCAAAATTTATCTCAATAAAATTTTGATGGACGACTATTCTCTATGAGGCGCAGTTTGGGTCAAAAGTGTTTTTGCAAATATATGTAATTTCATATCAATATATTCATTAACAATATTTTTATTTTGTGTTCTGATATATTTATTTTCTACGGAACATAACATATTTACGTTTTGTGTGTCATAAATATATAAAAATGAGAATTCCCATATATTTATAAATTCGATATATTTTACGTCGTCAAGAGATGGCGCACTGGCGGCATTCTGTTCACGATCGAGTATATGGCAACAGGGCGAAGTCATTATTCATAAAATAATAGATGGCGACGCAGGCAGTTATCATGTGAATAATGGTTCAAATGTCGAGGGAAGAGGGAATTGGTGCTGTGGTTACGCGTCCGCCTGTGGGTCGAAAGGTCCCAGGATCCTTCATAAAAAAACTAATTTCGCGATTTGATAAGCATCTGGAGTCCTTAATTTGAACTATTAATATCATTAACTTCGACATGACAACTGCCTGAGTCACTGCCATCTATCAGCCATTTTATGTACTAAAGACTTCCCCATGTCGCCATGTACTCGACCGTGACAAAATACCACCGGTGCGCCATCTCTTGACGACGTGAAATAGATCGAATTTATAAATATATGGGAATCTCATTTTTATATATTTGTGACACTCAAAACGTAAATATATTATGTTCGGTAGAAAATAAATATATCGGAACACAAAATAAAAATATTGCTAAAGTTAATAAATATATTGACATGAAATTACATATATTTGCAAAAACACTTTTGACCCAAACGGCGCCTCATAATTCACAGACTGCCGTGCAAAAATCGGGGGTTATATCCCGAGTGCACCAAGTTTAATCGGTTAAAATGTGTGCTGCACTTCCATGATTCTCGAAATTTTGCTTAGCAAATGACTTGAGTGTATGATAATTTGATAAAATCCCGAGACCGCAGGTCGAGGAATTTTATTTTAAATTATTATACACGAAAGCATTTGCTTGAAAGCAAAATTTTGAAAATCATGGAAATACACGCATTTTGGTCGATTGAAATTGGTGAAGGAGGGATATATGTTTAGATTATTTCCAGAAAACATGTAAACTCAGGAAACATCAAAATCGAACACAGGAACAATATAGTACCAGAGATAGTACCTGAAAAGTGATCCAAACGCCCGGTTTATTTCGAACATTTTCATCGGTTAAAAGGTCTAGTGCATTTAATCGCTGCAAAACTCTGTAAAAGCAGTCTAGCCTTCAACTGTTTCATCGTTTTTTCGCATTGAGGGAAATAATCACATTGATGACCCATAGAAACATTGCTCAAGTCACAAAAATCGTGAAGACCTACTACTGTTTCGAATGATACAAGGTGATTTACAACTTGCATGAATGTGTTACTAACAAAATTTATAATAACCAGCTTTTTTAATGTATGTTCATCAGTCACAAGTGGAAATTTTTTCTTCGTAGTTTTCTGGTTTTCTAACCTACCACAATCTGAAAAAATTTATATTAAGTAGTGAGAAATGTCAATGACGTAAATTATCGGTTATAATTGCACGAGTGCATAATAATTACCGATGATTTTGCAAGAAAGCGTGATATCTAAAAATTGCAAGTTTATTTTCATATTTTGGCGAAAGTGCCCGAGTCCGAAGGACGAGGGCTCTTTTACAAAATATGAAAATAACCGAATGCAATTTGTATAATGTATCACGCTTGAATGCAAAATTATCTGGTCATTTTTATGCACGAATGTAATTCATTGGGGAATATTTCACGAATGAAGATATTCTCAAGGAAACGTTATTTTTTGTTCATTTATACTTTCCTCTATAGATTGTATGGAGCACTCACCAAAACGCGAAATGTTTTTCTATTTTTGAAGTCTGACATTTATTTGTGTTGTTTACTGACGTCTAGCGATACGGTTTCAAATGTGTTGTTATGGTGACTTGATACAATGCAATTACCGCTGTAAGTTTTCGATAATTGCATTGCTCTTATGGGACATTTTATATATGAGGGAAATATTCAATGAGAAATATTCGATTTGGAAAGGAATTTGCACATAACTTTAGAGAACGGAAGCGGGTTTGGTTTCTGAAACGTTGAAAATAAGTATTTTTATTTTGGTATATATTAGTTCGTAATTTTAATTTTTTTTGATAGGCGAAATTTAGTTAAATGAGAAGTTGCTGAATAATTGGACCTGTTCTTTCCCAAAGGAATTGCTTTCAATTTACGCAGTAACTTGTCGGGGTAAATAGAAGTCTACCCTTCTACACTGGTATAGATTTCAATTTCAATGCGTATTATTTCAGATTGTGGTTGGTCAGAAATCCAAAAAACTACGAAGAGAAGATTCATCCAACAAAAAGTAATGACTTTCAAATAGTAAGCAGATTGACGAATTTTCGTTTATAGGGGATACTGTTTGGTAGTGTTCAGGGCGTCAATTTTATTGCACATACACATACAGAGAAAAATGTTCTGGATCCTCGGAGTCATACTGTAAAAGTTTGATACAAAAAATATGTCATTACTGGCCAGCGAAAATAGGTATTCTATAAGTGATGATACACAGTTTAGAACAGCTTCTCAACTGCTAACCAAGTTTCTCGAATTCATGAATGGTCTTCACTCTTCCATTATTTTTACGATGGAGATGGAAGAAAATAGTGCAATTAACTATTTGGATTTGACTATCACAAGAATAAATCACAAACATGATTTTTCGGTTTACCGTAAACCGTCCCACACGGACATTGTTATTCATAATACTTCGTGTCATCCATATCAGCATAAGGTGGCCGCATTCAATAGTATGATTCATAGACTGTTGAATGTCCCTTTATCTGATGTGAATTATGTTAACGAACTTAATATAATAAAACAGATTGCGATTAACAATGGATATGAGGGTCAGTTGATAGACTCACTTGTGAGGAAGAAATTACATAGTCAAGCCCTCAAGTTGGTGTATCCAGTAGTCAATACCGAGCCGAATACTTACAGAACCATAACTTATTTAGGCCAAACAAGCGTAAATATCTCTAGATTCTTGAAAAATAATGATATTAATACAGCTTTTCGTACTAATAATAAATTGGGGATATATATCAAAAATAATAAAGACAAAAATGAATCGTCACAAAGATCAGGAGTTTATGAATTAACATGTGGGTCATGTCCGATGTACTACGTAGGCCAAACGGGAAGATCTTTCAACACTCGCCTAGGAGAACACAGAGCTAGTTTTTTGAATGGAAAAACAAATTCTACTTATGCAAGTCACCTCATTCTGGAAGGTCATGAGTTCAACCACGAGTTCAAAATAAGACATTCTGAGCAGAAAGGTTGGAAACTTAACCTTATAGAAAGCTTGGAAATCAATAGAGGGAAAAATTCAGAATATTTATTGAATGATCAGGTTGAATTAAATAACTCCCCATTGTTGAATATGTTCCCGGCCAATAATTCTATTTCTAGGAATAATCTTCGTATGTAACTAATTAGTATTTGGACAAATTATGGGTCGGATATCGGACCTAAGTCGGACCTTTATTGTAAGAGACGTTCGACCTACTTGTATATAAATAGCGTATTATAGAATAGTGATTTATTTATCTTGCTTGAAGAAGCTATTGTAATAGCGAAACACGTGTCGCGGTTTTGTAAACCCATTGTGAGTGAAAATCATACAGGAAACTGTAATATATTTTTGTAAATAATGCTATGTAAAATCAATCAATCAATCTTTATTGACCCCAAGAAACATGAATGTTTATGAAGAAGGGATCTTAAAACTGAGTCACTATTACAATTCACACATTAAAATGAATATTTCGATCATGAACCAATTCAATGTCAGATGGAAAAAGAGTAGTGTTACTTGATCGATTACTTTTTCGAGTTTCTTTTGAAGCGTTTGTCAAAATAATCTTCAGTTAATTTCTTTGGTAGTTTTTACTGTCAGTTTAGTTTAGTGCGCAACCGGGGAGCATCTCGTTCTACCCACATTTCGTAACACCCAAAGTGCGTAACACCCAAATTGCGTAACACCCAAATATCGTTATGCCCACACTCACCGAACATACCCGAATGATGCGCTGTTGCCAAATTCATCCTTCTTTTAGGTTAGGTTAAGTTAGATTGGGTTAACAGGAAATTGCAGAAGATCCGGTAACTTTTGCAACAGTGCATCATTCGGATATGTTCGGAGAGTGTGGGCATAACGAAATTTGGGTGTTATGACATTTGGGTGTTACGCACTTTGGGTGTTATGCACTGTGGGTGTTACGAAATGTGGGTGTTACGCATGCAGCGCACCCCGCAACCGGATGTTGAACCAATTACCGTTTCAAGTTGGATCGGATAAGCTTGTAGGGTCCGATATGGTGAATTAAATTATGAATAAAAATTAACACTCACTACAATCGAGTAACGAAATCAATAATCGAACCATAAGGAAAAAACCTAGATTCGTACCTTGCATACAGTATCCACATCCCATGGCAAAATAGAGACAAGATCAATGACCTCACAAGAAATCTGAAACTTTTCTTTCGCCAACTCTGCAACTTCCTTCAGGACATGCACCTGTGTACCCCAACCTATGAGTGTCACATCACTTCCTGAAAAAAATTGACTAGTATAGGTACATTTCTAACGAGTCTCACTCTCTGTTAACCTCGTTGAATAAAAGTGTTGAGAGAGGATTTATATGAAATATCAATTCACTTATAGTAATTTAATCTTGCGTGGTATTCGGTGGGAAAATTTCACGCCATATTTTGCGAAAAAATTATTAATCCAACCAGACATTTTGAATTACTTTTCAGGGTATTGCTGTTGTTGACATATGTTGATTTGTCATTTTTGTTTAACCGGTTCTGTCAAAATGCTTAAGAATCATTAGTTTAAAAAAATATTTAATTCCATATTTCCTTAATATAAATAAAAAAAATACCTGTAGTTGAACTTTAGTTAAACTATGCTAAAACTCAGATGGGTATCAGCCAGTTTATCGCCCTTTGGTAATTTTAGTTAAGTAAAGGTGGTGGAAATATATTTTTACATTTAACAAGAAATGAAGATTTATGATAATAATATGCCTTTATTCATCATATTGAATATTTTACAATAATTGTTTTATCTACCATATTTCGTTAAATGAAAAAATTAGTTACACCAAATGCTAAAACTCAGATGGGTATTAGTCAAGTTTATCGCCATTTCATAATTTTAGGTCACTGAAATGATAGAAATGTATTTTGCTTCACAGGTATTTCATTATTTAAGGGTTGTAGATCATATGTTTATTTTTTGAACTGTCAAAAAATTTCCACTTAATTATCGTGGCGCCTCAAGAAAAATTCCGGAAATTTTTGTAGTTGCCATGGTAATCAGTCAAAATTAAGGTATCTTATTGGTTGAAAAGTAAAGGTGTGAAATTTTCGGTTATAATTGCACGAGTGCATAAAAATTACCGATAATTTTGCAAGAAAGCGTGGTATCTAAAAAATTGCAAGAGTTTATTTTCATATTTTGGCGAATGTTTACAAAATATGAAAATAACCGAATGCAATTTGTATAAGATATCACGCTTGAATACAAAATTATCTGGTCATTTTTATGCACGAATGTAATTCCTTGGAATATTTCACGAATAAAGAAATTCTCAAGGAAATGTTATTTTTTGTTCATTTATACTTTCCTCTATAGATTGTATGGAGCACTCACCAAAACGCGAAATGTTTTTCTATTTTTGAAGTCTATCTGACATTTATTTGTGTTGTTTACTGACGTCTAGCGATACGGAAAATCCATTATCCGAACTGAGAGTGCAATTTGTTTCTACGCATGCCAAATTAAACAACAACCGACAATAATAGAGCTATACCAATGAAAACATATCTCTTTTATCCAATCACATTTATGATTAGTGGGCATGAGTAGTTTTATATGAAGTGCTGCATTAGCTATCAATATTTTCTTAGTGACAATTACAAAAATAAAGTGAGGGGGGTAATGAAAAATGAAATTACTGTTACATTCATCTCGAGAATCAAATCGTTGAAATTATCTGTCATAATGTTTTTTCTCACCCTGTACAAGAATATCCGCTCGACCAATCGGCAGCTGGTAGTCTCCTACTGGCACCTCATCCACTGCTGCCCTGTACAATATTTTCGGTTCGAGTATCAAGCATGGATCTGGATCTCTGATACAACTCAGCAGGAGGCCCTTTGCTTTGATCGGACTCCTAGGAATAACTATCTGGAACAATCGTATCAATTGTCTGGTGGTTTTATTTATTTATTTATTCCTTTATTTAGCACAGCACAGGCTAATATACAATGTTTGATCCTAACTAACATTAGGCTAATGTCAAAATATTTAAACATGAATGAAAAATATAAATAAATGGTCACACCCACAAATAATAAAATTCAATTACTTATATATAAAATATCGACATATAAAAGTAGGTAACGAAGGTAAGACACAAGTATTGATACGGATACAAAATAACAAATACAACAATTTTAAAACCTTAAATAATCAAACCCTAAAATAATAATAAAATCATTCGCCCATTATGTGCATTTTCAACTTACTTTTGAATTAAACTATCGAATTACAATTCTTGATACCATCATCCAGATTATTGAAAGCCAACATTCCTGCATGATAGATCGATTTTTCAGTACATTTCTAATTTTTGGTCCCTACATGGATATTTCTGTTGGTTCTGGTATTATAATTATGATAATTTTCATTATAAGTTATTTTTCTGGTCAAGTAGTCCGGAGATAGATGATGATGCATCTTATATATCAGTACCATTGTATGGTTGTACACATAGTCTTTCAACGACATCCATTTCAATTCTCTCAACATGTTGACTATTGGTGTCTCTTGGTACCGCCAGTATGACTCTCATAGCTCTATTTTGTTGCTTTTGAAGTCGATCCAGCTCGTTTTTATTTGCCGTAAATAGTATTGAAGAACAAAAAATAAGATGTGGTAAAACTAATGTGTTGTGAATTGTAATTTTTGACCATCTAGATAGGCTTGGTGATACTCTCACCAGAAAATTGACATTATTGGTGACAGTGTTTATCACTTTCAAAACATGTTCTTTGAATGTTAGTCCTTGGTCAATCAATACTCCCAAATACTTCACCACTGTAACACTTTCAATATCCTCATTAGCACTCTTTATACTAATTCCTCTATTTTTGATTTCATCATAACCGGTTTTATTACTCTTTAAGAGACATTTTGTCTTTTCACTATTCAGTTTGAGAGTGTTGAGATTACACCATCGACTTACTCTGCAGAGCTCATTATTTAGAGTACCTATCTATCAATTCATTAACATTATGGGAACAGTAATATATTAATGTGTCATCTGCAAACAAACTAATTTTACACTCAGTAATGTCGGAAACGAGGTCATTTATATATAAAAGGAAGAGTAATGGCCCAAGTATACTACCCTGTGGCACTCCATTATCATTAATAATTTCGGAGGAAGTAATGTTATTGACCTTTGTTACTTGTTTTCTATCACTTGAATAGTCTTCGAACCATTTCAGTACTGTGCCGGTTATTCCATATAATGTTATAACTTTAAAAGTAATCTCTCTCTGTCGACTGTCTCGAAGGCGCGTCGCAAATCTAAGAACACGGCTCCAATTGATTTGTTTTCGTCTATCCACGTTTTCCAGTCTTTGTACAGCAATTTCACAACTATGCTCAACTCTGAAGCCTGACTGAAATTCTGACAAAATATCATTACCTTTTATGTAAAGGATCAATTGTTCATAGACAACCCTCTCTAACAACTTTTCCACTGCAAAAAATGTGTTTATTAGTCTTAGGTCACCTGCTTTATTTGAATTTTTGACTTTTGGAACTGGGATTATGGTCGAAACTTTGAGCGCACATGGAAATTCACCTAACTGTAGAGAACTGTTGACAAGGTTGAGTAATGGATTCTTTATACTCTCATAAACATTTTTCGTGGAAAACAAAATATCGTGAAGTTCTTCGTGATTTATAAGTCGGAATTCACCTAGGAACACATTCGTGTTGTTCGAAGATATGTCGTCAAAACGTGGATCAACATCTCTTGTCGATTTCCTCATCATCGATCTTAAGTTTCGTGATTGTGTTTGTTCTTCCATTCGTTGAAAGCAAAGGTTTCAGTGTTCTCCACATTTGTTTTGGATTTCCCTTACAGTTGTTAATTTTGTATTTATAATATATTCGCTCCTGTTCTCTAATTATTTTGACCACATTATTTCTAGCTCTTCTGTATTTTTCTCTATCATCGTCTTTATTCGACATTCTACATAACTTATAGTTGCTGTCTTTAGTTATGATAGCATTTCTTACTATTTCATTCCACCACTCCTTATATTTCGGTTTTATTATCTTTTTGGTTGAGGAAGGTTCCCAGAACAATATTTTTATTTATTCCTCCAAAGGTATATTGAGCGAGAAAATGTGATTCCTATGTATTGCAGTGCCTGACGTGTCACATTAGCAGGGGAGGAGCTGTTTTAGACTCTATTTGTGAAAGTTTTGTTTTCATTTCACTTCTTTTATAGAAGTGGTAATTCAAATTTTTTGACTGATTGCTTTAGATTGGACTTGAAAATAAAAACGATATCGGTGAAAGTATAATGTTTTTGAAAATCGAGGTCGTAAATAATGGTGGAGGAGCGTTTGAGGTTTTTCTGGTGGAGGTATTTATGTTTTTAGAGAACTATGTATGTGAAGAATTTCTGGGCCTCACCTTCAATCCGGGAGTATGAGCAAAATATGCTTCCGGACTTTGGGAATGGTACAAAGCACCGTGTCCTACTGCTCCGCAAGGTGCCCTCACAGTCAATTTGCCGCAGTCAAATGTTCCTCCAGATCTGTATCTGTACTTGGCAGCTTCGTTCACCAACTGAAAAAAAAATTAAATAACTTGCGATCAAATTATCCATGGTAATTAATTCCCGAGGTAATACCATTGATTACAATTTGGTAATGTTTTTTCGAATGAATACGAGTAATTACTGTTATTATGTTCAAAAATAAATATATTCTTTAGGGTTATTCATTATCTATCAGGTGTAGAAAAATAGCGTATGCAACTCTCATGTAATGGTTATTACATGATCGTTGCATAATATACTCCACTGTTAAGACTGAAATATCAACATCTTTTATCAATTCAGCTTTTCGTTTCCAATTAATATTGAATATTACAGGGCTTTCCTGTCGTGTGAATCTGTATATAACAAAAAGTAGCCTAGGAGTCCAATTGTCAAACAAACAACAGTGTACTTTACATTAAAGTTTGCTTGAATCACAGTGTATAAATATGTTTATCCACTACTATTTTATCATGTACCCATTATTATACATCTATACGCTCGACCTTAATGATACCCATTATGCACTAGTGAATAATCAGCCATTATCCACTTTTGTCAAATACTTCCTTTATTTAGGTATAATATTATATTGTTCTGCTACAAACAATCGGAATTTGAAATTATATCGTGTCAACCAAGAAATATTTTCAATTCAGTTCTTTACCTACATATAAAAAAATGGCAAGGAGCATCTACTTGAGCTATCAGCGACTGTGAATGGGCGTATCATATCGAAATAGCTTTTGAATCGAAACAAATTTGACTTAAACCTGTCAACAGTATTGTATGGAATATTTGCTAGAATAAAATGATAGTGTTCTTGAAAAAATGTATGTGAAGTAAAAAAAATCCAAAAGAAAAACATCAACAAATTTTTTTATTGGTCGTGGATAAAGTATAGTATTCTACTCGCGTATAATGGCTTTTATACGTTCGTTGCATAATATACTGATATGTGTTCCATAGTTTTCTGGGTTTGTAACTTACTACAATCTGAAAAAATTAGAATTAATATCAGAATCTATACAAGTGTAGAAGGGCAGATTTTTAGTCTACCCCGAAAAGTTGCTGCGCCTATTGAAAAACAGTTCTTTTTGGAAAGAAAAAGTACGATTATAGTCGGGCTGTTCAAAAGATAGAATTCAAGGACGCGTGAACAGTGAATGCCTGCATAGCCACGCCTTCTAAACTGAAATAAATGAAGAACTGTTTACACTGTACTGTACTCATTTGTGCTTTGTATTTACGTGTGTTACGTTAATTAAATAATATGGATGGAAACACTCTTTCACCTCCAAGAAAAAGATAAAAAAAGACATTCAACTGTAGAGGAAAAAGGTGTAATAATGAACACTTATAAAAAAGCATCCCAAGAGTTGATGGGAGGAAGACGCGGCGACGTTTTTGTTGAGCGGTGTAAATCGGACTTGTAACATTGGGGAGAGGAACATTCAAAGAGTGCGTGCCGTTCACGTGATCATTCTATCTTTTCAGCGGCTACACTATAGTAGTCAATAACTTATCGTTATAATTTCAGTGTCGTTCCATCCTGTGTGATCTCCATTGGCAGTAAGAATGTGTTCTGATAATTTAGAACCACCTATCTGTCTGTTCCTGATGTACATCTTGTGTTCACTCTTTCGCACTTCCAACGGTCGAGACGTTTCACCGATATTTCTTTGACCGCACGAACAAGGAATTTGATAAATACAATTTTTTGTGTTTCCTGTTGTGTTATTTGGTTTGGTATGTCAAATCAAATCAAATCAGTTTATTCATTCAAAAGACCCGTTAGGGTATAGAACATGTCGAGGTATACTGTCTGATACATGAGTATAAATATAATAGACTACTGAACAAAATAAAAGAATAGCGGTAAAATATTTGATTAAAAAGTTATGTGTCAGTATTGACCGTAAAGTATTTGTTGTTTTGAATGTTGTTCCAACATTATACCTGCTGCCGATCCGTTTTATCTTTTCAGACAAAGGAGGGACATAAGGTATAATGTTTTATACAGGTTGTGTATTTTGTGTAGGTTTTATGTCTCCATTGTGGATTGTGTTCGGATTCTCAATTTCTGTCAAAGTTTTTTCTATGAATTTTTCTGAATCTTTCTTCATTGATTCTCCTTGTGAGTTACATATAATTTTTGTTCTATCATAAAAGGCATTTCACTATACTTCTCTTGACACTTTTGTGGTGGTTTGAGGTGTAGTGAAGATATCTGTTGGCATGTGTTTTATACACTTGTGTCTATATGACGTGTCGATTTCTTTATCATTACATCTAGAAATGGAAGTTCATTGTTATTTTCTGTTTCTAATGTGATATTTATTGTTGGTTCTTGTTTGTTAATATGTTCCAAAAGTGTGACAAACAATTTCAAAAAAGTTACCAAAGATCTCTCTATTAGAAACTCTGTGCGAGTGACAGGGCCGGCGCTAGGAGATTTCGTAACACTATTTTCGAATCATAGCAAATAGAAACACCTACCTGATCGAACGCAGGAAAAATATAATCAGCAAACTGTATTTCAGCGATAGCGGTCGATCCCACTGCTGCAGCCCCGATGGCGAATCCCGCTATGCCCTGTTCGCAGAGGGGCGTATTGAACACCCTGTCTCTGCCGTATTTCTCCTGCAGGCCCACCGTGCACCTGAAGACCCCGCCGAAGCCTACGTCTTCCCCGAAAATGATGGCGGACTCGTCTGTCTTCATGGCTATGTCCAGCGCGTTGTTTATCGACTGGAACATGTTCATTTTGGACTTTTCGCCTGTTTCGACGAAAAAGTAGGTGGAATTATACTATCATCAGTACTTTTCAGTTATAACTGTTAGCTATTTGCTTGATAAACACGTGAATGGTATTGCTCCTTCAGTGGAAATGAAAATGAGATATGGAATCCTTTTTTTGGGCGACAGTTCTCAATACTTTTTAAACTCTGTGTTCGTCATTCAAAAAAAAACCTCACGTTTCAGGGCAAAGCCAAGAGACCCCTGTAAACCTCTGTTGAAACTCCACAGAATCATGACATTGACATGTATGTATATATTCTGGAGAGTGTATGTTCGATTTACAAAAAATTATGTCATGCAATCAATTCAACTTCCCGTTATAATACGAGGCACGACATCCACATCATCCCCTTAGCGATACCAACGAGTTCAATGACAAAAAATAAAATATTCTGTATTTTCTGTGACGGAAAAAAAAATTGACATTTTATCTCTGATGACAAGCAACAAAATGTCACTTTTTATGAAATTACTTTTTTCTCCAGGAATATGTATATATATATATATATATATATATATATATATATATAAAGGTAGAAATTTAATTTAATATACAACGCCGTAAAAATTTTCAATAACTTGCCAATAGAAGCTCGTTCCTTGTCCGTATTTAAAAATTTGGAAATGCCCTGAAGGATTTACTTCTAGACAATGCATTTTATCCATTGGAGGAATTTTATAATGGAATCTTTCAAGATCTGAATTCGTTTTGTATTTGACTATGGCTGTTCTCATCCATTTTTTATACAGTTAGGTCCATACGTCCCACTTAGTCTGTTATACTTTTATTCTGTTGTGTATTACTTCTCCAAAGACTTGGTCGGTAAAAAATGTTTTTGACATTACCAACTTCAGAAATCTAAAGTTTCGTGTGAATCTGTATATATAAAAAAAGGGTTATTTCAAGAAGAGCTGAAAATGTGATCCATTTGCTTCGATGCGATTATAGATTTTGTTGAAATTTATTTCTAAAATTTTGTTCTGATGAGACTCTGCGGATGGTGTTTCACATTACAGACAAATCAGCACAGGGACGTATATTATATTAGAATCGAAATGTGAAGTCAAATTCGACATCTCGGCAATGTAAGTATAGGACCGTGATGACGAATTTGACGTCACATTTCGATTCTAATATACGTTTCTATTTATCAGAGTCCCCGTGCAGGTATCGACAAACTTCCTAACAAACTTGGCAACATATGAATTCGTTTTATCGGGATGAATGTCCTGCAACAAGTGAAGCAATAAGTCTAGCAGAATAATTTTTTTGAAAATGAAAGTTAACGATTCCAACTTGTTCTGAAATGGAATAAACCATGTTTTATGGTTATGGTGGAGTTGAAATAATCTTCGGAAGTAATTACACAAGTGCTTCAAAATTACCGATACTTTTCCATGAAAGCATGTTGTCTAAAAACTGCATGAGTTCATTTTCATATTTTGTCGAAAGAGCCCGACTCCGAAGGAGGAAAAAACCAAACTGAATTAGTGACAAGATTAAAATAAATCTATACCTAAATCATTTTCTTATACTCATCTTCAAACAATAAGTGGGGAATGTGATTGTAATGAAAAGTTTCAACAATGAAATCTTGCTGAGTGAAATCTTGATTTCGCTTAAATGAAATTCTGAAATTTAATCTTCTTTAATCTCAAAACATATTTGTGTTTTTCATCACTACCAAAATTATCGGATTGATGTTTTCAACGCAGATTTTGCATGGAATTTTAGGGTAAATTTCAATGAATGAGTTATCGTTGGAAAAATAATTTTTTATCTTTTCGAATGATATATTACTGGACCCCAATTTTCATTTGAAATTTTAAGGTTGTGACAACCCGTCGCCTAGACGTTTGGAGGCAGAAGTTAAAATGTGCAAACTGTGTGTGACTAATTCACCACTTAAACACTTACATTAATTTGAATAGAAATATATTTAGATAACAATTAAGAAAAAACATATCAACACTACGTTCTCTCAGAAGAGTATAAAGTACATATTGAAAGACCATTATGGAAAGTATTATTTTGTTGATAATTAGTCCGAAATGTTTTTGGAAGAATGTTTTCACAATATCTAATTGAATGGGTATATTAATATCATTAACGAAAGTAATATCATTTGAAAAGTAGGTTGGAAAAGTAAGGAAGAATATCTATTTCAGCTATTTCCGTGACCATACTGAGCAACAGGGTCTCATTTTCGTAGAAGTCACTATTCCTTGCTCAATTTGTTTGCTAAACACACAAAACTTGAATCAAATATGTGCATAACATTTAATAATAATAATAATAACATTTATTCATCCCAAGAAACATTTACAGTTTATAAATAGGGATATCATATAAAAAATGAAATAGAACAAAATATGATTATGTAGCAGAAATATCCGGAAAAAGACTGTTGAATTGATCAATGATCAGCATAATTAAATTCTAAAATATATCATTTTGATGATAAAATATATTTTTTGAGATTGTGTTTGAACTTTTTGATATTTTTAATAGTTTTAATTGAATATGGTATTTTGTTGTAGAGGTTTGTTCCCTCATGAAAAATTGATTTTCCCCGAACCTGGTATGTTTGAATGTACCACAAGTTGTTGAGCCTGTCTAGTGCCGTGAGAATGTGTAGTATTGATTTCATTGAAAGGTATTGCAGAGTGTTTCATCTTATGTTTCACACAGTGATTTAAAGTACATGTTTTCAAGTGGTAAGTATATAGAATTAATGTCAAGAACTCGGTCAAGAAGATTATGTGGTTTATAAGTATTCACAGTAGGTTCCCTGTAAGGAAATTTATAAATACATTTAATGATTTTATTTTTTAAATATTTCAGTGGATTCAATATTGAAACGGTTGCCGTTGCCCATATAGATGTGTGATATTGTAGATTAGAATATACCAAACAGAAATATATTAATCTCAAATATTTGAATGGAATTTCGTTTCTTATTCTGAATAAGACTCCAAGTAAAGATGAAATTTTCTTGCGTAATTTTTCAATGTGAGTTGCCCATGAATGATTCTGATCCATGTGAAGTCCCAGAAGTTTGGTAGTTTTAGAAAATTTTATCGAATTATTTTTAATTCCAAGTGGGTCACAGTGGTCAATTTTGAAATATTTACTTGTTAAAAACATATAAGTTGATTTTTCATAATTAAGACTCATTTTGTGATACTGTAACTAGGATGATATTTGTTCCAAGTCATGCGTCATAGATAATTGTATTTTTTTATTTGTAAATTGAAGTTGTATCATCAGCAAAAAGTTTGATGGATCCTAAAAGATTCAGTTTTGAATACCTACTGCAAAAGTTTAATTTTTTTGCATTGATTTGAAGAAAAAATCCAAAAATCACTTCTCAAAACTTTTGCCAAAAAAAAAGATCATGTTCTTCGCCATCTTTACCGAAGACTCTTGTCTAAATGTGAATGAATGTCATGTTATCTCAAAATCGGCTTTTTCTTTGTGTATCCAGTGAGAAAAGTCAAAATTTTATCGACGTTACCACGGATCAGCTCAGGTGATACTTTTCTCTGGACAAAACAAGCTTGCCTGGGTTTGAGAAGGAAATGTTAACCTGATAAATGACATTATATTCCAAGCTATTCTTTGTTCGTGTAGAAACGTTGTTTGAATTCAAGTTTTGTGCTTGGGATATCTGCAAGTATCAATCTTCTTTCCCGACGGTCCTTAATGATGTTTACAAAGGGTCAACTGTGCAGGTACGTTTTTGTTCGACGTAACTTGCCTTCGATTTTCACGCTGGTATCTGCCGAGTAAACGAAGTGGTTCCTTTTGAAAACACCGGCCCACACTTTCACGTCGTGGTTCAAGTTTTTCACGCATGTCCTGCACACTTTATTCAGAGCCATAGTCACCCGACACGATTATAATCGAACACCAAAACACACTTACTCCGTTACTTAGGAAATAGCCGACGACACTGCTCGCTTTCACTGATAAAACTCAAAACAGCGTTCGTCGGAGGTAGTGACCTTGTGAACCCTCTATCATTCGATTACAATTTCAAATGAATCCCAAACAATGTTGAGTAACTACTCGGTGGACGAAATAATCTGCACGTTATCTAGGAGAATGATGATGATGATGCTGCAATGATTTTTATAATATTTTCTTGGGAATGATTGGTAAATTCAATTTCTATCCAAAATGTTTGTAAGTTTGTACTCATGTCGAGTGTTATAACTGCAATAAAAAAATGCCGTAGGTTTCTTTTTCACTTTGGAGTTCACGCGAAAAAAAAGTGTAAATTTGTAGTGAATAGTAGTACAACGATTGTGGATATGACCAATATCCATTCGAGATATTCAGTTAATTTTTTCTTCGACCAGGTAAATATTTCAGAACTTTCCCTCAAGTATCACATTTATTGAATACTTCCCTCACATATAAAATGTATCAAGTCACCATAAAAACACATTTGAAACCGTATCGCTTGACGTCAGTAAACAACACAAATAAATGTCAGATAGACTTCTAAGATAGAAAAACATTTCGCGTTTAGGTGAGTACTCCATACAATCTATAGAGGAAAGTATAAATGAACAAAAAATAACATTTCCTCGAGAATTTCTTTATTCGTGAAATATTCCAATGAATTACATTCGTGCATAAAAATGACCAGATAATTTTGCATTCAAGCGTGATATCTTATACAAATTGCATTCGGTTATTTTCATATTTTGTAAAAGAGCTTTCGCCAAAATATGGAAATAAACTCATGCAGTTTTTAGACAACATGCTTTCATGGAAAATTATCGGTAATTTTGAAGCGCTTGTGTAATTACTCCCGATAATTGTCAATTGGTAAATAATAGACTTCATACAAATTGCGGTAACATCGAGAGTGCTGCCAATCAAATGCCAAAGAATAACAGGAGGCAAATTTTTTCAGATATTTCGCTTTCTTGCAAAATTATCGGTAATTTTTATGCACTCGTGCAATTATAACCGATAATTTTGGATACAGAGTATTCTGATATTTATATGATATTTATGAAAAACTCAAAGGAAAGAGACTTTGTTAATTTCAATATTGAATAATACATTCGTATGATACAGAGAATTTTTATATATACTATACAGGGTGTAACTGAATAAGTGTAAAACATTTAAGGAGGTGATTCCTCATCGAAAAAAAGATAGGATCTTTCATATAAAGAAACTTCATTGGAGCATCCCTTGTTAAGATACAGCCCCTGAAAGGGGGTACATAAAATTTGTATAACAATTTTTTTCACGAGCACTGAAAAAGTTACAATATTGAAATTAACCTGATGTTTTGTACTACCGAAAAGACACTTAGCCAGTAATTTATTTGGTTTACCCCATGGTTGTAAGAGGTGGAAAACGCAACCTCTTAAATTTATTTCCAATGTAACTTTTTGTTTTATTATTTGTTTACCATTTGAAAATGTATTTCCGATAGCCTGTTTCATTCTGAACAACAAATGTCTCTTAGGTTTTTTGCCCAAAATAAACCAGTTCGCAACAAAAAATTATTTTACGAACTACTACATAGATACATCGTCATAAATGCGAAAATACGAAACTAATCTATCTAGTAGGTCGCTATTAGCGATAGTGACAATTAAATTGGTATGACACTGTCATGTCAATTTCAATATTGTAACTTTTCCACTGTTTGTGAAAAAAATTGTCATACAAATTTGATGTACCACCTTTAAGGGGCTGTATCTTAACAAGGGATGCTCCAATGAAGTTTCTTTATATGAAACGTCCTATCTTTTTTTCGATGAGGAATCACCTCCTTAAATGTTTTACACTCATTCAATTACACCCTGTATATACATATAGTTCTACCAAGTGTTGATTTTTCAACACAACCTACTTCGAACTGAATCTTCATAGTTCAACTTTCCTTTTAGAAGACATTCATCTATATTCGATGAGCAAGTAGTAATCTCCTCATGTACAAGTAGCGTATTTGAGTTTTATTTTTGTTTCATTTTGTTCTGTGCATGCCATTTGTTGATAGTATGTGTTCAGTTAATTTCGATCTATTTCACATCTTCTCAAGCTGTTTTTATGTTCACCAATTCTTATTCTCAATGGTATTGATGTTTTATCTGTATAAAACACTACCACTTTCACATAGAATACTGTTAACCCTTTTTTTAATTCTGTTACGCTTTTGGTGGTTTGTTTTCGACAATCTATTTTGCTTTTTTACAATATTGCACCTACGTATCGGAACAGAACATACCAATTTGCCCAAAAAAATAGATAATATAAGAATTTAGAGTTTTTTTTTCATTTCAGGAGAGAGAAAACCTAAAAAATTGATTTCGTAGCATTGAAACAATATTTAGTACTTAATATAATGGACCCAAAATTATTTTATGCTTTTCATTGCATGCCTTGAATAGAGTTTTTTTAAATGCTTTGCCGTCGTTCTCGAAAAATATCCACTGGAACATTGATATACTTTACTTCAATCACGTAGATGTTGATGATATATAGCCGCTAATGAAAAGTCGATGTGATCAAAAAAAAATAAAACACTTTTATTGTCGATTCATTATAAATATATAAAAGGAAAAACTAAAACTACGAACGCCGAATCACAAATCTGAACTACTGCTTCCTTCTGATTCTTCCGGAATAGGGCTGATGCCAGAGCACCTTTGATTCCTCAACTCTGCGATCTGAAAAGAAGCGAAACGAACTCCCATATAGTCGATACAATTTAAAAACTGTAACACGTCATCATGGGCATGAATCAATTTTGAAGTTCACTATAGAATTATGGAATTTCAGATATTGTTACGAAATGTCCTAGCGCCGGCTCTGTCGCTCATCAACGCAGAATAATATGAGGGGTCGAAGAGCGGACGTCATTTTTCCAAGAACTCTTGATCGCGTGGAGAATTCGATACACATCATCGAGGCCTCTCTCGAGGATTCTCAAATTTGGCTCTTCAACAGCCGTTAAGGGAAGCGAAGGGACATTATTATCCCGCTCTCTTTTGAAATAATTAATCGAAGATGTCACCAACTTTTGGCAGCGATAGATTTTAACTCCTTTGGCATTTTTATGGGGAGCCTGAGACATATTTTCTATAGAAGCATCGAAATACACAGTTTTCGATACAATTATCTAATAAAAAAAAAACACATTTAACTGTCACTTTTGAACGACAATTGGTAAATAATAGAGTTCAAAAAAATTGCGGCAACATCAAGAAAAGTGCTGCCAACCAAATGCCCAAGAATAACAGGCGCCAAATTTGAAAATAAATATAAACGTTTCGAAGCATTTTCATCAATGGATTGATAATGACAGCTTTATTCCATAATACTCTACAGTGTGGAACAGTATAAAAATTGAAGACTGAAAAAGAAAAATCAATCAATTTCTTCTTGAACTTGTATTTGGAGAGTCTTCTGAATTCTTGAGGAACACTCTTCAAAATTTTCCAAAATATGATACACAACATTCTTCTGTATTCGAGCAAATTTCATTTGGGGTAATTTCAGTTTGAAAAATCTGGTGCAGTGGGAATGATCTGTTTCATACTGTTTTATGAATTATTCGTAATTTGTCATCGCAAAATATGCACATTCATAAATATAAATACAGGGCAGCGTAAGGATTTTTTTGTCGTTTAAATACCTCCCCGCAACTGTCTTCCTTCTTGCGATTAAAAATACATCTTAAACAGGTTTTATTCTTTTTGAAAATTCTGTTCACTTCAACAGAATTTCCCCAGGATATTATTCCATATTTTAGTTTAGTTATTTTGATTTATTTATTTATTTCAGTTATTTTAGTACGAGTTCGTTAGTTTCATGTCGTCATCGATGATGTGCAAAAGTTTTTATATTGTATTCACTATATATACACATCGATAAAAAGCATTTCTCACCTCTTGCAGAAGAGACTTTTCCTTCGCCGCTGCTCTGTGCAGAAGTATTTTCACCTTGTCCAGCAACGACGATTTTTGCTGCAGTTGTTCCCTAACTTTGGCGAGCTCTTCGGACAAGGCTACGAGTTTTTCGTCTGCTGGTTTCTGTCCAGCTGGGAACTGCTTCAGTTTACTTTTCGCAGCCGACAATTCTTGCTCGAGGGTGCCGAGTTTTTGGACACACTCTGTATATTTTTCCTTGAGGCGCAGGTGATCCCTCTTTAGTTTGTCGGCGGAAGCCTTGAATCAAGTGAAGGAATTGACAAAAATGTGAAGATGGAATGAAACGAATCCAAAATTTTGGGTAGAATAAATCGGATTTTGAGAAAAAAATCATTTATTTCGTTGAATATTAATGATGAATTTCATTGAACTTGCCGCGAATTGACGAGAATTTTCATCAAAAAATATGTAGGCTATTGGGATAAATTAATAATTTTTCAAAACATTCCCATATTGATATTCTGACAAATATAATAGATGAATTGATTAACTCGCAAAAATCTCGTGAAAAAGTCTGCATCATATGGAATTTTTTTTTTCGACCAGGTAAATATTTCAAAACTCTCAAATATTATATTGATGATCAATTTTAGATGTGGAGTATTTTTTCGATATTCATGAAAAAGTGAAAGGAAAGAAATTGGAAAAATATGTATTTTTATTCACCAAATATACAAGCAATTTCCAATTTCTATAGAAATGTCATGAACTTATTATTTTATATTGAAATGTTAGTGGGCAGCTGACGACACTGGCGCACCGTCAAATTTTCCATGCAGATGCACAGAAAAAGCTCACTTTGCGTTGAATAAGCATGTAAATATAGTGTTCTCACATCTGACAGTTGACAGATTCAAAGTGTCAATTGAAAAACTTAAGGTGTCAATTGACAGAGTTAAAGTGTGAATTGACAGTTTTAAGTGTCAGTTGACGGATCAAATGTGTCAATTGACAGAAGATGTGGTTTGTCGATTGAGATATATTTTATTCTTGCAGTGTCACTAATACGCCGTCGAAAGATAGAAATTCATACAGGAAATGAAAATATGAACAATCTACGACGTTGACAAAAAATTCCACTGCTGTTTCTGAATTGACTTCCATCTTTTGGTATTTGTATAAGTAATCATCAAGAAAATATGTGATTCAAGCTACGACGTCCTTAAAAAAATGTAGGAAATGACTTGAGTTGAAAACTAACTCCCTAATGATTTCGATTTCATTAAAATAAAAAGCAATTTTGATAGGGAATTTCTGAAACTCCGGAGTTCTTTCTTGCCAAAAAACTCGAATGAAATAAAAACATAAATAGGTTGAAATCAAAATTTAAAAAATATTTCTTGAGACATTGATAATAAAATAGATTTACTTGGGTATATGCATTTCTTTAGTCGTCACTTCGAGGTTATAATCAAACGGTTTCGTTTCCTTTGTGTTTGTACTTCATTTTGTTAATATTTTTCTATATGCTTATCCCTGTTTAAGCACTATCTTCTTGGGATCAGTTACTCAACAAACAATAATGTCACCTACTTATCAGTAGTATTTCATTATATTTGGTCCACTATTCCTTATCTCTATAGACAATAGTGCGTCTTAAGATAAAAATGTCGTCGAATAATAAACAAAACATACCGAACGATCCGACAAAGGCCGTTTGCCGCTCACCAGTCGCTTGTTTTCCACTTGCAATTTTTCCACGACTCGTTTCAAAATGAAGACTGTCCTCTCGAGTTCGGAAACTTTTTGCGTTTCGGGCGCTGCAGCTTGCGAAACGTTGCCGTCTAGCTCCGGATGGCTTCTTTCTGTTTTCAGCACATCGATATAGCTGTAACAATAAACGAATCGCGAAAAGGTTATAGGAATTCGAAGAGCATTGTTTTCACATAACATGATAACAACTTTCTTGATGCATTTAAAGTCTGAAAATATTTTGGTGTAGTAGCGGCATTACTCCAGTAAAGGAAGTACATTTTTTAGTAAAATGAAGGACTAATTCGAGACCACTCAAATCAACTTAAAATTTTTTGGAATTTGTCAAAAAATGTGTCAAGTATCCGAGGAAGCAAGTTTGGTTACTGCCCACATAGCAAGCAAAAGCATATTCATAACTCTAGCACATGCTGAGGATATGTTTCAACTCATATTCCCTTAATGATATCCCTAGTATATTCCCAGCATAAGTAGTTTACTGCTATGAATGTTCCTTTCATCATATCTGTCTAGGAATATTGTAGCATATTCTAGGGATTTTGGGACACATTTCCGTAAATACGTACATAACAGTTCATCATTTACATTTTTGTGAACTAACCACTCAAATCAACCCCGTAACCTTACTTTTCAGAATCTATACAACATTCTATTACATTTTCAACTTGACATTTACTACAAACTGGCTAGGTTGAAATCCCAACTGTTGGTACTTCGTTAAAATCTTCCTGGCAGCACTGCATGCATGCGTGCATGGCAAGCTATCATTGCTATCAAGCTAAGCTTCCATTTTCCAAGCTTCTTGTTCTTTGTTCTTGTTGAAATTGAATGTTATCTACAATCAGTTTGCCACTTAAATTGTTTATTTTTGAAGAAGACATTTTATCAGTGTGTGTTCAGTGTTCTCTATTGTGGATTGTGCATATTCGATACCGATAGTGAAGTGTGGGGAAGTTATCGAAAAAAAGTTAGGTTAGGGTATGCTTTCTTCACGGCTCTTTTAAGAGTGTTTTCAGAAAATAATGTCAGTAAAAAGCCAGAAAAGTAAGAGAACTTTTAGACGATTCATTTCTAAAAACACCCTTAAAAGAGCCGTGAAAAAAGCTTACCCTAACCTAACTTTTTTTCGAAGAGAAAAGTGAACACACATTGATAAAATGTCTTCTTTGAAAATAAACAATTTAACTGACTATGTATGTCATAACTATTTATAGTAGCACAACGATTTGCAAATCAATGGTGATTTTATATTGCATCCCAATATATATGATGCAAGGGTAGTAGCAAGACAGCTACCCTCACCAAAATATATATATTCATCTTGGACATATCCAGTTTGCACATATAGGGTATATCGAGCATATATATAGCATATACTATATTGGTGATATAGGATTCTGAGGATATTTGAATATGTTCAGTGTATATATTTCAATCATATACGTAGCATATACTACTTGTGGCCAAAAAAATATACCTAGCATATTCTCAGCATATAGTAACCATATTCTGTGTATATGCTAGGGATATATCTCAATATTCTTATGCGTTTGGGAATATGTTTAGCACATACTTGGTATATTATTTTGCTATGTGGGTGGGCAAAGCTCCAAAACGCTGTAAAACTTGGCCAAATTGTTTTCTTTGGCCCAAAATTAATAAATATTTAATATCTCGGGCAATATAAAATGAATTTTCGTGAAAATAGGTACCGGGGGGTTTTTTGGGTCACTGATTACGATTTTAATGTCAGGAATTTCTGAAACACCCTGTGAACCGTAAAAACTGCCCTTTTAGGTTTTTTTTTAAATATTTTGATTTTAAATTTGACAGCAGAATTTAATTGGCTTATCATCTGAACATACAGTACTGCACGAAAAATGTTCATAAAACTTATAAATAGAGGGTCCCAATGGATTTAACTATAAAAATTTCATGTGATTGATGGAAAAAAAAGGTTTTTTGGCCATAACTTTTTTTTGGCTAATGATAACGAGATGTACCAGGAATCATTTTAAAGCTAAGGTTATCGCCTAAATTTCATGTGATATGCAACATTTGAATTGGATGGGCCAATTTTTTTTATTTCGCCCGACAAAAAAGAGCATTTACCGTTATAAACATAAAATAGGCAATTTTAAACGGACAAATTTGCTTACAGATGAAAAATTATAACAAAAAATTGAAATAAAACTATCCTGAAATGAATACTGAAAAATTTGGATGTTTGAAATAAATAATGTTCACGCTGCTGGCCAAAAACTGAAAATGTTTTAAAAAATACACGATGTTACCCAACTTTAGCAGGACAAAACATAAACAATAATTACCCGATAGGGCCAAAAATGGCTGGACATATTTAGGACAAAGTGTTCTGCCTTTATACTAAAGGATTTTTTTCCAAGCACCTTAGCCCATATGGCGCTAAAAAATTGTCATTAAAAATTCTTTAAAAAAAATTATTTTGCCCATAACTTCTTTTCTTCTTATTTCAAACGGTTCTGGTTGGTCTCAAAATTTTCCCGATTTTGTCATCTTGCAAAATGATAGGGATCATTTTTTTTTAAAGTTATATTTTTCGAGATATTTACGCCAGAACGATCCGGTTTCTTCATTTTTCGTTAAGCAACCATTTTTGCCATGTCATATCTCCATTAATATTAATCGTACAAAAATAAAACAGAAACCACTTTTTTTTTCAACTAAAATACTTCATATAAGTAATATATAATTTTTTTTGTAATACTAACAGATTTTCAGTAAATTTAAAAAAACTTTAAAAACTTTTGAATTTTTTTTTGCAAAAATCACACTTTTCCTTGCGCTATTACTCGAAAGGGGTGCATTTTTATGAAAAATTTCAATCAATGTTTTTATGTTAAAAAATGATAATTTATCGATTGGTTTATTTTTTTTACCCCTCCCCCCAATGAGTTCCCCCCCACCCCCCGCGCTTTTTCCCAGTAACGGAAGTTGTTTACTCGGATACTGGGCACCTTTCTTAACAAAATTCAAGATACTCCAAGTATCTGCAATTGGTCTCGAATTAGTCCAGCCAGTTTTTACTTCCTTTACTGGAGTACATGAGTAGTAACGAGAGGTCGATTCCATTTAGTTCATGGTCAATCAGAGCATTGAAGGTTGATGAGCTATAGAACTGAAAGCTGAGCATCTTTTTACTGAGGCATTTTTGGAATTTCGAAACAAATCACGCTGAAAAATATCAAATTCGACAGGTCCAGAGCAGCATGTGACAATCAAAGTGGGGCTCATTGTTTTTCAGACAATTCTTTGGTTTCAACTATATCCACCGTGTAGAAACATCTTATACTGTGCAAACTTCCATAGAATCATTCAATACATATCTCGTTTTCACGTTCGCAAATATATAAAAATTTCTCAACAGAAATTTGACATTAGTGTACCACAAAGTGTCGTTTCTGTGCCAATATTTGAATACCCACATATCAATTGCTAGGAAAGCATAAAATATTTGTGAAATATTCTTGTCCCATGATTTTTCAAATGAGATTGAAAGCGACAGTTCTGCCAGAACTGAGAGAACAAGTTAATTCATTGTCATTGAATTTACTACTACCTTCAACTTCAATAAAAAAATATGAAACTGCATACAAACAGTTCATGGATTGGAAGAAAAACTACAAAACTGAAAGTTTAGAACCACAAAATAATGACGTTCAAACAATACTTGAAACTCAGTGTTTCTAAAATATTTTGAATAACTATACAATCAAGAAGAGCCTAGAGGCTTTATGGCCAATATATTCAATGCTAAAATCAAATATTTTCTCCTCTTGGGCACCGTAAAGCTAAGAATGAATCACTGACATTCAATTCCGTTTTATAAAATAGTATTACTTTAAGCAAAAAGTGTGTTGTAGTGAACGTATAGTGTACAACACTATTTATTACAAAGAAAGATTTTTTCTGCTCAAGGTGCAAATTTTTATGGCGAAATACGCATCAGGTGTTTTCAGCTTGGTACTCTGATAATTGGTATTCGAAAAATACTTGAAATCAAGACTTCCATACTTTCGAAATGTCGCGGTCAGTGGATCTCAAAATTGAAAAAAAAAATTGAAAATAAATCGGCCCAGAACAATTCGTCCAGGCCAGTCTCGACTGTATACCTACACAGTAGGTTGATGGGTTGACGCTTATTAAAAAAACTACTACCTCCCTTGCTAATGCCTCGTAGGGTATTGATTAATACCTTACGGGTATGCATGACTATTTCGTGGATCCATAGTTAGAATATTCAACTTTAAGTCTTCTCTTCCCCAATGTGTTTTGTTTCGTTACTCTCATATCAAGGAAATTGGAAAAAAATAAAATCATCAGAATGAAACCTTCACATTTCCACCACGTTCTTACTTTTCTAGATGTTGAATTTGCTGTTGTAAGTGAGGTGTATCCTTCGTACATTGCTCCAAATCTAACTTCAAGTCCAAATTTTCAGCTTCTAGTTTTATGTTGGCTTTTTGTAAACTAGAATTCGCTGCTTGGAGACGTTCTATTTCTGCTCTGACCTCGACAGTGCCCTGAAAATAGAAAAATTGGTTTCACCTATTGCAAGAATGTAATCTCAACAAATGAGAAATTTCTATGGTGAATTCGATTTAAAACAGAAGCACCCTCATAAAATATACGAGGTGTAACATAAGTACGTTAAAATTTTCAAGTGACTTATTTCTGAGAGAATTTTGGGAAAATAAGCCTATATAACCTTGTGTTCGGAAATGCTTCGTTAAGGTGTTGAAATTGTGTTTTTTTGTTTGCTTTTCAAGAATAACTTTCGCAAAAAATGGTTATTCGTACGAAATTTGGTACCCGGGGTTTTTTGACCTGAAGAATCATAATTTTGTATTAATTTTGACTTTTTTGACAATAACATTTTGGTACTCTCCATGAAAAAACCTCATTTACATACATTCTTCCTCCTAGAAAAAAAGGTACACTTCCTCAACAGCATTGGAATAAGTGATCGTTTTCGAGATATTTACAATTCTTTAAATCGATGCATATTACTTTACTCCTAGGGCGCTAAGTGAAGTAAAGTGAGAACATTACAAAAACCAAGAATATGGTGGATCTCGTCAAAATAAGCCACTTTTTCTTATAAAATGTTTATCGAAAAATAATTCGTTTTCAAGATACAGATTATTGGAATTTTCAAAACATACTTTTTTCCTCAAATTGTCTCAGGAATACGTCACTCGAATATTTTAACATACTTATGATACAACCCGTATATTTTTTCGATTGGATTTTTTAAATTGGGTATACATTTGAGTAGCCTTCTAAAATATCAAATTTCATTAATGAGTTCTCAGGACCAACTTTTACTAGTTTTTGAAATGAAAAATCGTTAAAATCAGCAGTGATAGTCCGTCATATTTTCAATAAATATAATTCGGAACTTAGACAAATTCGAAGAAAATCTTGTAATGCGGAAAAAAATTAAGAAATTATGAACCTAGCGCTAATAATGCTAATCAAATGCCATGCATGAAGCAGCACTTATTCGTTATTGTACCGTGCATCTTCATCTAGGTCATCGTCAACTTGAAACGAGAACACCGTCTCAACCCACTGACTGGTTTTAAAACGTAACTGTTTTTCTTGTGATTCTCGAAGTTAAATGATTCCTCTTCAGAATGTAATATAGTCGTGAAAAGGAGATGACAAAAGTGAGGAATTCAAAACATCTCTGACTTCGATAAGTATCGTGAGCTATGTGAAAAAAGTAAGTGAATTCAACGGTTCCACTATTTGTTTGTAATACTCGTATCGACATGCGATTTCTCTGAATGTAAGTTGTCAACTAGACATAGCTCGTTCAATGATGAAGAAGTTACATTTTTGATTTTTTAATAGACTATGACTATACCATTTAATAGTGTAATAGTATCTAGGGTGAGAAGTGAGCTATTATACAGCAAGCACTTATATATGACGTGCGAGCTATAGAATAAAATTCTCACCTGGAGTATATATACAGTGTGGTCCACTAAGTCTGGAACAAATGGGAAACTTTTTTATTATCGATTTCTCAGAAAATTTTATTCTTGACGAAAGTTGGTGCATGTTCCAAAACTATACCAAGTGTACCTGAAATGGCTTTATGACAATCACCATACAGGATAGGCCAAAAAATATAAATTTCGTTCAAGAGTAAAGTACCCTTATTTCAGAAAATATAGAAATATGTTGAGGAGAAAAGTTGCTTAGAATTAAAAGTTATGTTCAGATACGAAGTTATGGCCTGCTATTCGAATTTTTTTTTTCTTTTGGAAAATTTTGAATTACCCCCGTATGATACATATTTTTACTATTTTGATTCAATATGTATTTGAAGTAGCTACAATCAAATCGGTATGGAGTATTTCTTAACAAATTAAAGTGAATTTGTATAATTCACATGGATTTGTATTTTTTTAGGTGACCGTCAACTTCTTGTTTGTTGCAACGATATTTACAGAACTCTAAAATAACACAAATACTTTTTTTAACGGGGCAAATACTTAACTAACTACATAAACATATTTGTGTTATTTTAGAGTTCTGTTAAATATAGTTGCAACCAACAAGAAGTTGACGGTCACCTAAAAAAATACAAATCCATGTGAATTATACAAATTCACTTTAATTTGATAAGAAATACTCCAAACCGATTTGATTGTAGCTACTTCAAATACATATTGAATCAAAATAGTAAAAATATGTAATACGGGGGTAATTCAAAATTTTCCAAAAGAAAAAAAAATTCGAATAGCAGGCCATAACTTCGTATCTGAACATAACTTTTAATTCTAAGCAACTTTTCTCCTCAACATATTTCTATATTTTCTGAAATAAGGGTACTTTACTCTTGAACGAAATTTATATTTTTTGGCCTATCCTGTATGGTGATTGTCATAAAGCCATTTCATGTACACTTGGTATAGTTTTGGAACATGCACCAACTTTCGTCAAGAATAAAATTTTCTGAGAAATCGATAATAAAAAAGTTTCCCATTTGTTGCAGACTTAGTGGACCATACTGTATATATATATATATATATATATATATATATATATATATATATATATATATATAAAGGTAGAGATTTGAATCGACTGAACAGATTATGAAATGAGAGATTGTGTCGGGTTTCGCAGTCTGAGGAATAAAGTGTACTCTTTATTTCAGTTCAAGCTTTCGAGTCTATTTGGCTCTTCTTCAGGAACGCTATACAATCAAAAATCAATTCTTAAATATCTAAATACAGTATAAGGGAATTAACTTACGAAATGTGAGATTAAAATAAGAAGCTGCAAATTCTATATTTATCCATCACACTTGTATATCTTGTAATATTGTATGAAACTAGTAAAATATATATATATAAAATTGGGTAGAAGGGGTTTAGACTGTTTAGAGTACTCAATCGTTAAAATATACTGATACAAGTGACATTGGCAATGATTGATATGTATCGGGACACTGACATAAAACTACTGGTTTTTGAATAATCTATATGAAAACGAAGTTGAAAATAGTATATGAACCTTGCTGAATTTTATGAAAATGAAATTTGATGTTTCTCAAATTGAATTTGTACGAAAATTAGTGAATTATTTGAAATCTGTTGTTATTGTCTAGATGGAGTAAGTAAGTATATATTACGTTGAGACTTTCTATGTCTCTTCTTGAATTTATACAATCAGAATGTTTGAAAATATTAGTCATTTCTAAGAAAAGTCTTTTTTGTGAATTACTTGAGGAATCTAAAATTGTAACATTATTGAAATCAAATTTATGATCTTGATCGTGACTATGTTTCGTTAACATGCAAGTATTTTTATTTAATCTTATATCACTCTTATGAGAAGTTATTCAGCAAGGTTCATATACTATTTTCAACTTCGTTTTCATATAGATTATTCAAAAACCAGTAGTTTTATGTCAGTGTCCCGATACATATCAATCATTGCCAATGTCACTTATATCAGTATATTTTAACGATCGAGTACTCTAAACCCCTTCTACCCAATTTTATATATATATTTTACTAGTTTCATACAATATTACAAGATATACAAGTGTGATGGATAAATATAGAATTTGCAGCTTCTTATTTTAATCTCACATTTCGTAAGTTAATTCCCTTATACTGTATTTAGATATTTAAGAATTGATTTTTGATTGTATAGCGTTCCTGAAGAAGAGCCAAATAGACTCGAAAGCTCGAACTGAAATAAAGAGTACACTTTATTCCTCAGACTGCGAAACCCGACACAATCTCTCATTTATATATATATATATATATATATATATATATATATATATATATATATATATATATATAGAAGGCGAATGGTAGTCTTGACTGACTAGTTGAGGAAAAGCGAAATGTTATGTGAGGATGCAGTCAAAAGGCTGGGCTGTTATACAAGCAAACTCTTTGTTATTTGGTCGAGCTTTATATTTATATTTTTATATATATATAAATATATATATATATATATATATATAGAAAAAAAAAAAAAAAAAAAAAAAAAAAAAAAAACAAAAAACGCCAATAGCTTTATTCCAATGGTGAATACAACCCAACCTAACCTAGTCAAAGTCATCTCATATCAAAATGTCTATTAATTTCTCGAGTAGCATTGGGGCTCTTGTGAAAGTTAATAGTCTTTCTTATGAAGGTATTTTCAGTATAGGTTACATCCATGTCATATCACTACTGAATGAAAATTTCATACAAGGCATTATACTAACAGACATATTTACCACCTCAGAATCCATAGTCAAAGTTAATATTTATCTTGTCAGTCTAGTACGGAGTAAGGCTGTCTTTCAGAAAAGATGTATCTGAATCATTTCATCTAATTTGAGTAGGTATATCACAATCATATAAACCTAACTTGAATTGTATATTTACATGAATATTGTTCCATATATCATTTCAATACGAGCCTGCCTCGACTTCTCGGCGGTCGAAAATATCTCTGTAACTCTGATATTGCCATCCAACGGTAAATATACATTGGCGTTAGCCCTACTAGGTAGTCTATATACAATGGTGAAACGGATCTGAAGCATTTTTGTTACGCCATCTACAGTATAATGTCGATATCTCCGACTTGACAATGCACGACAAAGTTTCCTACTCTGAAGAGGAAAATAGGTGCATAGTTCGGTCAGTTTGACTGAAATATTGAAAAAAAAGATTATGAAGCTTCAGAATAGAGTTGACGATAGAAGTTCATGAAGGAAATGAAAGTTGGGCATCAAAATAATCTTTAAAACATCAATGATCTACGACATTGACAAAATATTCCACTTCTTTTTCTGAATTGCTAGCCATCTTTTGGTATTATGTATAAGTAAAATAGAAAAAATGTGTGATTCAGGCTACGACGTCCGTAAGAAAAACGAAAGGAAAGACATAACTTGGAAACAATTCACTAGTGCCATCTACCCGTAGAATGTCCATCCCTTCAAATGATATTTCCAAAAGGTTGACTGACTATATACCTATAAATTGGGTTTTTATTTCTCAGTTACCAGCTGAAAAACAGTGTACTTTATGCTTTTGTGCGGGCCTAAAGTATATGACCCGCGAAGACATAAATCACTAACTGAATATATTATCTTTAACCTTTATTAATGAAATTACATAATATGAAATTGGAGTATCCATTTCATAATACGAACTTAGTGCATATAGTTGCAATATATACTAGCATTATTTCGTCGAATTCACGTAACTCTGGAAGGATGTAATATTCACATATGCATATATTATTGCGAATTCAATAACGGACTAGTATGATATAAAAGTTTGCAGGTATTAAATAGATATGTATACTTTCAGGCGATAGACAAACCCTTGGTCCATGGCCCTCGGATTTGTAATATCGTCTCCTTCGGGGCATAAACATCTACTTGGTATAGTATAATGAATAACGATTTATGATAAGTCGCCACGAATGAGACACCTATCAGTTTTACTGCTTGTCATTCCTGATTTGCAGCATGATTTATACCTATATTTTGAAATGTTTATCATTCACTATTTTTGTTATTTTCTATTCACTCTGCGAATAAATATTATTATTATTATCAGTAGTGTCACAAAAATTGTATGAGATCAATCAAACTGAGAAAGATTTAACGAAGTGTTCTTTGAACAAGATTTTCAGAAGGATCTCGAAATAGCTTTCAGGATAGTACTTCCCCATGTACCAAAAAACGTGGGATCTTGCGTGCGTGCGTGCGATACGACGCACTCTCTCGCTAACCAAAATCTTGTTTTGTTGAAGTGATGATTACTTGGTTTATTGGTTGAATAAACTGAATACAATTTTACTTGGGTGTATTGCTACATCTGTACTATTTACTATTATCATGTTATAGGCGGTTGGCGGTACTGGTTTTACTTCCAACTTCCACCCTACCCTACGAAGTTAATTTTTATGGGTTTCACTATGGTAACGCGTCTGCGCATCGCCTTCACATAGGGGAAACGTGTTTCCGAGAAATACACGCAGTGGCGTAACAATCATACATGGCCGCCCCCTTTAAAGGACTGGCTTTCAAAATTAACAATCTTCATAAATATACATCTATAAATTATAGATTGAGGTAGAAAGTCACTAATATTCGGGTCTTTCTCTGTAATCGTCACTTGCATCGTCTATAGGTAATAAACAAATTTCAGTTATTGAACGTTTCAATACATTGTTAGCGGTTTTTACGGACACTACACGAACTAGATTGTCCCTTCCTGGGTGTAGATCCGTTATTCTCCCCAGCTTCCATTGCAGTGGAGGTAAAGATAGATAGAAGATAAACTCTCATGAAGAAATTGACAAATAATCCAGTGGGGTAGGTATTTTTCATTTGAATGTCAGAAGCTTGGCAAATAAAATTGATGAATTAGAACATTTACTACATGACAAAACATTTTCTGTTGTTTATATAAGTGAACATTGGTTATCAAAAAATGACTTGATACAGCTCAAGCTGAATAATTTAAATCTGACTGCTTCCTTCTGTCGAGAGACGAGAAGACACGGTGGCACTTTTTCAAACTCTATTAGTTTGCCGCGTTCACGTACGCGAAGGTCACAAAATCCTGATCTGATTCGTTCGCAAACTTTGAATTTCTGGAAGGTGATTTTAGTGATCTGTCACGTGATCTCTGTGGATCGGGTAGGTGACCCAGAGCTAGTTTTCGAAGAGTCCTAATGTGTTGGACGCTCTAATAAAATACGATTTTTACCAGAATTCATTGGTACTTAGTGGCAGCTTCTCCAGCATCATATAACGGGTGTTCTTCGAACATTACAGGGCTTCCCTTTCGTGTGAAACTGCATATAAAAAAAATAAATAGATTTTCCACTTTTCAGACCTTTTAGTCTTCATTGAATTTTCAGAATTCTTATTCTTACATGTAGCTTTCAGAAGCAGAGCAGTAGGTATGTAGCATAGATGTCTGTCCGACATCTATAAATGACTTGCTGAAATTCTTCTTCTTCTTCATGGATATGAGTGCCGGAATCAAGAATGGTAATGGTTAGGGGGACAAAAAAGGAAACTCACATCATCTTAAACTTGAGTGTGTTTTTTACAGAAAATGATCTACTAAAAATCGTAGGTTATTCAATTTATCTCTTTGAGAGTAGAGAATATACCACATCATTATCATACAGGCAGTGCATATTTGAAGCCAGGTCGTTAATAGCCACATATTGGTGTGAGCGGAGTGAATATCGGCTTCATCTGCCTAGGTTATACAGGGTCATCAGACAGAATTGTCGTATGAGGACCGACCTAGTTTTGGAAACGGTCGGAGATTTGGAAAAGGTAGAAATATATTGGTTGTCCTCTTTATCAGAAGTGCCAGAGACATATAGTTCAAGTATGTCTAACATATCGATTCAGACTCCGTAATCATTTAGAAGCTTTTATTTCACAATCAGGAGAGCAAATTATTGATTTCATGCATTTGTCCATTTGATTTTCAGATCTCACGAGTTCATGGAGCTCGAATAATAATTATAACAAACTTGGTACCCCCTCGTTGCTTTATGACTTTAAGGTTAATATCACTGACCTTATTGGTGTCACTTTGTAGGACATATGTACCATCCATTAGTGAACAAGTTTCTCCTGATAGGTGTAAAAAAACCGTATTCAAAAGAAACGGTTTTTCGATTTCAACATGAAGGATAACTTACAATGGTTATGGGTTTCTTACATGAGCAATGTTTTTTGAAATGTATCACACATAGGTTGTGTAACACATATTTCACTTCGGATCTGCAATTGCATCAATGTTACCAGGAGAGTTAGTTATATCAACCACAAATTATACTCATATACTCGCCTATATAATGAATGAAGCACAGCCATTATAAACGAGGCATGGGATTCACTGGCTGAGTGGGAATCAACCCATTACAACAGCATCGTTGCAATAACTCGTTGGGTCTGATTGAATTATTAGTACCCAAGCAGAAGCAGGAATTGACTGAAACGTTTGTAGGATGCTCCAAAAGGCATCGAGCCCAAATATATTCAACATTTGGAAATAGAATATAGGCATCTATCTATACCAGAAACGATAAAAAGAACATGACCTAGAATGTTGGACTTTCTAAAAATTTGCTGTGTGGCAAATGGACTTTAGCACGATTCGTATCATACTTGGGCAAAGGTCTGTCTGTGAGAGTAATGAAAGTGTGATGGTTGCTTGTGAAATATTGGCTGCATATGAGTTTGACTCTTTGGACGGAAGTTAATTGCAACATTTTCTTTGAACTTCATACCAACCTTTAGAGATATAAGAGAACGAGCCGCTGAAATAAAATCATACGATTGAACAAAGTTACCTGTGAAGTTCAATCGTGATTATATCAAGCGGCTCGACCGAATATATCACAACCCTCCCAGGGTCCCGCCCAATGGCAATTTGCAATTTTGAATGGGAGGTGAACAACAGAACAGCCAGAGAGTAAGGTGAATATAACTCTGAAATGATTAAGTAAACATTTATTACAGTTCAAGGGTATAACCACAGATAGCATTGAAATCTGAAGCATAACTTCCGAGGTTTGGAGTGTAACGTTGAACTCTGTAAGCACAAATTCAAAGCAAAGCGATGCCGATCCACTAAGACTGTAACTGATTTTTATTTATTGAAATATACGCGCAGAGGATTCGTGAACAACTTTTCTCACTAATAGCGACAAATATTTTCAAAATATCCTAATTTTTCACAATACACCGTAACGAAGGTATAGTGAATACACAATTTAAAAACTGTTGCGCCTCATCGATGACGACATAAAATCAACGTACTAGTACCATTCCACTGATGGAAACGCATTGCAACGATTATATTGAATTTCTAATTTGGCCTGTTATTCTTTGGCATTTGGTTGGCAACACTCTCGACGTTGCCGAATTTATTTGAAGTTATTTATCACGTAAACTGCCATTTCGATTTTTCGAAAGATTAAAGATAACAGAGATCACGAACCACCAAGAGGCGTACAAATACTGCAGTACTGAATAATAGTGGTATGCGTAACAATGTTTGTACTACGTAGGAACACGATATTGCAGAATTTGCAGTTTGTGAATCTCGATTTACGAAATGGTTTGGATGTAGCTATTCAGAATATTATATGATCCCTCGTATAGGTATAAAACTCTGATCCCTAGCTGTTGGAAAACTATGAAAAACTTTTTCGTGGATATAAGCTTGCATATTTCAATGAATGATATACACGTACCAATTAACCAAAGAAAGTTTGTAAAAATTTTAAATTTCGCTTCCATATTCAACACGTCACTTTGATGTTTGTCTACAATGTACTTCAAAATTTAACCACGCCCATGATAACGTGCAACCTTCGAAATCTCTATTATTCGTCATGTTGAGCGACATGCTGCGCCCGCTAGCGGTCACCGCTCAAATCAGAGAATTCAAAGTCATCTATTTTATCGTTTTGAACAGCTACGTATTTGTGTTCTTATTGTACTCTCCATGACAACATTTTTTCAATGAAACAGTTTTTTTTCTCTTCTTGATCTTCGACAGTGACGAAGTTTTTGCATTCATCTATTGTAATAATTATTTCATGTAGAAGTTCAAATACATCACTGAATTTCAAAGATGAAAATAATGAGTTCACTTTCTTTTCCGATTTTTGTGTTATGCCACAATATTATTATTTTATTATTAAATGTTTGGAATCAACAACAGCTTCACTTCCAACATATGGATGTATCCTATCTCCGGCATGATGCAATAAATCACCCAAACTTATTGATTCATTTCAGTTGGCAAATACACAAAGGGTAACCAGAAAAAAAAATACATCTTAGAGCACAGAGCTTGGATTTACGCTTAGCAAAGATTCAAACAAAATTTTGCATTTTGCTGGATAGTCAAGGCCGTAGGTGTTTACACCATCTTGGCCAATGATTATACACTACAAAGGATGGCTCATTTCCTATCTCCGTACATTGGCCAAATTTCAACTGCACATGCGCCAATATGCATCGTCATTTGACGTCACCCGGCCTACAGAACTGAATGTCTGCCATAAGAACCAGTGTATTTTCATACTTTTTTATTGATAGAAATTTTTCTTCCTGTTGGTGAAATTTGTCGGTCGTTTTCTTCAGTGTTTGTGTTATCATTTGACTTTCAGTTAGAATTGAATGGACTATTGAGTGCGTGTTGAATCTTGAATTCCACTTCGTGAAAGGACACTATTGTTTGTTTTTGACTATTTTTCGATTTATCGAAAATATTTGAGGTGAATATAATTAATCTTTATTAGCTCTTGAAAAATGCTTAAGCGTTGACATAAGATTCTTTTAAATAAATCCATAGGAACCTACCAGCACTTCATACTCTCTTTTAAAATAACTCCCTCATAGGTAAGTTATTCATTATTGAACATCAACTCATAAAACTCGTCATTCCTAGTTATTAAAATGAGCCCAAAGCCCACTTTTATATTCAAAATTCACACTAATAAATTCAGTAAATCGAAGTGCCTATTACGGAATGGTGTTCAAAACGCACTTATCATCAGTTCAAGTTATGGTTCATCCACAGCAAACTAAGTCATCTAGAGTTGTAAAAACTCAATGGGTCAAATGAAAATCAACACACCAACCAGCAACACGCTGAAAATCAACAGGTTTGCCATGAAAATATCGAGATAAAAGGTTTTAAAAACCGAGAAATATGCATGGGGTCTTACGGCAAACCAACCGTAGTGTAGGCCGGGTGACGTCACTTATAGCTGGTGGGGAGCGGGGGGAATGACAAATAAAATCACCGAAGTCGGCCATCCTGTGTAGTATATAATCTTTGCATCTTGACCACTTAACAATTTTGGTCTGATACGTATTTTCTGATTCGTTACTCAATGATATGTAAACTACGATGACATGGCATTGGACGACCGTGTCTACTCTATTATCCGTGACCTAACCCAGTGTTCCCAACTCTCAAAATTTTTTCTTCCTAAAGCTCCAACCAAAAACCCCTAAAATCCCTACAATTACGGCGAAATTCCCCTAAAAAAACCATTATTATATATAAATGTTATTAATTGAATAAATAATTAAATATTATTAAATTAATTATATAATCATTTATAAATAATAAATTAATAATCGAATACCAAATTAAATCATTTAAATAATAAAACTCATAGATATGTCAATGTTTCTTCTTCTTCGTTAGTATTGGTTTTCTAACTCCTTACGGAGCTAATTTCACCAGATCAGGTATTGATTATTAATTCAAGAATACAACTATACACACAGGACAATTACACACAAAAAATGGAGCCCCACTTCCACGTGGTATCCACGTACCTTCTATGTAAGCAGCACACGTCTGCTCACTACCACGTCGGAAGCGGAACTATGTCAATGTTTGCGGTAAACACCGGTAAACGCCATAGTGAAATTTGTGTTTTTTTCAACTTGCACTCTTAGTAATATTAACAAGCCTACTACTAGATGTCACTAAGCCGCTATATAAAAAATAAATGTGATTGGCTAGATTTAGTTAGTCACGGGCCTATAACATCTCATCTTTATTTGTTTGATTTTTTCAACTAAAAAAAGTGAATATTCAAAGATGAAAAAAAATCCCTCAAAATACCCCTAAAAATATAACACCCCTAAAAAAATCCCATTCGACTTTTTTAATCCCTAAATTTAGGGAGAAAACCCCTAAGTTGGTAACCTAACCTAACCTAACCCAACACAACACAAAAAGAACAAAAAGTTCTGTCAATGATCTGGCAACGTTGGTACGGACTGAGCGGTTTTAGCTTTTAGCCTAGCCTCTCGTAGATACAATTAACTTACAAACTTACGTCAATTGTATTTCAGGGAGACTACTACACATGACGCGCATGTGAAATATCTATTTCCTACTTCCTACGGAACGTTTTTCTCAATATAATGTGCTTAATTAATTCAATACCTACTCTAGGAAATTTCCATTTGAGGCGACCTTCATGTATGTTACTGTATTCCCAAGATGATGTTGAAACAATATACCTTAGTTCCTAATTTCACGACAGAATTTTCGAGTTAGAAGTTAGAAGTCAACGAAATAATAATTTCCACTTACTTCAAACATACTTCGAACATAACCGAATGGTGCGTGTTGCAAAATTCACCTGATATTCTGCAATTTTTCATCAACCCATCCTAACACGTTCATTGTGGGCATATCGACATGAAGAAAGAAGGGTGAATTTTCCAAAAGTTCGGGTATGTTCGGGGACTATATTATATGTTACGAAATGTGGGTGCAACGCAGGGGCAGTTTTATACATCTACTCAGTGGGGGCGAAAATAAAAAACTCTACAGAATTGCAGTGCTGAAGCCGAAAAACTGAATTAGGTGAATAAAATATATATTGGAGCAGTATGTTTAGGCACCCCTGTCGCCCTTCCTTACATCAATCAGGTTAAAACAGGCGAAACAGATTAAGGTTGATTGAGATATAAAGAGGAGCCCCTTGTTTGATTGGGATGGATGGTAATAAAATTGTCGATTCCAAATTTCAAAACGAGATCGAAATGTAGTTGAACTTCCGTTCAACAGATGCAATGTTTGAAAACTGCACTTTTTCATTGTAGACTAAAATACATATTATTTTTAGTAGAATGGAAAAATACGCTTGATATCTCCAGCATTAGTTTTTGCTCAAGAATGATATATTATATTTCAATGTTGAAATTCAAAAAATGCCTTTTCGTTTTTGGATTTTCATCAAAATTAAATGAAAATTAGTGTATGTCAAAACGAAAACTGATGCATTATTACTAATGAAAAATTGAAATATTAATATTCAAAGAGATGACAGGATTTCATGTTATGTTGAATATCCTCGAAAAATATAGTTTCATTCATTTATGATGATGCATTTTCAATATACTATTTTTTGTGGTGTATTCCGGAACACAAATAATGGAATTGTGAATTTGTCGGTATTTTTCAAAATCAGCATTTCCAATACAATATTGAAACTAGCGATAATGAAATAAATGTAAATATTCCTTCCACTTCCAGATCAGTGGGATTATTTACAATTATTATGTTCATTATAAATATAAATGGAATCTGTATAGTTTTCCTATATCCGTGATAACACCAGAGGCGATAACATCAATAACAATTTTGTAGAATTGAAAAAAATACGAGAGATTACCTTTATTGTGTTCAATACAAATATAAATATGTTATTTATATTTCTTCATTATTTATCGGGTGACGAAAAAGTAGGGTATGCAACTCTCATGATTTTTCATTACGACACAGATTTTAAACAATTGGAAATCCCTCTCAATGGCAGAAAGCTATATCAAAAATTCGGTTCGGAATAAAATCAGCATTTCCAATACCAAATTGAACTCCGTTGAGAATAGCAATGATGAAGTAAATGTTAATATTCAATTTGTAGATCAGTGGAGCCTACAATACAGATATAATAATATTTATAGTTCTTCATCATTTATAATGGCCGTGGAAAGATTAGCGTATGCAACTCTTATGTAATGGTTATCAATAAATGATCGTTGCATACTATTATGATACTTGTCATCCATGTTGGTATTTCAGCAGATTAGAAGAACATAAATGTATATTGTCAATATTTTTCTCAACTTTACGAAATATGGTTAAGGCTTTCGCGGCCGAGGTTTTCAGTATCACTGCTTTTCTTCGGGTTTAAAGGCCGTCGATCTTTGGAATTTCTTCCTGATGTTTCGCTGGAAAGAGTGGCTAGTTTCTTCAGAGGTAAATCCTTTCTTGACTTCTACTTCATCGGAGTAGGAGTCAAGAATGGATTCACCTCTGAAGCTAGCCACTCGCGCCAGCAAAACGTCAGGAAGAAATTCCAAAGAACGACGAAGAAAAGTAGTGATATACTGTTTACTGAATATCTCTGGGATAAAAGTACAACTTTTTTATATAGCTCAAATCACTCGAACACCGTATTGAACGCACTTGACGCGCATAATATGAAGCTTTGTTGATATGTATGCTATGTTTACTGAGTGTAACTAATAAATAGTTGCATACAGCTACTTGAAAAACAAAAACTTTTCGAAGAATCCAGACACTACTGAAAATACAGGATTTACTTCCAGTCATAAATTAATTTTTGTCTTCAAGTTTACACTACAAAAGGAGATGCGAATTCATTCTCTGCAAGTTCCAAGTTATATTTATATATGAAAACGATCTCTCTGAGAGAAACGAAGATTCGGGAGTTTTCCAAGATCACAACAAAGGGATGGAAAAACTTTACTAATCGGATCGAAAAACTGTGATGGGAATGCCGAAAGAATGATTGATCATATTTCTCAGAATAGAGCAATGGTGATATAACTCACGATGGAAAAGTGATAAATCAACGGCTCTTCTCAATTACAAAGACGTTAGTGAGTCCGTAAGGGAAGTATCAAGGGAAACACATGTTGCAAAAAAATATTTTGATATTTCACACCAGCCAGTAAAATATCATTATTTTTTATAGATATCACCATTTTTCACTCATTCATAGATGAGCTATAAAAAACCGAATGGAATTATCTGGGGAATACTTGAGGAAGACGACAAATTTTTGTTCTATTTTTTTTTTTAAAGTGCGAACTCACTTCACATTTATTTTATTCAATTGTTTCATGAAGAGGTGAAAAGTTTAATGAATATCTATGGCGAAAAATTATATCTCATCAAACACTATTCTCCAACAAAAAATTAACTTAAGCAATAAGGTGGTTAAAGGAAAAACTTCAGTTTGAAGCCTGACAAGAAAACTGAACTGAAGCTGAATGAGTGAGATGCACTCTGTTATTGTTTCAATACTATACGAATTTTGAACATCATCAAATTTATTTTCTCGGCAAATTCAATTCGATCGTATGACCTTTCAGTTATTTTATCCATAAAACTAACCGAAATATCATATCCATACAATATCGAAGAAAGGTACGGAAGGCGCCGAAAACTACATTAAATGAATGAACTGATATTGTTCAGGCATTATGGCCCCTTTTGCCAAATTAGGGGGCCAAAGTATCCGTTACAATGTTGTGGCAGTTTGGCGCCTGGGGCCGAAGTGGACAAATGGCGCCGAATTGCCTGATACGTGTAAGTTTGAGGGGCCGAACTGCCTGCTGTACGTACCTATATATACAATATATATATATATATATATATATATATATATATATATATATATATATATATATATACTCTTTTCTACTACTACCACTGAAATATTAATATATTTTATTGATTTAATATAAATAGACGCTGTATTAAAATCGCTGATGAAATTGTGAATGAAAAATTGGCGAAAATGTAAGTGGTAATGATTTTTTTATGGAGGCATGTACCCCGGCTGGAGGCAAGCGGCAATCTACAATCATAATAATTTCATCATCATAATGATTACAAAGTTATTGAGTTTGTATTATATTAGTAAGTACTCATGGTGTGCAAATTGGAAATATACACTTTTTATCCTCTTCTGCGTTAGGAATCACGAATCATGCGTTAAAAGATAAGATCTCGTTAACATTCGTCAACTAATGAAAGAATCTATTTGAAATGTATTTTGTTTATTATTCTTGGATTGAAAGATTCATTCACGGATTTCATTTTTGAAAAAAAAACGGTGGTTCCCATATGATTTCTAACAAGATATTCAAAACTATAATAATAATATTAATAAATATACCTTATTTTCTGAAGATTGCATCTTGATGACAAAGCATCAAATTGGATACATGTATATATAAAACACAGACATCTTTTTCAAACACATATACGTGGCATACAGGTTCCATACACAAATACTTTGAAATTGCCTTTATAAATATATAAACAAAATAACATTTATACAACATAAAATATATATATAAGATAAAATACTCCACTTCAGAAGCGATCGACGTAAAATTCATGCAAACTATAATAGGGTCTGCTCATCAATAAATGTTTTATGTTTTTTCTGAAGTAGACAATATTCTGATTGGTTTCCTTGATATTCTCTGGTAAGTGATTATACATTTTCAACCCATTATAAAAAAATGAATCTTTGATCAGTTCAGAGGAGGGCAGGGGCAGTTTTAAACTATTCTTTCTGCTTAGACGAGTGTTGTAATAAGAAGGGGTGTTCTGAACTAACGTACGAATTAGTATATGATTCTGAATAGATGATTTTTATTATTTTTTATGATGAAGTATCGGTTTTATAAATTTTTCCAATCATAAAAAAGTATGTGTCAGCAAAATTATATGTGTCCTTCTGATCTTGTATGGAGGAAAAGTAGAAAAAATATTCAGTTGAAATAATTATTTATCTAATATTGATTCATGTTTTCAATTATAGAAAAAAATTCAACAATCGTTTATATGACACAAGAAATAAAGGTGATTTGACTTTCAAATATATTGAATAAGTACTACGTATATTAAAAAAGCAAATCCCTTTCTCACTATAAAAAACAGCGAGAGAATGGTTTCTAACAACTGATCGATGTTTTTCCGTGATCTGACAAATCGATGAAAAGTAATTTTTTGATTCATAGAATATAAATATGTTCTGTAGAATTACTCCGAGGTGAGGTATCAAATATCTTTTGAACAATTCGTTCACCAGTCCCAACTAACTACACAGTAGATTTTGGCTGGCACCTGTCAGAAAACAACTACCCCCTGGCCTCTACCACGAAGGGCATTGCATTATATCCACAGTGCAGGTGTCTTCACAGAAGAAAATCCTGCTTTCGCTTCTGGCGATACAAATGAAGGAATTGATTTTCAATTATTAGGACGGGAACACTTGCAGGCCGGTTTCGGGATATCTGGCTACTCGTCAGTACAAGGTAGCGCCATAATCAACGAAGTCGATCACTTCCCATAATTAAAAATCAAACACCTTCCATACTATCAAGCCTCGACCAAAACTGATGCGAACAACACCAAGTCATTGCGCCATCTACATGTGTGAAGAAAACTGCACTGGCACCGGTCGGATATAATTCAATGCTCTTCGTGGTATTAGCCAGGGGAGTAGTTGTTTTCTGGCAGGTGCCAGTCAGAACTTACCATGTAGGTAGTTTGAGAATGGCCTGAACCTTATTGATTTCATGCCATATAAGTATGTCCATCGACTATGTCAAATGTTTTTACAAATGTGTACGATCATCATTCATGTTCCTGCAAATATATATTGAAAATTTTTATTATTATCACGTTTTTTTACCATGTATCTTCAAAAAATTGTTTTCGATCGGTAAATGTGCTCGCACCGTTCTTCATACCTAATATACTATTGAAAGTAATTTTTTGTTCGTTAATATTAACAAGATTTCAACTTGTTGGCTACTTCACTCGCTCCTAAACTTTTCTTTCCGCAGTTCTACGACCGAACATGGATTTCCTAACGGAAAACTTGTCCTTCGTCCTCCTCGGCACCCTGATTTTGCTCCTATACGCCCACTTCAAACGGGCGTACACCTACTGGCGCAGCATGGAGGTCCCGCAACTAGATCCCGCCTTCCCCTTCGGAGATATGGCTTCGGTGATTTTCCGAAAACAAAACATGGGCGACAAAATCAAGGAAATATACGACCGGATGAAGGGACATCGATACGTGGGATTGTACTTTTTCAGCAGGAAGGCGTTCCTGCCTTTGGACCCGGTCCTGATCAAGGACATCCTCAGCAAGGATTTTCAGCATTTCTACGACAGGGGTATTTATTACGACGAGGAAAACGATCCGCTTAGTGCGCATCTCTTCTCCATAGCAGGTGATTATAATGTACAGGGCGGTGGCGGAGATTTTCTGGTCGCCTTTATTTATAACTTCATGTGTACCCAGCACACGGTCACAGTCTGAGCTCGTTGGTAGTTATGAATCGAACATTGAGAGAATAAGTTGGGCGTTAACTTTTTCTTTTTGTTCCCTTTTGAAAATTTTTTCCACACCAAAACCGAGAAACTCAACGTTAATAGTGTTTCTTGTTATTATTTCATTAATAATAAAAATGTCCCAACGAAGTCTGCAATAGATTTTTCTCTGGTCCTTTCGATAAAACGTTGTTTACTTTTGAACTGTCAATACCATACGGTTTACCGCGTCGATTCTATCGAACCTGCTCTTATTTATATAAATTATCATGAATGAAGAGTTACCTTATTATTAATAGTCATTCACTTTTCCCCCAACTTTATGACAGATACAGCGAACGACTGATTCAAATATTTAAGGTTTCCTTAACTCAAATGAAGATGGCGTACAATTAGTTTTTATTAAATACAATTCATTTTTTGTTGTATGAGAAGAAACCGTTGTATGAAGATTTTGATACAACGACATATCGAATGATTTTATGTTCCTTCTGGCGCGATTTTCATTTTCAATTATCAACCTTGTACAATGAGAGGTGTGACGCCATCTCTTGGTATCGTCGGCAAGCATTATCATATTCACTGCGTAAGCATCATATCTCTTCTGGATCATAGAGGGCATACATCGTTGTTTGACATTTCAAATTTGTAAAATTTCCACCTACTCTCCTTTCCTTCTTATGTAAATGAAATACTGATCAATTAAATTGTTCTTCCTTCTATTTGTTCAAAAAATAATTTCTCCAAATACAACTCGTTCTTCAAATTTGATAAGATGAATTTTCATTTTCGAAACACTCAAACTTTTTTATTTTGAGGTAAAAGCATTCAAACAAACCGAATTTGATAAAATCACTCGTCCTATGGACTCGTAATTTTATCAATCGGTTTGTTTTCATACTTTTGCCAAATAAAATAGTTTTTGTGGAAAATGAAAATTTATCGATTAAATTTGAAGGACTTGTGGTATTACCTTTGATTATTTCCCTCAATGCGAATAAACGATGAAACAGTTGAAGGCTAAACTGCTTTTACAGAGTTTTACAGCGATTAAATGCACTAGACCTTTTAACCGATTAAAATGTTCGAAATAAACCGGGCGTTTGGATCACTTTTCAGGTACTATCTCTGGTACTATATTGTTCCTGTGTTCGATTTTGATGTTTCCCGAGTTTACATGTTTTCTGGAAATAATCTGAATATATATCCCTCCTTCGCCAAGTTCAATCGACCAAAATGCGTGCATTTCCATGATTTTAAAAATTTTGCTTTCAAGCAAATGCTTTCGTGTATAATAATTTGAAATAAAATACCTCGACCTGCGGTCTCGGGATTTTATCAAATTATCATACACTCAAGTAATTTGCTAAGCAAAATTTCGAGAATCATGGAAGTGCAGCACACATTTTAACCGAATAAACTTGGTGCACTCGGGATATAACCCCCGATTAATTTCTCAGGCTGAAAGGAGTGGGCCCTTTGTCACCATTTACGCTATTTTTACATTTTGCTATTTCTAGACTCTCACACGCATCGAGTAGTTTTGTGTCATGCACATGCTTTATCAGTTTGAGATTGCTTTCACCAATTCTGTGGTAATTTTCCAGAGCATTTTGGGCAACATCGGCATTTCTACCCTATTGGATCCCCCCTGTTTGACGCATTGGGATGAGTAACGACCTCAGGCAGTGACGGGTTTCGGATACAAATCATCCGTATCTCATATGTGAAAAATGATCTTTGAAACGGGTTTCAATAGCACGTCGGCTCTAGCCAATGTATTTATTGTTGCAATCACCACAATTGATTTTGGAAATTCACGATTTTGCTGTCTTTTCTAATTTATCCTTTGGAGCCATTTTCGAAAGGTAAATGTGACTTCACGCTGAGGTCTCAATCTGCCTACTCCTCAGGTGTTGTCACAGGGGGCAAGGGTTTGTGACTTGACGCCGGGGCCTCAATCTGCCTACTCCCCAGGTCTCGTCACGAGTTCTTTCTAAGGTCTCAATCTGCCTACTCCTTAGATCGACCACAAACCATCTTGCTGGTTCAGATACGTAGATGACGTTTTCGTCATATGGCCTCACGGCTCCGAAACTCTCCATAATTTCCTTGATCACCTTAACGACCTCCACCCAAATATAAAGTTCACAATGGAAATCGAAAGCAATAACTCCCTTCCATTCTTAGATGTCCTCATCACAAAAACCAATGACTCCTTCACCCACACGGTCTACAGGAAACCAACACACACAAACCGATACCTTAACGCAAACTCCCACCATCATCCAGCACAAACCAATTCCGTTGTGAATTCCCTCATCCACAGATCCATCAACCTCACAGACCTCCATAACAAACCACAGGAACTAGCCCAACTCAAATCAGCCCTTCTTCAAAATGGATTCACAGACCATCAAATTGACAGATCCATCCGCCGCCATCAAACTTCTCATTCCATTCCCAGACACCCAACAGACAACAACGTTCCCCACAAAGCTTTTCTTCCCTACATTAAAGGTGTTACTGACAAAATCAGCCGAATTCTCAAAAAACAGGACATAAAAACGATATTCACAGCCAGCAATAAAATCTCCACATTCCTCCGTTCCCCCAAGGACAAAATTGTCAACGAATCACAGGGTATATATGAAATACCATGTTCTGATTGCCATAGAACATATGTAGGCCAGACCAACAGACGTGTGACAAGTAGAGTATACGAACATCAACTTGCTGTCCGAAAATCAGAACCATCTTCAGCTCTGTCCAAACATCATCAAGAGACAGGACACAACATAGACTGCGAACACTAAGACCATCGCCACAGCAAAAACACTACAAGCTCGTATAATTCGTGAGGCCATCGAAATCGAGAAGCGACCTTCCTGCTTAAATAAACGTGACGACGGCCAGAGACTTCCAACTGCATGGAAACCCCTAATTTCCAGATGCCCAGTCCCCACCAAGACATCCAACGGTCCTTTAGTAGCACCCGCTGCTATAAATACCACCCAACATCCCTCGATACCTCAGTTCGATCTAAGGAGTAGGCAGATTGAGACCTCAGCCTGAAGTCACATTTACCTCTTGAAAATGGCTCCAAAATCGGAGCCGAAACGTCGAGAACAAAATTCCAGACGCGGTTCAACCCGAACTCAACAACAACAATAAAAAAAAAAAAAAAAAAAAAAAAAATATATATATATATATATATATATATATATATATATATATATATATATATTATATTTTCCTTGTAGGAAAAGCAACGTTCTCGGATCCTGTGTTTCTTTTCTCAGCTTGAACGCCATTTTGAGCGATCTCAACAACCGTCCGAGAATGTGAGGCATTTCCTACATGATGAACAACACACTATCAATGGAAATCCATTGGATATCCTCTGTTTGAGGTATTCGACGCATGGTGATAAACAACGAGCCCAGGCAGTGACGGGTGTCGGGTACACAATACAGTTGAAAATCCTCTTATCAGATAATTAGAATTTCGGGTAATTTTGTGGGGAGAATGAAGTTTGAGGAATTGTTTTTCGATTTTCTTCACCAAATCAAAAAATAGCGTTCAGCAATTACGACTTCTATAAAAGAGGTAAAACAAAAAAATTAGGAATATTCTCTGTTGATAGGTACGTGTATATTATTCAAAGACGTTGGATTCTTCATTCACGAAAAGGAAGAAAGAGTTCTAAAACAGCTACTATAGGGTTCATCTAAAACAGCTACTCCCCTGCCTATATGACGACTACGGGCACTGGTTACATAAAAATCTTTTTTCCCCATGAAAATTGAATCTAAGAGATAGCAAACATAGCAATAACTGCACAAAGCAATGTAGAGAGCTATTTGTAGAAAAAATCTCACTCTCCAGGATAATATTTCATTCAAGGCCAGAAAAGATCTCGTTTTGCTCTCTTGAGCTCTTCAGTGGAAAAATGGATAAATTACAGAATCACTACAGACTCCAGACGATTCCAAAATATTCAACTTGTGACAATTCTGTCATCAGAGAACAATTTAATACATTGTCATTGAATTTACAAGCTTCAACTCCATGAGAAAAATATGAATCTGGACACAAACTCTTTATGGATTGGAAGAAAACATAATAAACTTAAAGTGTTTCTGATAATATAATTATGAAGAACTATCCAAATCAAAAAAAGCCTCCAATGTATCGTCAATATATTCAAACTAAAATCGACTATTTGCAAATAATTTACAGTTGCCTGTATCGTCAATTTGCTCCTCTTGAACACCACAAGGCTAAGAATGAGTCACTAAAATTCAATTCCGTTTAATAGAATAGTATCATTGGTAGCAAAAAGTGTGTTGTAGAAAATGTAAAGTGCGTAACACGAGCAGAGATGCAATTTCTGTATTTGTTGCACAATTCTATACTCTTCCTTACAGTAAGGAAATTTTGCCTTTTTTAAGAAATTTTAACAGAAATGTCAAAACTTTTTAGCAATTTGCGGAAAAAGTGAATCCTCTTAGACCGTGCGGTAGTGACAGATTTTTCGTACCAATTTTTCACGGTCTGCCTTTGGAAAGGGGAGTAATTAAAGGTAGAACAAATCGTAATCCGCAAAAAAATTACGCGCTGCGTGATACTTTATGTAAAGCCCATAATTTGCGTTCGTTAAGCTCAACATGAATTTGGATAGAAGCCTTTTTACAGAATGCTTTACAATTGTTACACTTGAAAACATCGACCAAAGTAAAAAAATAACATGAAGATATATTGTTTCAAATGATTCAGAGTGATCACAAATCCCCTGAATGTATTGGAAAAAAAATCAGTGAAAACCAACTTTTCCCAGTACGCCAATTACGTCTGAAATTAATCTCATCGTGAGAATAACAAGTATACAGTGTGTTCTATCAAGAACAAATTCTGGGTTTGCCATGAAGTATCACACAGCGCGTAATTTTTTTCCAAAGGCAGACGGAAAAAAATTGTTCCAAAAAATCTATCACTGCCGCCCGGTCTATATAATATGTAACCCAGTGTCCATCGTGTCGTAGTAGTAGATGTCTTGGATGGACTGTATCTGTAGAGTAGGGAGGGTGAGTATAGACCCACAGCATTTAGGCCAAAATATGGCCCATTGTACATCCTCCCAAGGAGTTGCCCTCCTAGGACATTGTCCATTCTGCCTTATCCAGGAAGGAGGACAGGTCACCAGGGGACATCTCCTTAATATCGGCAGGTGTAGGCCAAGACTCACCGAACACACACTCTCTTATCGACGATAGCTCCGGACATTCGCATAAGACATGCCTGACAGTTTCATCTTCCTGTTCACACATCCTGCATAGAGGTGTGTCCACTAGCCCCATAATTTGGAGGTGTTTCCTTAGTTGACAGTGTCCAGTCAGAAATCCCACTATTAAACGTAGGTTCTTCCTGGTCATCGCCAAATATTTATTTGGATCCAGCTTCTCAGGGTCACCCAGGGTGATCCTGGCAAAACTGGATCCTTTGGTTTCATCCCAGCTTTTGAGGGTTTCAGTATGGGTGTAACGTTTGGCTAGTTCCGCAATTATCGAAGTCGTCAAGCCATGGGTGTCACCTGGTCCCAAAATGTTCATTCCAGCCGCCATCCTGGCGAAAGAGTCAGCAATGCGGTTACCTTTGCTCCTGTCGTGCCCTTTCACCCACCTTAGTACGATATTATTATCTACCGAGGCGTTAGCTAAATCTTGGTGGCACTCTAGTGCTAACCCTGAGATAATACGTTGTCTATTCAAGGTTAGTAGGGCTTGTCTACTGTCAGTGTAGATTATTATGTCTTTGCCAGAAATTCCTTTTCTGGTTAACACTTTTGTGGCGATTGAGATACCAGCCAGTTCTGTTTGAACCACGCTGGTATTTTTTCCCATTCCCCACTTAATCCTTAGGCTAAGTGATCTAGAGTAAACTCCACATCCTGATCCTTCTTTGGTTTTTGAGCCGTCTGTGTATATGCGTATTGCATTTGCAGCATCCGCCTCAGTGTTCTGTTTTATTTGTATTTTGTAGGGTTTATTAAACACAAACCTGGGTTCAATTGCGTCACTGGCTGCCTGTAGCAGAGGCACCGCAGTGAGTGCCTCACTCCACAGGCACCGCCTCAGTTGACCCATTCCTACCTCGGGGTTTACACCAGCCGTGCGCAATCGTAGCATGGCCATTAGCGCAACCTCCTTGACGTGCAGGTCCAGAGGTGTCAGACCAGTAACTAATTCCATTGCTGCGGTTGGTGTTGTTCTCATGGCTCCTGTGATGTTCAGACAAGCCATTCGCTGTATTTGATATAGTTTTTGGATGGCCGTTGCTTGTAGAGTTTTCGGCCCCCATGCAATGGCTCCGTACGTTAGCATAGGTCTTATTATTGCAGTGTAGATCCAGGTGACTACACGGGGCGAGAGGCCTCATGTGCGTCCCACTGTCCTCCGACACTGTTCATAGGCCACATATGCTCTTTTGGATGGACTGTTCTTTCCTTTTTGTGAATGAATCAAAATCAAATCGAAAGTTCTTCCGTATTACAGGTCCCAAATGGAAAAACCTACGCGCCAAACTGACCCCCGCCTATTCCCCCGGCAAACTAAAGTACATGTTCGGCACGATCGTGCGGTGCGGCCACGAGATGGTCGACGTCCTCGGCGAGATGGCGCACGAAGACGGCGACGTCGAAATCAAGGAGATCCTGGCGAGGTACACGACGGACGTGATCGGATCGTGCGCGTTCGGTTTGAAATGCAACTGCATGCGGGACCCCCAGGCGGAGTTCAGGCTGATGGGCAAGAGGGCATTCACGCAAACCGTCGGCGATGTTCTCAAAATGGTAAGAGAAAGGGAGAGAGAGAGAGAAAGAGAGAAATGAGAGAAAGAAAAAGAGAGAATAAAAAAACAGAAAAAAAAAGAGAGAGAAATGAGAGGAAGAAATAGATAAGAAAAGAGATAAAGAAAAGACATGGAGAGAGGGGAAGACAAAGAGACAGTAAGAAAGAGAAAGAGAGAGAAGGGGGAATAGAGAGAGGAAGAAAAAGACATAGAAAGAGAAAAAAAAACAACGAGGTGAGAGAAAGAGATATAGAGAGTAAGGAGAGACAAGGGGAAAGAGAGAGAGAGACATAGTGAGAGGGATAAAAATACATAGATAGAAAAAGAAATACAGAGATAGAGGAAGAGAGGGAAGCGGAGAAAAAAAAAGACATAAAGAGACGAAGACATAGGAAGAGATATGAAGAGATAGTAAGGAAGAGAAAGACATATAGAGAAAAAGAGAAAAATATTGCATCTGATATTACATAAATTCAACAGTCGAAGATGAATGAACCGAAACCAAATAGGTAGTGTTTCTTCTTCAAAAAATCTTCGAATTCGTAGACTATAAATTTTTTATAGCCTGAAATGAGACGTTATCGGTATATTAGTAGTAATGGAATTATTACATTTTTTTACATTTGAAAATCGCTGCTGTCTCTCTTCTCAAAATATACCTCCTCTTGAGGAAAATCATGACAAAATGAATGATTATAATGAAAATGACATCGAAAAACATATTCAGGAAGTTTAGAAATATCCAATATTACCGATGATGGTTTAATGCTTTGGGTGGTTCATGTCTCCATTGAAAAAAAAACAGAAATGGTCAGAACCAGAATAAACTTATCGACTCTAGTCTCTACAAAAAATAAAATAATATGCGAAAGCAATAATAGATGTTGTTAATATAATAATAAAAAACAGGTTAAGGGCAAATCAACAAAAATCACAATACATGCTTGTCTATACTACTCTTATAAAGAGATGAAGTTTCAAACTTTCTTTGTTTTCTTGTTTGTAGGAGATAATCGTCGTAAATACTGATCTGATCATAAAAATTCCTTTACCATCAGAAAGATAAACTATTTAGGAGTGATAATATAACATAAGGGATATATTTATCATTTATTTTATTATGATTGAACAAAAAATTCAGTGCAGAATAATAGTAAATGTGAATAAAGTCGGAGAAAAGCGGACGAGATGTAATTCTTCACCGGCGTGCGCTGATTAAACGGTTCGGTTCTGCTTCTAAGCGGGCGAAGTCGCTAGTGTTGTATAAATTGAGGAACATAGAAGACGAAGAATTTCAAAAAGTGTTCTAAAAAAATTAATTTATACTATTGTACGGTAGATACCGCAGCAAAATGATTATAGCTCAACTGTGATGATGAGCTACATAATACATGATAATATACCGTTCTTGAGACCCTCCATGCATTGACTATTATTTTTACTTTTATTTTATTTTTATTACTAATATACTTATCTACGTTAGAAGTGGATGACAAAGAGGAGAATAAGACAAACAAGTGTTTAAAACTCCACAATTCATTTAATACGTGAACGAGGCATCAACTTTTTTATATGCGAAATTCTACTTGGTCCTTCATAATGGACTTCAACTTTTCAGATAATAATAAGGAGTTTTCCTTCACTTGCAAAAATACTGAGGCTTGGTGTGTTCTCCGGCACCGTTACAAACTTTTTCAATCGGGTGGTGAGAGAAACAATCGAGCATCGAGAAAAAAATAATGTTAGCAGACCAGACTTCCTGCAACTACTCGTTCAGTTGAGAAAAAACGGGCAACTCGACGATGAAGTGGGTAGCGAAAAGGAAAAAGTGAGTGTTTTTTGTACATTTTCCATTCAGAACAATGATAATAATTATTTTGTCCAAATGATAGTATATTCCAAATGGAATAATGATCTTTGAAACAAGTTTTCATACCTCACCAACTCTGACCAGTGTAGTTTTTCTTGCAGTTTTTACACCTGATTTCAAATATCCCTGACTTTTCCGTTTCCTCTGATTAATCTTTTGGATAATCTACGAGATTTTGGTCATAGTGAGAATCGATAGAAGCTTTCATACGAGACGCTTTTAGCCTCCATTGTTTAGCACTGTGAGAACATTCTTAAAGTAAAAGGTGAAGGAAATTTTGACTTATGAACCAGCCATATGTTTTGAGATTATTGGCACCGATTCTTCTGTGTTTCTAGCCCCCGATAGGCACAGCCTTAACGATGGAAGAAGCGGCAGCTCAAGCCTTCATTTTTTTCCTGGCCGGGTTCGAAACCACATCTACGACTATCAGCTTCGCTCTGTACGAGATGGCGTTGAGCGAGAAAATACAACAGAAAGCTAGAGATGAAGTCGACAATCTTTTCGAGAAACACCAAGGAATAACTTACGAGTCCGTCATGGAGATGAACTATTTGGAAACTGTTTTATTCGGTGAGTTGAACGAATAACGGATATACTTCTACAATTTCAAGTACTCAATATTTTTGTAAAAGATCTGTTTTATAAAAGTACAAGTCTAGTACCTACAGCAGAAGCGCAATATCTATTTTTGCCCTGTAGGTACAAGACTCTCATTTTTATGAAACAAATCTCAAGAACCTGTTTCATAAAAGTACAAATATTGTACTTACAGGAGAATAATAGATATTGTATTTCTCCTGTAGGTACAAGACATACTTTTATGAAACAAGCCCCAGGAGCCTATTTCATAAAAATACAAGTCTAGTATCTAAGGGAGAAACACAATATCTATTTTTCTCCTGAAGGTACAAGACTTGTATTTTTATGAAAAAAGCCCCTGAAGCCAGTTTCGTGAAATTACAAATTTTTTATCGAAAGAAGAAATACAATGTAGAATATCTGTTTTTTTCTGTAGGTACAAGACTTGTACTTTTATGAAACAAGGCCCAGGAGCATGTTTCCTGTAGGTACAAGACTTTCATGAAACAGACTACTAGGGTTATTTCCTGAAAGTGCAAGTCTTGTAACAAAAGAAGAAATATAATGTATAAGCATCAGCTTCTTGGGTCAGTTACTCAATAATAAAAATAAAATAAATAAAAAAATGTTGGATATCTGTTTTTCTCCTGTAGGTAGAAGAATTGTACTTCTATGAAACAAGCCCTCAGGAGCCTTTTCATAAAAGTAAAATGTTGTACCTGCAAGAGAAAAATATATTCAGCATTATATTTCTCCTGTATGTTCAAGACTTGTACTTTTAGGAAACAAGCCCCAGTAATATGTTTCATGAAAGTCTTGTACCTACAGGAAACAGGCTCCTGATGCTTGTTTCATAAAAGTACAAGTCTTGTTCCTGCAGGAGAAATACAATGCTAAAAATATGTTTTTCTCCTGTTGGTACAACATGCACTTGTAATTTTATGAAACAGGCTCGTTGTATTTCCTAGTTTATAACTAATGACCTGTAGACGATCACACTGGTGCCATCTGGTGTTCTCTTATTCAGGCCTCAACTCATACCTGATGACTTCACCTCTTTCGAATATCTATTCCAGAAACCATGAGGAAATATCCGCCAGCTCCGGTGTTTTTGAGAAAATGCACCAAGACTTACAAAGTACCTAACACGAGTGTGATAATACAAGAAGGGCAGTCCGTACTCATACCCTGTTACGGACTGCACAGAGATCCGGAGTATTTTCCGGAACCGGAACTGTTCGACCCGGACCGCTTCAATGAGGAAAATAAATCGAAGATCTGGGACTACACGTATATGCCGTTCGGTGATGGTCCTAGGAATTGTATCGGTAAGACCTGAGATATTAGCCAAAGTTGACGTGGAAAAATTTCGATTTTTTAAATTGATTGAAATCAACAAATAATATAAGTATAACTACATTTCTTCGGGCTTCAAGGCCGTCGTTCTTTGGAATTTCTTCCTGACGTGACGATGAGTAAGCCTCTGAAGAAGTTAGCCACTCGCGCTAGCGAAACGTCAGGAAGAAAATCCAAAGAACGACTGCCTTCAAGCCCGAAGAAAAGTAGTTATACTAATAACCTCGACCGCGAAAGCCTTAACCATTTTGTCAATCAACAAATAAGTTCATATGATGACTTGGCCCGCTTCTGTCAAATATTGAAATTACAAATTACAATTACAATTTTTCAAGAAAGTAGAACATATTTTATATGTATCAAATCAAATGGCAGAAATGAACTGAAAAAAATCACAAATTCTTCTCCTTGAAATTCTTCGTTTGTTAATCGCAGAACAGTAAAATGGCCGGCAAGATCTCCAGACCTTTTGACGTTGGATTATTTCGATATAAATGGGGTTTGAAGTATATTTCAATAGACATACTAATATTGGTGAGATGGACGTCAGAATATCACGCAAGAAATAAGGTGCTGTCTGCCCGTTTGACTGAAACGTTGGAAGAAATATAAAGAAGCATCAAAATAGAGTTGACGATGGAAGTTTATTATTTATTTATCTGCTACATTGAGGAAGGAATTCGCTTAGAGGTTATACTTGAAGTATTCCATCTTTCTCATTCCGCAGTTCTCTCTCTTTTAGGACCAGTCCATTAGTTTTAATGTCTATGGTAATAGATGACAATTGGGGTCATCTAGCGATGAAATTGAGAAAACAAAATGATCTGTAAAAGTGTCGCCGTAATATTCTAAACAACATTGCATCAGTTGCGTCACCAGGGTTTTTAGACATCCTATCTGAATGATACATGCTCGATATTATAATTCATGAAGGATTCAAAAAATCCAAAAACACACTGGTTGTGTAATTGAAAAAATGTCACTCAGGTCATTCCTCTGATGTGTATCACCTTGCCTGGTAGAAGTATTTTTGTTAATACTACAAATTATATTAATCGAACTGTCTGAAGTTTCCTTAAAACTATTTTGATTTCGCAATACGATATATTTTTGCTTCATAACTTGAAAGAACAAACGTCTGGAGTGTTAATTGATATTGATGGATTTTTTGGGGATTTCGTCCCTCTGGTGTTGATTTCGAGAAGAATGACCCAAAAAGTATTCCAAAATGCATAATAAGGATTTTCTTGAATTTTGAATTTGTTGTAGGAATGCGATTTGCTATGATCCAAGCAAAGATTGCGTTGTCTCTCACGTTGAGGAACTTCAAATTTAGTTTGAGCAAGAAGACGATGTTGCCGTTAAAAATGGAAACCAAAGGAATAATACTGGCACCGATAGGAGGGCTCTGGCTAGACTTGCAACCAGTTACTAGCAGAAAAGAACTCTGAGTTGAAGGCAAAGATGGAAAAACCTCGCCTCAATCCTTGTGTGTCGCTAGAGATCTTCAATCAAGAAAAAAATTCTTCAATATCATCCTTGAAATAATATTGCATGGAACTACTGAATAAATTTTTTCAATCAATCGAATAAGTGGCTACAAAAAACCATTGAATAAAAATTAAATCTGAAAGTAATCAGTGATAGTAACATTTACGAAAAAAAAAGAAAGATTTTCATTTCCCAAGAAACTTACTAGTTTATAAAAAGGAAAATGAGATAAAAATGAATAATGCATTAAATTCACTGAAACTGAAAAAAAACTCATAATGAAGTAGAAATAAAATCAGCCTTGTCACAAAAAGAAAAAAAATTACCATTCGCATATCGCAATAAATATTTCTTAAAGTTAACTATAAAATTTAATTTTCCAATTGTTTTTATTGCATCAGGTGATCCATTATACAACACTATTCCTTTGTAACAAACTGATTGTTGTCCTATGTTTGATCTGAATTTCATTATTGATAAATTATTTGAACATCTGTTTGAATGATAATATTGGTCAGTAATGATTTTGAAGGTGAGATTAGAATGTTTCAATTTATTTTTGACCAAATATGTGAACGTGCAGAGTTTCGGTGTGTATATTGAAGATATATCTAAGAGATGATCGGGTTTGTGTAATATTTTTTTAGGTTCTCATCCATAACCAAATTTATACGTACATTTGAGTAATTTACTTTGTAGAGTTTTCAAAGGTCTCATTAAGGTTTTTGTTGCTGATCACAAACCAAAATTATGTATCGGAATCCAGAATATATCAGAAAAAAAAATTAATCAATTTCAAATAATTTGAAGGTTATTTGAAAAATACTCCGATAGGTGGGGAGATCTGTTTTCTCAGAATATTCAAATGTTTACTCCATGTCAAATTTTCATTCATGTATATGCCTAGAAATCTTACAAGAGTAGAATACTTGATGATTTTATTTTCCATTTTGATAGGATGTTCTGATTTTCATAAATTCGATTTTTCAAAATAGAATTTGAATGAAGATGTTTCAAAATCAATGATAGTTTGTGAACTATCGGCCAAGATGATATTTTTTGAAGATCCTTCAACATGACAAGTTTAATTTCTTGTTTATTATTCACACCATATATTATCGATGTATCGTCTGCGAACATTTAAATTTTTCCATTCAAATCTAAATTGAAGAGAGAATTTATATACACGAGAAAAAGAACTGGTCCAAGAATGGATCCTTGAAGAACACCACATAAGACAATTCTCAGTGAACTGGTTCTTTCCCCCATCCAGACAAATTGCTTTCTATTATATTATTGATAGGATGTTCTGATTTTCATAAATTCGATTTTTCAAAATCGAATTGAAATGAAGATGTTTTAAAATCAATGATAGTTTGTGACTTATCGGCCAAGATGATATTTTTCGAAGATCCTTCAACATGACAAGTTTAATTTCTTGTTTATTATTCACACCATATATTATCGATGTATCGTCTGCGTTCTTTCCCCCATCCAGACAAATTGCTTTCTATTTAACAAATAATTCTGAAACCAGGCATAAACTATCGCTCGTATTCCTATTCGATATAATGTACCCAATAGAAGTTTGTGATCGACCATATCAAAAGCCTTTCAAAAATCCAGTGATTGAAGACAACACTTTTTATTGGAATCGAGGTCAAGCTGAAATTGTGTCACAACACACAACTGCCGACTCAGTATAATTGGATTTACGAAATCCGTGTTGTCCATCATAAAGTAATTCAGATTTTTCAAGAAGAATATTCTTCAGTTATTCTGGGATTTTTTTACGTAATATAATAATAACAGTTATTTATTCCCAAAAAACTACAGTTTATAATAAATAGGGAATATTTATATAATAATTTGTTGAAAAGCTCAATCAGAATTGTTTATTACTCGAAAATAAAAAGTAATAAAATAATTTTTCAATAAAAATTATTCTAACAAATAACGCTTCATAGCAAATTTGAATTTGTTCATTTGAGAAAAACATTTTATTCCAGTGGGTAATCCATTATATGTAATAACACCTTTATAGAAAAATAGAAAATAGATTTTCTGAAAAATTCCGTCTTGAGATTTTTTGTTAACAAATTAATGAACTGCCTCGTTTTGTGGTTATGTACACTGTTAGATTTAAAAAATTTCATAATGGAATGTTTCTTATTTGTCACAATAGAATGCAAAATAGTACATATTTTCAGTGTATAAATAGAATTGATGTCGAGGAGACGATTTGGTTTATAAATATTCCTTGTTGGTTCCAAATAAGGTAAATGAAAAATGCATTTAATTGATTTATTCTGTAAACACTTCAGTGGTTTCAAAATGGTATTCGACGCAGTACCCTATATGCTGATTGAATATTGTAATTTCGAATAAATTAGTGAAAAATAAATTAATTTTAGATATTTCAAAGGAATATAGCTCATTATCTTGTACAAAATTCCAATGACTGGTGATATTTCATTCGGATCATATCAATATGAATATCCCACGAAATATTTTCATCAATATTCAGACCTAAAAATTTTATATTATATGACCTGTTAATTTTTTGTTGTCCTAGCAATAAAAATTTCGATTGTGATAAAATTGGTTTTTTATCAATGAACAAGAAAGATGATTTTTCGAAGTAAGTTTATGAATATTGAGCCAAGTAAATATTAAATCATTTTCCATTTGACATTGGATCACTTGCAAATCTTTATTGAAATATATTAAAGTTATATCATCAGCAAATAATACCAACTTTTCAGTGATACTCAATTCTGAAATTGAATAAATATACCGTATGACACAGGCTCATGGTACACCCCCGTTTTCTCCTTTGTTTTTCTAGCTATATTTTTGAAATTCGGAACATTGAATATGCTCACTGAACAGCATTTCTCGACATATCTGAAAGAAAAAAACAACTTCCGGTTTTTCCGGAAATGACATCAACTTTCGATTCTTGAATGGGACACCCTGTATATTGTTACATGATCGGTTAGGGATGATCATGAGGAATCCAACGATACCAGGTTTTATGGTGTTATCTCCGATGACTACGGAGTTATCGCCATTTAATTTATTTTATTCATAAGCTCAATGAGTGGGAGAGAGAATTGAATTGACCCGCCAGGAAAAGTTTCTCTCTCCTACTCGTTGAGCTTATGGATAATATGAATGGCGATATCTCCGCAATCATCGGAGATAACACCATAAAACCTGGTATCGTTGGATTCCTCATGATCATCCCTAGCCGATAATGTAACAATATACATGGTGTCCCGTTCAAGAATCGAAAGTTGATGTCATTTCCGGAAAAACCGGAAGTTGTTTTTTTCTTTCAGACATGTCGAGAAATGCTGTTCAGTGAGCATATTCAATGTTCCGAATTTCAAAAATAAAGCTAGAAAAACAAAGGAGAAAACAGGGGTGTACCATGAGGTCTGTGTCACACGGTATATTAGAAACAGTAAAGGTCCTAGTATGGATCCTTGTGGGACTCCACAAACAATATTTTCCAATGAACTCTCACAGTTTTCCAAAGATACAAATTGTTTCCTATCATTTAAATAATTTTGTAACCATAAAAATTTATTATGTACCTCTGATACCTATATCGAATAACTTATTCAACAAGATTTTGTACATCCTTAATTTTGAATATATTAGAACAACTTTTCGAAAAGCTTTCGATAAAATCCACCCACCTTTGCCGCAACCTCCAGTATCGCAATCTTCCTCTCCTGACTCTCGAGCTTCTCCTGCATCATGGCGGCTCCGAGTCCGCCCGAATGGTGATGCTGCATCTCCAGTTTGGAATTCAAAGCTTCCACGTCGGCTCTCAGCTTCATGTTGTCGATCCTCAACATCTCCAACTCTTTGTAATCGGGCACGTTGGCGCCGGCGCTCTTCAGATTCTTCACTCTGTTCTCGAGGTTGTGCTTCTCTCGCTCCAGCCTCTCTATGAGCATCCTGCGGACCGCTCGAAGCAGACGAAAAAGTAAAATGACTTCGAAACAATCAAAAATATCTAGAAACTAGCTACGTCTACAATGAGAATATTTCTTTCATTTCAGTACTTTTCTTATCAGTGGATATATCGCTGCATGTCATCAGTAACGACAAGAAATTAACGCATTAGTTCCAATACAGAAGAGGCGATTTTTCCCTAAATTACGAAAATAATTTCCTCTCTTCAAGCCCAATTTTTATCAAAAAAATTACTTCCAACTAGTCAAACACTTAGAAGGTACTATAAAAACCTAAATATAGAGGATTATGAAGTGGCAACGACTTTTTTTATATTGGATGGAAGAGAGAGTTAGATTTATTTTTTAACGAAAAAATAGAAATCAACATTATTCTCTTCATAGCTCGCTTAGTTTTGACGATAGGAACTTTTATGAGAAATAAAAATGAAGGTTTTTTAAAGGACTCCAAAAAAGATTCCATGAGTTTTCCCAGAAAAATGCACTGGTTTTTGGTTATTGTACGTAGAAACTTCCCATTTTGGCGTTTAAAAATAACAATAAACTTTCATCAAGCAATAGTTCCGTTTGTATTGGGTCGGCATACATCATCGATACACGATTCTTTGTTTTTTAATAAGCTATAATGTTGCTCCCTACAGGTTTTTCGATTAAATGCATATTTTTACAGCTATTAGCTAAAAAAAATCTAAAAATTCCACTCGCGAATAAGCCTTTCAAAAATAAATTCAGAGAGCAAAAGTAGAATTATTTAATTTATCTATTTCCGAACTTATGTTCAACGAAGAATTTTCATCCCCAAGGAGGGGTGGCATCCAACCCCAGAAAAAAAGCAACCCCCGCACAGGATATATTTTGAAATAGATGGTATAAGTAGAACCTAAATCAAAATTTTTATCAAAATCGGTGTAGTATGGGTTAAATACACAGTTTACAATTTTTTTACCGTCAATGACTGGATTAAATTATTTTTTGGCTTTCTCCGAATCGAAGAATCGAAATTGGTATTCATCACTTTTGAATGCCATTTCATTTTGACTGTTCACAAATATTTAATTTCTTTAAATGTACGGATTTTTTTCCTTCATATTTTTGAAAATTTCATTTATTGACTATGTACTTGTGTGTTTTAGTCCCTATTCATGAACATGTTATGTTTCTTGGGATAATAAAATTGAAATGGATTGAATTGAAATTGAATTTTTTATGAAAGTGAATTGAAATAAAAATACTCTCTGTAGATAGGTACGTGCATCATTCGAGGACACAAAAAGGAAGAGACTCCATCTGAAACAGCTACTTCCCTGTTTATATGGAACGACGAGCACTGGTTTACATAGAAATCACTTTTTCTTGCTCGATTTGTATACCGAGCATAAGAAAATTGGATCAAATAGATGGCAAACATAGCAAATATCTATACGATAAAGCAAAAATAGAGAGCAAATTAATAAATTATAGAGGTGTTTGTAACAATTCATTTGATTTTATAATTCTTTCTTAGAAGTTGTAATTTATATTTTTTCATTCGGAGAAAAAAACAAAACAAAAAATACTTCCTGAAATTTCAGTTTCTAAACAAAAAAAAAACCCTTTTTGTTTTCTTTCAATTGGATTTTGCTGAAAGTAATTCCATTTTTGACTGATCTTTAGTATGTTCGTTTATACATGTTTCTGTTTCCTTTCTACTTCCAGTATTTCTTATCATTATTTTGTACTTATAGTTCTCTATTGATAAACAAGTAATGTTTCTCGGGAAAATAAAACTAATAATGATAATGGGTTCCTAAGTACGCTGTTACAGCTTATCCAATCCATCTTGTCACGAACTCAGATACTTTTCCAGTTGAACACTAGTAGTGTAGGCCATGACGAAAGAAAAAACACCTTCTAGGAATGAATATCAACAAATTGAACACATATAATAGGTACTTTTTATCTTAATGTACTTCACAGAGATTTCTGGGCATATTCGTGATTAGTTCTGTGCCAAAAGATAGATTGGATAAGCTGTACCTATTTATACTTATTTCTTTATGAAGTGAATTGTTTTGGCAATTCCTATCCAGTGCCACTGAGGTAAATCTGATTACTCTTTCTATTCCTTTTGATTTCACTCTATTGAAATTTTGAAAAAGTCTCTGTTTTTTTCATATTTCTGTATAAAAGTAATGCCTTTATTCGAATCATTTCATCTTGTAGATATTTTATATGCAAAGTTGACATAACGCGAACAAATCTTATACCTTCGAGTTATGTAAGAAAAATAATCTTTTAAATTATTGCTCGCACCAGTTTCGACTTCTGAGGGTTGACGTTCGTCAGTTGAAGAAAAAGTCAAAGAATAATTTATCAAACTTCATATTTTCCACAAAAACAATCAAGTTTCCAAACGTATATAGTATACTTTCACATAAAATGGTATTGGGTGAAGCTCTATGGTTTTTATTATATGTGCCATTTATCTATGAACACACAATGAAAACCGTAGCAATTGGTGTCAGAAGTGGGACAAGTACTGAAAATTAAAAAAACTATCACTACGACACAATGAAAGAAATTAGGAAATTGTTAGAGGCTAGAGAAGCTTGTCAACTGAAAGATGAACGCAGGAGAAAGAAGAATGCTTTATTATTGCATATTACGGAAAAGCAAGAAAAAGATTTGTTTGCGAGGAAACTCTCTCAAGTCAAGGAAATTTCTCCCATAGCGAATTCGAACATAGATAATTGATAAATCTTTTGAATCTGGTATATTTCCCAATGAGTGCAAAAATGGAAAGAGAGATGAAATGAGTAATTACCGTCCAATTTCAGTTTTGCCAGTGAATGCAAAGATAATTGAGAAAGTAATGAATATTAGATTAATGAAATATTTAGATTCTTTCAAATATTTATTTGATGGACAATATGGTTTTCGTAAATCTGGTGATACAGAGGCAGCAATTTTAGATACAATTTCTCATATTCAGCTCCAACTAGATACAAGAAATATATGTGGACTGCTATCACTTGACTTACGTAAAGCTTTCGATACAGTCAATCACGAAATTCTTTTGAAAAAACTTGAAAACATTGGTATCAGAGGTAATGTCTTCTCGTGGTTCGAATCCTACCTCACTAACAGACAGCAGTATGTTTGTCTAGGAAATAAAAAGAGTTCTTTGAAAAACATTAATTGTGGAGTTCCACAGGGCTCTGTGTTAGGACCAATTTTATTTCTCATCTATATCAATTCAATTTCAAAACTGAATCTTTTAGGATCCATCAAACTCTTTGCCGATGATACAACTTTAATTTACAAATTAAAAAATACAAAATCAATACAATTATCTATGACACATGACTTGGAACAAATATCATCCTGGTTACAGTAACACAATTTGAGTCTTAATTATGAAAAATCGACTTATATGTTTTTAACAAGTGAATATTTTAAAATTGACCACTGTGACCCACTTAAATTTAAAAATAATTCAATAAAATTTTCTAAAACTACCAAACTTCTGGGACTTTACATAGATCAGAATCTTTCATGGGCAACTCACATTGAAAAATTACGCAAAAAAATATCACCTTTACTTGGAGTCCTATTCAGAATAAGAAACGAAATTCCATTCAAATATTTGAGATTAATATATTTCTGTTTGGTAGGTATATTCTAAACTACAATATCTCACATCTATATGGGCAACGGCAACCGCTTCAATATTGAATCCGCTGAAATATTTACAAAATAAAATCATTAAATGTATTTATAAATTGCCTTACAGGGAGCCTTACTGTGAATCTTTATAAACCACATAATCTTCTTGACATTAATTCTATATACCACTTGAAAACATGTACTTTTATTCACTGTGTGAAACATAAGATGAAACACTCTGCAATACTTTTCAATGAAATCAATACCACACATTCTCACGGCGCTATAGACAGGCTCAATAACTTGTGGTACATTCAATACATACCAGATTCGGGAAAAAATCAATTTTTCATGAGGGAACAAACCTCTACAACAAAATACCAAATTCAATTAAAACTATTAAAAATATCAAAAAGTTCAAACACAATCTCAAAAAATATATTTTATCATGAAAATGATATATTTTAGAATTCAATTACATTGATCATTGATCAATTCAACAGTCTTTTTTCCATATATTTCTGCTACATAATCATATTTTGTTCTATTTCACTTTTTATATGTTCAATATCCCTATTTATAAACTGTAAATGTTTCTTGGGATGAATGAATGTTATTATTACTATTATTATTATTAAGTTCAGACAACAATCTAAGTTGACTATACCTGTAACCCGCCGTGGTTTGTTGCAGTTTCTCGAATTCGGCGTCTCTCTCCGCGAGCTTGGTCTTCAGTTTTTCCGCGGTCTGCTGCCAGTATTTCATTTTCTTCCACTTGTCGAAATCCTCGTTGGCTTGCACTTTGTGGGTTTCGTTGATGGCGGTTTGTTCGGCCAGACTTTCTCTCAGCTGCGCCAGCTCATTTTCTTGAGCGCTGATCTTCTTCTGCAGTTGGTCCTTGATGCTTCTTTCCGACTTGTCGCTCCTGGCTGTATTTGGCCTAAAATTCGATATTTTTTTTTCAACATGCAGATTCACACGAAAGGGAAACCCTGTTCCAAAGCTCAGCTGTTCTATCGAAAAAAGATCCCTGAGCAAGAGAGGTGTGACAGGTCTCCAAATTCACGACAAAGGGGTGGGAATTTCTGTACTCGTCGAGTCATCCGTATAGATATTGCCAAGGGGGGACGATTGATAATAATTCGGAGGAGCATCGACCGTGAAAGAATCAATAGAAGAGAGACAATTCTCCGACCCTTCTACGATGTTCCAATGAAGTGAGCGAGGAATCACCAACAAGACGGATTGCCTTTCTCTGAATAGAATCGAGAAGCCGCAATGAATGTTTTGGTGCCGAACTCCACACATGAGAACTGTATTCCACGAAATAGAAATCAAAGTTTCTGGGAAGCACCTTTAGCGATCGATCTCACAAGGTTTTCCCATGAGAGATTATCACTGATCGTAATTCCTAGCATCGAGATACTTGATTTCGTAGGAATAGTTAATCCTGACATCTGAATATTAGATGATGATAGATCGACTTTTCTTGGGTTTTCGTAGCATTAAATTCCACCAAGTTCATGTTACCCCATTCTACTATTTAACCAAGTCGTCGTTAATTTTATTGACGTGAATGTTTCTTTGTATTTTGGTTTCTTGAGCTGGTTTGGGGACTCTGGAAGAGAAATTAGTATGGAGAATATTGTCGTCCGCAAAACTATGTATTGAACAAGATGTTTTCTCAAGCAAATCATTGATATGGAGCAGAAACAGAGTGGGAGCCAGAGCCAGATCTGAACCCTGTGGAACACCTGCATTTATAGGAAGAATATCAGATGAAAATATGCAGATTGTGAAGTAATTCAGACTGTTCTTTCAACTGTTTCGACTCTCATATGAAATTTTGGTGGTTCATATAATAATGATGATGTTTTCGTAAAAAAATTGACGGTTACCTTTTTAACATCCTGAATTTCATGATTTTGAACGGATCAAATTGGGTTTTGTAATGAAAAAATAGTACTGAAAATAAAAAAAAACGTCGAGTGGTAAATTGAGGAAGCAGAAGTACCGATTTGATTTCCACACAGATCACACTCATAACACCACATATTATCGAAAAAAAAAAATTGAACCAATAATCAATTAGGACTGAGTAGAATCAATTTCAGTTTCTCTGCCGAACCAGAAGGGGGCATGCTAATTTTTTTCGTTATTCTTTTTTTTATATCGATTTTTAAAATCAAATTAGAATAAAATGAAGCTCATTCCAACTTTTTCTGTTTTTTCGATTGTGATGATGAAATATAAACAATTTTTTTTTTACTTTTTCGAAAGTTGCGCTCTGAGTTCTCTGATTTCTTCCTTGGAGGCTCGCTCTCTAGCAATGAACTGTTCGTAACGCTTTTTCAACAACTCGTTCTCTTTCATAAGTTGCTCACGCGAAGCTTCCAAATCCGACACTTTCGGAGACAACTCCAACACAGGTTGTTCACTTTTTTTGAAACTCTGACTCTGCAAAGAAAAACACAATCAGAAATTCGAAAAAAAAACAACTTTTTCATCGTCACCTTCAACTGTCTTAGCTTGACGGTGAGTTCGTGGATCTTATCGTCTTTTTCTCTGACAACTCTCTGTATATCAGCGTCCAACCGACCAGTGAGTTCCGTGTTTTGTTTGTTGATAAGTTGCCGCAAACTATTAGCCTCGTCTTTGCCGAGCTCCTTCAACTTCTGGGTATCGATTTTGTAAATTTCCAATTCGTTTTTGTGTTGGCTGTCCAAGCTGGAATCGAAAGAGATTAGGTATAAAAAAAACATATACAGCAGTATATCTTCACCCGCAGATCAAGTTTTCGACTTTAAATCGTTTTTCAGTCACACAACATAAAATGGCAGCATTACAATTTCTCGTCCTTACACTTACAGTATTTTCTTTAAAGGAGAACTAATACGGAAATGAGAAGGGTGTGATTAGGTGAAATGTACTTTTTCCACCTCCCTCTATCCATAATATACATTTCCTGGCCTCATTATAGGGAGTAAAGTCTTACTTTTCCTCCCTAGGTAGAAAAAGTAAAAGAGACGTTTGATACGTCAACAATGAAATATTTTGTACGGCATTAACGACCTAAACTATATTCTATTATATAACTATAAATCTCACCGTTCATTCAAAGAACACCCTGTATTTTGCAAAATGATAGAAATCAGTAAAGAAGGTAAGATATTTTCAAGAAATGAATATATTAAAAATATAAAAGTTAAAATTGGTGAATTCTAGAATTTCATTTTGAAATATTTATTGGCAACAAAGTTAAAACAATATTAATTTTGATAACATACCATTATTCATGAATATTTCAGACAAATTCTGAGAATTATCAACACAAATGTACGAGATCATTGTTGGTCGAAATTTTCATCACAACAAAAATTATATCGAAGCTATAACATATTGTAGAACTGTATTTTTTTTAATATAATACCCATAACGTCGGCTTCTTATGATATCCACTATTGTGTCAACCAAGAATTTTTGAATGAAATGAAAACTTTATTTAGATTTTAATTCCAAATTTTACGATGGCCAACATCTCTTACGTTCTTGTTTGTTTTTTGCTGCCGATTCTCACAATTTGTCTGAAATATTCATAAATAATGATATCTTATCGAATTCAATACTGTCATAACATTGTTGCCAAGAATATTTTCAAATGGAATTCTAGAATTTACCCAAATGAAGAAGGCTAAATCCAGTGGTGGTGTCTAAATTACAGAAAAAAGTCTCTAAATGGAATCAAGCAGTTCAGAACGCAATAATATGCCCTGAAATTTGGATTTATATTTTGCAAATTCGGTGCAAACGAAGACTTTATGACACTCTTCCTGTTCACGAAAGAAAAAAATCAATCGGTCAGAAAATGTAGATTTTATGAGGGTGCTCCGAGCTCAATAGCGCAACGGTTTCGTGGAACGGACGTTGTTCAGGGTAAGTTTGAAGGCAATTGTAGGTGTTGGTTCGAACCTGGCGACGAGATCTTTTTTTCTCTTCTTTTTTTTAAATCTTTGTTTTGCGGGTTCTCCTAATTATGTGAATTAATTTAAATTTTTTTTTAAAATTCGAGGGAGGCAGAAAAATCATATGTATGACATGAGGATAAAGTGCCTTTTTCATCCGCTGGAAGAAAAGCATTTGCTCCCTTGTTATACGAACGGCTATTTCTGCATAGTTCATCCACCACAAAATAATTACTTTTAAAAACTACGTGAAATGTACATTTAAGGAAACTCTTCGTAAATCTTCGGCTTTTCGACAAGAAGAGAGTCCTGAAAAGTTTATAGTATTTCCATTTGAACCATGGCATAGTAAAGGACTGGAACTTTGAATATTAAAACTGCTTAAAACTTCTTGAAAACTGCAACTCCTAGATAACCAACAGATAAATCAGAAAATGCAGAAAAGTCAGGAATACATAAAATTTCAAGATTGGAGAAATTAAATGTTTATCATGCTTGAGGAAGCTTTTCTGAAGATGCTAACCTTGTTAGAGAAACGCGCTTCGAGCGCGATTGATATCGGTTTGGTAATGGGGTAATAAATCTTTATGAAAAGTTTCCGGCAATCATTACCAAAATATCTGGATATTTAACACAACCAAGTTAGGTATCTGACTACATTCGAATACCAACTTTTTTCTGAGCTCCTCCATCGCCGACAGCCTGTCGTTGGCCAAGGTTCTCCACCGCACGACTTCTTCTCTGGTCGACTGAAGCTGAGCCTCCAAGCTCGAAACTTTCGTATGCAGCTCTGACGTGTGTTTCTCCAAAGCGTGCACTTGCGACATGTATTGCGCCATGGCCGCCTTGTTCGGACGACTTTCCGAAATATTCCGTTCCAAGCTTAAAAAAATCAACTCGTATAAGAGCTTAATTCGTCATACATGTTTATCCGTCTGTGGCATTACAGAGCCTTTGTGTGGCGAATTATTTTATTTACACAAATCCCTATGGAAAACGATATTTTATTTAATATCGGGTCAAAGATCTTAGCCGAGGTATTATGTCAGTTTTTGGCTGAATATTTCCGACAACGTTGCCTGTGACATAGTGGTGGTTCAAACTAGGATTGTTATTGAACAAACTATCAAAAACTATCATGAAAATAAGTGAAAACAAAGTACCGTCGCGTCGACTAGTCCAATCTATGACCATTTTCCCGTGTATTTATCCCATACAGCACCGATTCTCATGAAAATTTGGATTCAGGATCGACATCCCCTCTTTTTCAAAATCTACCCTGTGCCGAGGGTTGCTTTCTCCCTGGGGGTGGATGCCACCCCTTCTTGGGGGTGAATTTTTTTTATTGGAATCAAGTGCGGAAATCAATAGATTGACCAATTCTAAGCACTTCTTGTTCAATGAAGTTTCTTCTGAAGAGCAATACTTTTCGACTTATTCGCGAGTGAAATTGTTGGTTTTCAGGCAAAAAAAAAACACGTTTCAAGATCCTTTTTCGCGAATTACTGGAAAAATATGCATCTAAGCGAAAAACCTACAGAGAGCAAAATTATAGCTTTTGAAAAAACAAAGGTTATCGTTTATTTGTGATGTATGCAAACCCACTTCAAACTGAATAATTGCTTGTAGAAAGTTGATTGGTATTTTCAAACGCCAAAATGGAAAGTTTCTACGTACAATAACCAAAAACCAATGCATTTTTCGGGAAAAACTCATTAAACCTTTTTTGAAGTCCTTCAAGAATCCTTTATTTTTGTCATTCATAAGAGTTTCTAGCATCAAAACTGACCGAGGTATGAAGGAAATAATATTGAATCCTATTTTTTCGTCGAAAACAAATCGTGAATAACTCATCCTCTCTTCCCCCCCTTTCAAAAAAATCGTTGTTACTCCATAATTCACTTCATTCATATTTCAATAATGAGTTCTGAGTTTTTGATCAATTTTGAGTACGTAGTTTTGGAAAAAATTGAGATTGAAGAGAAAAAAATCATATACGTAATTCAGCGAAAAATCACCATTTCTACGAAATAACTCGAAAAGTATTAGTATATTGGAGAATACACATAGTAACTATATTTTAGGCGTAGTGGAACTATATGATTTCAATCGATCACACATCCTCAACCTTAACCTTAACTTAACCTTTTTTTAAAGGGGTAGTTTTCACCCTTGAAAAATCAAAAGCAACCCCGAGTACAGAGGTAACTTTAAAGTGTCAATCTGAATTTTCATACAGTTGGGTTTCCCGGTTACTCAAATAACAATTTCCATATACTTTTTTTATGAAACCTATCATAAGGGTGGTTTTTAGGGGTCGAAACTGGTTAATAGATCAGAAATTGTGTATCAAGGTTAATTCAACGTATGTACAGATGACTGCACGCTCAAAACTAGTATTTTGTATTTTTTTTTTTTTTGAATAGGGTAGTTTTCACCTCTGATGAATAAAAATCAACCCCAGGCACAACCTCAACTTTGAAGTAGATGATAGATATGAACTAAATCTCAAATTGAATGCAAAGAGATAGTGAATAAGTTGAATAACTGCCAAATAACATGTTGATTATTATTTTCTGATGATATTCTGTCACAAGGGGGGGGTGTTAAGGGCTGACACTGATTACTGAACCATGAATTATATTAAATTGATTGATTTCACTGATATAACTATGATTTCAGTTCATTACATGCTCCAATCTGAAATTTTAATTTTTTTCGATTAGGGGTCGTTTTAACCCCCCTCCAAAAAAGCTCTCGGCACAGGGTAGATTTTGAAATGGAGGGTAAGTAGAACCTATATCCAAATCTTCATACGAATTGGTGCTGTATGGGATAAAAGCACAGTTTACACTTTTATTACCGTCATAGACTGGAGTAGACACCAACAATATAAAAAAAACAATGGTTTATGGAACATTGAAATGAAGCTATATAAATCATATAGCTTTTGCCGATAGATCACGCTGGAAAAATAGGTGTTTCACAAGGTTCTGTTGTGGGCCCTTTCATGATTTCGATTCATTTGAGTTATTGTTAAATGGAAATATTGAGTAGTATACGAATGAGTTACTATTAATTTTTAAGAGTGTTTCATCGAGCAAATTCATCACAATAACAGATGGTTCATAATATTGTTGGAACTCCTCTGAAAGAACCAAATTAATTCCAAGGCAGATCTGGAGCTGAAAATATTGAAACATTTCTTGAATCTCTTTTTCAGTAATTAGCAGCTATTCACATCCTGAAAAATAATATAACTCTTTGAATATCATCATTACTAACCTGGAGTTCTTCTGTTTTTCCTCGGCCAACAGCCTCTGTATGTTCTGCAATTCTTCTTGCAATGTTGCAGCAGCCAAACTGTGTTTGTCTCTGTCTACTTTCAGTAAAGTCTGGTACTTGACTATGTCCTCGTCTTTCGCCTTCAAGTTATCTTGCAAAGTTTTCACTGTGGCCTGAGAAAAAACAAGTGATTATGAGAGTTATACAACATTCAATAATGACTCCATGATTATATTTCATATAGTTTGAAGTAGAGATAAAACAAACCCAACTCAATCATCCCGAATTAAGAAAAAACGTAGTAAAATTGTGAAGAAAAAACAAAGGTAACATGTATTATCAACGAATGACTCAATCTGATATAATAATAATAATCACTTTATTCCATAATACTTTACAGTGTGGAACGAATATGTATAAATAAATAAAAAAAAACAATCATAAAAATCTAAAACACATTAAAATGCTTTCTCTGACAAATACTGCTTGAATTTCACTTTGAATTGTTTTGGCAGTTTTCTGAATTCTTTGGGAACATTGTTCAAAATTCTTAAAACTTGATTAACAACATTTTTCTGAACTTGAGCATATCGTGTTTGTTGTAATTTAAGTTTTGTATATCTGGTGTTGTAAAGATTTACTGTTTCATATTTCTTCATGAATTCTTCATAATTTTTCATTGCAAAATATGCACATTCATATATGAATATACATGGCAGAGTGAGTATTCCCTGTTCCTTGAAAACTTCCTTGAAACTGTCTCTTCTTTTGAGGTGAAAGATACTTCTTATGCAGGATTTTTGTATTTTGGAAATTCTGACAGAATTTTCCCAAAATATAATTCCATATTCCATACTTCATTCTGGAATATATATAAGCGTAATATACTTTTAATGCTGCATTTTGGTTAACGAATAATTTAATTGTTCGCAATGCAATTGTAAATGACCGAAGTTTCTTTGTCGAACTGTTAATATGTTCTTTCCAATTTAGCTGGGCATCAATTTCAATACCAAGAAATTTTGTATGTTGACATGTTACAATTGTTTTATTCTTATGAGTAATTTTCACTGTTGGTTCCTTTCTAAAACTGAACTTGATAGCACTTGATTTTGGAATATTGAATGAAATTATTCACACTATGCCATTTTTCCAGAATTTCTAGAGTTCCAGGAATTGTTTCTAACAAATTGTCATTGGATTGTTTCCGTATCATTAATGAATTATCATCAGCAAACATATTCACCATTTGAGATACTGCTCGTGGCAAATCATTGGTATACAAGAGGAATGAAATCGGTCCTAAAATCGATCCTTGAGGTACTCCATAGATGAATAGATCATGAAATCAATTTTTTGTTGTTCCGTAGTTTTATATGTTTGTAACCTACCACAATCTGAAAAATAAAAATTCATCAATCAATCTATACGAGTGTAGAAGGGCATATTTTTAATCAAACCCGAAAAGTTGATGCGTCTATGGATAAACAGTTCTTTCTGGATAGAACAAGTCCAATTAGTCAAAATTTGAGTTATACGAGAAGTTGCTGACTAATTGGACTTGTTCTATCCAAAAAGAACTGTTTTTCAAAAGACGCAGCATCTTCTCGGGTTAGATTAAAAATCTGCCCTTCTACACTTGTATAGATTCCGATATTAATTCTTATTTTTTCAGATTGTGGTAGGTTACAAACCCAGAACACTACGGAACAAACGTCATGACACATTTTAACACTACTCAGCAAAAATTGAAATCTCATCAATAATTCCAAAAGAAGCTTTAAAAAAGAGGCAGACTAGCTTCGACACCATCGCCAAGGAGGAGTATATGCGTTTTTCAATATTTTTTTTTCAAATCAGTCTTTTCAAATTCATGGAAAATACGATCCGTAACTAGCAAAACAGTTAGTAAATTTTGCATTTTTATAATATTGGAGATACTTATTGGGGCAAATATACCATTTTTGTTTTCATTTTCAGGGGAGAAAATCCAAAATATGGATTTCATGATGTGTCTGCTTCCTCAAAAAACATATAAATGATATTTGCGTAAACTGTTTCTATGATTTTTAAACAAAAACACATGAAGAATATAAAATTAAACTTGAAGATAGATAATGAACTGATAGCCGAAGTTCCGAATCATAAATATTTAGGTGTATTAATTGACACAAAATTAAATTTTGAAAATCATATTGTAAAAATGAAGAAATCTATTGTTCCATTCCTGGGGGCCATTAGAAGAATTCACATTTTGAACTGAAACGTTCATATTCTAATATATAATGCCTTCATTGTTTCTCATATCAGATACCTCATTACAATTTGGTCTTCATGCTCTAAAAAACAAAAAAATATAATATATTGTTTAATGAACAAAGCAATAAAGGTTATATTCAGAAAACCGTGGGATAGTCCTTCTGCAGATTTATATAAAGTAACAGATAATATGACTTTGGATCATCTAATTGATTATGAAAAATCTAAGTATATATATATATATAAATTAACAAAAAATCTTCAGAAATGTAATATAAAACTGTCTAAAAATTATGATTTACATGGCCACGACACCAGAATATCAAATAACTTTCATTTAAGTATGATTCATTCCAATAAAGAAAAAAATAACCCCATTTCATCAGGATTAATAACTTTCAATGAACTACCAGAAAAAATAAAATCATCCAAATCCATTCATATTTTTTCAAAAGAACTTTAAAAATATTTGCTTGCATAATGATGTTCACCAAAGTATCAAATGAATATTATACCCCAATTCATTATTTATAGTACATAATTTTATGATGTTTTTTTTTTGACTTCCTCATACCGGAACCTGGAAGCTGTATATTGAATAAATGAATAAATAAATATAGTATAATTTCAGCTGGGAATCAACGGCCCTTCGTCGACTGTCATAACTCGACAGTTACGAATCGGACAATATCAGAGTTGAAACTGTCGAAACTTTCTACTTACGGTAAGACTCAAGATTTCTTCATTGATTTCGTTCCTCTCCACTCTGGCGTTAACGTTATCCCCACCAGCACCGTTGACGTGGATCTCAGCCTTCTTGTTCTGCTGCTGCAGCTCCATGATGTGACGCTCGTAGAACGTGATTTGACTCTGCTTATCGCCGATTTGCTTCCTGAACAGACTGATCGTCATTTCTTGTTCCGCGACTTTCGTTTTCAGCTGATTGACGGCTTCCTCTTTGGCGGAAAGTCGGTCTTTCGCTTCGGAAAGATCCGCCACTAAGGTAGAAAACTGCTTATCATCTTTTGGCGTATCTGGTGCGGGTTCTTCGGACGTTTGACACTCGACGGACCTGAACGATTTCGAGATTGCAGGACATGATACTTCAGGTGCGGGATCTACAGTCATCGTTATTTTTTCCGGAACTTTGATTACATCAACGTCGTCTTCTTTCTGAGCGAATACGTTGTCGAAGTTCTTGTGCCACATCAAAAGTTCCTCGTCCAACCGAGCTATTTGATCGTCTTGAATTTTGATTCGTTCCAGGAAATGTTGCAACTGGGCCTCTTTGAACTCCGACTGGCGTTTATATCTCAACTCCTGCGTATTGAATGTTGAATATAAATATAAGATCGTTATAGTCTTTTATACGTAACCTAGCTTTCTTGATGACTCACGGTATCTCTTGTCAAATCGGTAAGTATTGTTGGAGTTTCAATTTATAACAAATTACCAAAGAAACTAACTGAGGGTTAACAAAATGGTCGGCCTTCAAGCCCGAAGAGAAGAAGATATACTAACTGGGGATTTTTTTGACAAACGCTTTGAAAGAAACTTAAAGAAGTATTCGATCCAATAACAATTTTATTCTTCCATCTGACATTGGATTGATTCATTATTGAAATCCATTTTCTATGCATGATTTGATAGTTATACTATGTTTTAAGATCCCTTCTTCATAAACATATATGTTTCTATTGATCAATTGACATCTGTGACATCTCCGAGATGTAATAAAGAGGTCACAATTGTGAATTTATTTGATTACATCACTGCGATATCTGCCTGATGTAACAGTGATACGTAACAATTGAGACATCAAGTGGACATTCTATTTACGATGTCTCGGAGACATTTGCTATGTAACATCGCGAATAGGTCGAATTCGAGCACCAAATGAAGCACAACTGTATATAGTCATACATTCAGTTGATTATACTAGATTACCAAACTCACGTTAGTTTCACACGTGATATTTATTGATATTTTAGATGTAAATAGAATATGATCTCGAATATTTAGTTGATACTTATCAGTGTCGGCTAATCTGACAAGGGTCAACAGATCTCAGCCTTACTCTCTGTTTTTCAATGGGCTATATATAGTACTTTGCAGAAAGGTTAAATTTTTTTCCCAAACCGAGTGAAGACCATTTGTTCATAGATACGCAATCATGTATCACGTTGTCAAGTAAATAGATTTAAAGTGAGTTTTCATGTTCTGTAAAGCAGGGAAGACTAAGGAATTGTAGATGATGGATATTAGTCATCTATTTTCCAAAGTAGTGTTTTCAAATGAAAATGAAGGTTATCATGTATCACCTACTGATATGTGACTATACCTAAAAAGGTATTTGACCAAGAAATCAAAGGTATTGAGGATGAGATGCTGACCATTACATTTTTCTGTCACATAATTTCCATCCTGACATTCCCTAACCGCGAACTACGCTTGATGGTCTCAAATATTGTTGTTTTTTTTTTGTCCACTAACTATAGTTGATTGAACTAATTATACGATATTTGAAAATCTCGCAGGGCGATAAAACTATGATTAAGCGACAGTGTACCTACTAAGGAAACAAACCGAGACAAGCAATCTGGCTTTTGAGAAGAAAAAAATGTTTTTTGGTTCAAATATTTCAGTTTACAAATGGCCCATGTTAATTGTTGGCAAGTCCCTTTCGAAACAATAAAATGTTTCTATTCATTTTTTTTGGTTAATGTACCTATTTTTTTTCATTGATATCATTTATTAATGGACTTTTTTAATTTTCATTCTTTCACGATAAGAAAGTTCTTCGCATGATTCATGCCACAGCGATATCGTAAAAATCATATTGTCGTGACATCGACACATTGAAAAATATACCGTAGCGACATCGCGAAATACATATCGCAGAGACATCGCAAAAATTTATTGCAGACATCGAAAAACTTGAATGTGACAAAATTTTATCGCTGCGATGTAACTGCGATATCCCTGCGATTATAAATGTGACATCGCAAATCACATCGTTACATCGTCGCGATATCGTGGCGATGTATTTGTGACTTATGATGATGTTTGTCAATAAAGATAAAGGATGATATGAGACGTGTCCGTAAGTTACCTTGATTTTTGATAACAAATGCAATTTTTATACCGAAAAATGGTGGCACGAATATATAAATGTCACTTTTGACTTTTCACTTATGAGGTGGCACTAAATTTATTTCAATCTAGGGTAAAACAGGATGGATCGTATACACGATATAGTTATGGGTAAGACATAACAAAATGATGAAGAAAAAATGTGAATGAAGTTCAAGATAATAAGTATTTTTTCGAGTTTTTCTTAAATGAATTAGTATTTTTTGTATTTTTCAATGTTTTGACAAGTTGTTATAGTAGATGACGCCTTCATACAAGATAGATTTCTTACAATAATTTGTTCTAAATTTAGCCAGAGAAAAGTCATTTGCTTTTCTTGTTGAATAGTCATGGGCATTTATGGTTAATTTAAAATTCGAATTTTTTGCGTTATTTTTGATCGAATGAATAAATACTGAAACTTTGTATTCGAAATGAGAAAGAATATTCAATAATCCTCTAGGTTTATAAATATTAATTGTTGGTTCCTGCTGCTCTAAACTGAATATACATCTTATAATTTTGTTTTGAAGAGTTTGAATAAGTGACTTGATAATTTTTTTATTTGCTGTTCCCCAAATGAGTTGAATTCTTGAATGAATTAATGAAAAAAAATATATTTTTTTCTATAATGCATCGGAAATTGGTTCTTGATTCTATTTAAAATTCCCAAAATTAGAGAAATTTGCTTTCACAATACTTCTATGTGCTTAGCGTTCTTGATACATAATATATTATCACAGAAGAATTAAAAAAAATTAAACAAATGTTTCATATTGTTCCAATATATCTCAATTTTAAATTTGTTCGATTTCACATAATAAATATTATTACTATAAAAATCCTTACGTTTATTTGGAGTGCCTTCTTTTCCTTCATCCAGTTCATCACTTGGTTCGAGTATTCTCTGCGATCACCATCCCCCAGTATTTCCCGCCCTTCCTTCAAACGGTCAAGCTCCACCTTCAATTGTTCTTTGAGCAGACCGGCCTCGCATTCCATCAACTTGGCCTTGTGCAGACTGACGAAACTCCGGTGTCTTTCTTCGTTGATCTTCCTCACGTTGTCCACGAATATTTGCTCAGAGCAAAGCGGAACGCAGCCGAGATATTGCAGCTTCAACGAATCGAAGAGTCTGCGGACGTTCCTGGAAAATCGAGTCGCGAAACGGTAGAAAAAAATTATAGGAAGAAAATAAAAAAATATTTTTATTTATTTTTTATTCATTCAATATACAGCTTCCAGACAGAACAGGGTTCCGGTATGAGGAAGTCAAAAAAAACATAAAATTATGTACTATAAATAATAAATTGGGAGTATAATATTCATTTGTTAATTTGGTGAACATCATTATGCAAGCAAATATTTTTTTATGTTCTTTTGAAAAAATATGAATGGATTTGGATGATTTTGTTTTTTCTGGTAGTTCATTGAAAGTTATAATGCTGATGAAATGGGGTTATTTTTTCCTTTATTGGAATGAATCATATTTAAATGACAGTTTTTTGATATTCTGGTATCGTGGCCATGTAAATCATAATTTTTTGACAGTTTTATATTACATTTCTGAAGATTTTTTGTTAATTTATATATATACTTAGATTTTTCATAATCAATTAGTTGATCCAAAGTCATATTATCTGTTACTTTATATAAATCTGCAGAAGGAGTATCCCACGGTTTTCTGAATATAACCTTTATTGCTTTGTTCATTAAACGATATATTATATTTTTTTGTTTTATAGAGCATGACGACCAAACTGTAATGAGGTATCTGATATGAGAAACAATGAAGGCATTATATATTAGAATCTGAACGTTTTTGTTCAAAATGTGAATTCTTCTGATGGCCCCCTGGAATGGAACAATAGATTTCTTTATTTTTTCAATATGATTTTCAAAATTTAATTTTGTGCCAATTAATAAACCTAAATATTTATAGTAAGGAACTTCGGCTATCAGTTCATTATCTATCTTCAGGTTTAATTTTATATTCTTCAATTTTTTTTTATTCAAAAATAATAAAAATGTTTTTTTCCGAATTGACGGTTAGGTTAATGCTCAACGTCCATTTTTCAATAAGGTCAATATCATGTTTCAATGAATTTTCCAAAATGTCAATATCTTTCTCAGAGCGAAATAATGTTATATCATCTGCAAAAGAAAAGTGCATTCCATATAAATTGAGTCTTTCAATATTGTCAATATAGATATAAAAAAGAATTGGAGCCAAAACTGAACCTTGTGGGACGCCAATTTTCGAAAGTTTTTCATTACTTTTATATTTGTTGATTTGTACATATAGGTTGCCTATCCGACTTACATTATCTTTTTCTTGTAACTTGCGAGTTTCTCTTCGCCGAAAGTCCGTTGCTTCTCGCGATCCAACGTTTCGACATCGTACTTTTTCTTCAGATCGCTCAATTCTCTGCTAGACTCCTCCCATTTGGCCTTGTAGTAACTGTGAGACTGCCTGTACTGCAAAACATCCCCGTTCAGCTGGGCGATCGTCACTTTTTCGTCGGACGAGGAAATCAAATCGACGACTCGATGCTTGAGGTTGAGTAATTCCTGCTCTTTGCTATCGTTCCAGCTCAGTTGGTTTTCCTGCTTTCGCTTCAACAGCTCCAAATCTTCCCCCAACTTAGCGACGAGCGTCGATAACCTCGCATTCTCCACCAACAAGTCGTTATTCGTCTTCTGCAACCGATTGTACGAATTTCTGTCGACGTCGTCGCCAACTCTGCTTTCGACTTCCTTCATTTGTTCCTGCAACACCAAATTTTTCTTCAGCAAGTCTTCGTTGTACTTGGCGAAATCTCGGAATTTCTCTTCCGATTTGGTCAGCTGCTCCCTCACCAAGTCGTACAAGTTACTCGTGTGGTTGGCCCTTTGCCTTTCCGTCATTTCGTTAACCTCACTTTCCGCTAGTTTCTGCGACAAACTCTGGAGCCTATCGTCTTTTGTTTGGACGCTTTGGAGCGCCAACTTCGATAGCGCCGCCGTCAATTTGTTTTTGAGCTCTAGTCGATCCGATTCGAGGTTTTTCTGAGCTTCCAGTAGTAGGCTGTTTTCCAAAGATTTTTCCTCTTCTTTCCTTTTGACGAAGTCCGCGAGCTCTCGGTATTTGACGGTCGTATCGTGCAAATTCTTCGTCACCTCCTTGTGAGTTTCCGAGTCGACAGAAATTTCAAGCAAGTTTCTCGCAATCGCTAAATCGATCTCCAACGATTTCGTTTTCCTTTCTAGGTCACCGATTTTTTTTGTGTAATTCGCGGCAGAATCTGCGGCATCTTCGCGTACTTCTTCGAGTTTATTCTCGAGTCTTTTGACTTCGTTTTCCAAGTAAGCGAGTTGTCTTTTCATAGCGACGTTGCTTTTGACGACTTCGTCTATCTTCGTCGCCTTGTCTTGATCTGTCTCGCCGAGGAGAATCTTCAATTTTTCCAGCAACACTTGGTGTTCGGTTTCGAGTTCTTCCAGTGTTTTTTCTGTTGATTGAAGTTTCTGTTTCGCTTCACAGTTTTCAGCTAAAACGTGCCTGAACCACGCGAGAAGTATTTTTCTTGTTGCGTCTGCAAATCCGCTAGATTCTTTGGAGTTTGCTTCCATCTTCAACAGTTCGTTTAGCTTCATTTCCACGTTGTCCACTCTCAAATCCTCAGGAGAAACGAACTCTTCTATAATGTTGTCTTGCTTGTCTGCATCTTCTTCTGTAGCTTCCACTGCTATTTCTTCAGCATTTTTGTTAGTAGATGCCACATCAATAACCTTTTGAGCTTCCGTTTTGGCAAGTCTCAATTGGTCTCTCAACTCGGAATTGACACCTTCCAAGTGGTGGATTTCAGCTTGCAATCTCATGGCAGGGTGGTACCACCCGGAGATGTGTTTCACGTCCAGAGCTCTCAACAACTTCTCGAAAGTTTCCGATTTGATTTCGTTCGTCGATTTTTTCGTATTGATGCTGTTCAGTAATTCGTGCATTCCCTTCCTGAGAGCTTCGTTTTCTTCGACGAGAGCTTTGTTTTCGTTAACGAGGTTGTGGTTTTTGGGAACGTCGACCTTCGTTTCGTAAACGGGTTTGTGGCCGAGTTCTAGAAGCTGATTGGCCAGAGAGAATATGGTTTGGTTCAGTTTGTGGTTATCCGTTTTGAGTTGGAGTGACTGTTCCTCCCTCTTTGCCAAATTCTCTCTAAGAGCGTTAATTTCTCTCTTCATCTTTTTCATTTTCGTTGTGAATCCCGCCAAATCGACCTCGTCTTCTTGTGTCAAGCCAAGCAGATCTCTGAAAATAGACATTTAAAACTGAGTTTTTATGCCATGATCAATATTTGATTTGATGGGTATCTTAGAAGCATTTGACGGTGTGACTTACAGGACACCTAGGAAAACCACAGTAGAAATTATGGAATTTTATTCAGTGTTCTGAAGAAGTGATCAAGTTTTTAAGAGAGGTATTTCTCATGAGAATTGCGCTTCAATAATATTTTACGAAATGTTGTGGTTTTTACCTCATTGCATAGTTTTCCTTCTCAAACTGGTCGCAACTGTCTTGTAACTTATTGGCAGTTTTGACCAAACTAATGATCTGTTTTTGTTTTGATCTGTTTTGGAATTTCAATTCTTGTATTTCTTCGAGATTCACCACCAGATCCACTTGTCCATTTTCTTTCATTTTACTGTGAATCTCTTTCAACTGGAACAGAACAGAGCAGATTATTGTTTGAAATTCATCATTTTGTTGTGGATTAACGTTTTCTGTATAGTCTTTTAAGGTAAGTAACCTACCACAATCTGAAAAAGTCAATATCTAATATTGAAATATATACAAGTGTAGAAGGGAGAGCTGCTGCGGTAATTAAAACAGTTCATTTTGAAGGGAACAACATTTTCATCACCTTCTGGTATAACTCAAATTTGCCATTAAAAAAATACAAGAACTAATAGGTATATATAAAAATACTTGGCTTTGCCGACGTTTCGGAAAACAAATCTATTTCCGTTTTCAAAACTCATTTTCTCAAACACTTCTCGTCTACAAAGTTTTTTGGGGAAAATGTCAATCTCACATAACATTTTTCCAAAAAACCTTCGTAGAAGTGAAGTGTTTGCGATGAGTTTCGGAAAAGGAAACAGATTTTATTTTCCGGAACGTCAACGATGCTACTTAGCTTTGCATATACATTAGTTCTTGTATTTTGTGAGAGTCAAATTTAAGTTCTGCGGGAAGTTGCTGACTAATGGACGTATTTCATTTAGAGCAATCTGTTTTCAATCGGAAGTCTGCCCTTCTTCAATTGTTTAGATTTCAATAATCATTCTTGATTTTTCAGATTAATTCGCCAAAGGAAAAAGTTCGATGTAAAACTGACTCAGATTGAAACGATCAGAAGTAGAATATTTTATGGAAATATTTACATCAAATTGGAAAAACTAGGAAATCTTCGTAAAAGAAAGACAATTTTATGACTGCCATATTGTTTTTTCAAGCCACAGTTCAACATCAGTAATTTATAAACGTTAGATTTTAGTTCAAGGTCAATAAATTTTTGGTTTCTAGTTTTTTCTCTGATCTAACTAGACTTAAACTATAAAAAAGTACCTACTTTTCTTCTGCGAAAAAAGGTAATTTCATAAAAAGTGATATTTTGTTACCTTACTGTTACTCAACAAAGATAATATTTTTCCCGTATCAAAATTGTTGCAGTCATAAAATTGAACGCTTGATAACTTTTTTATATAGAATTTTTCGTAATATCCAGTAGCAACTCAATCATAGAATTTTTTACAACACCAAATTTGACCTGGCCAGAATAGAACGTGACAACTGAAGTGCAGCAACTATACCGGGTGACCCAGAACCAACTCTCCCCCTTGTATCTTAGTTATCTTGTAGTTATATTACAAACTCGGTAGTTCAATTTGATATCATAAATGTACAATTTAGCAAGTACCAAACCATATATGACACTTTCGGTTTGACCGAAAGCGCATCCAATTGTCATATTTCAAATGGAAAGTATTTTTTTTTTGTTGGAAATAATGAATTACCTTTTCAAAGAAATACCACAATCATACTCTCAATTCACAATTTGCTGATACAGTTGATATCTTATAAATATTACTTTTTGTATTCCCCTCATAACTGAACCACTTTATGAAATTATGCTATTTGAAACTGAATAATATCAAGTAAGTAATAATAATTCATGGCCACTTTTTTCGCAATATTCTCAATACGCATTAGATATTTTAAAACTTTAATATTTCTTCAATTTCAACATCGTCTATCATTTCTTGAATGCTGATGAATTTTAAAATTTGGTGAGAAACTCCAATACATATTGAGATACAAAATATGGATTATATTGGAGTTTATTACCAACTTTGAAAAGTTCTATGTTAGCATTTGAGGAATGACAGACGATGTTGAAATATGAAAAAATTGATTTTAAAAATAACAAATCTCCATAAAAATATTTTGTGGAAAGTTTGGCCACGAACTGTTGATACTCACATGATATTGTTCTATTTTCCATACCATACTTTTCAAAATGTTCCGTTACGAGGGGAACACAAAAAGTATTTTTTTTTTTAATAAAATCTCAATTATACCAGCAGATTAGGAATTCCAAGTATGATTATGTATATCATTGGAAACATAATTCTATATAGAGTGGTAATTTTCAAAAAAATTATAGATTCGATTTGAAGTATGAAAATTTGATGCGCTTCCGGTCAAACCGGTAGTGTCACACATGGTTTGATAATTGAAATTGAATATTATCGTGTAAGTTATAATAATTCATGGCCAAAATTTTTACGCAATATTCTCAATACGGATTAGATATTTTAAAAATTCAATATTTCTTCATTTTTCAACATCGTCTATCATTTCTTGAATGCTGAAGAATTTTTAAATTCAGTAAAAAACTCCCAATACATATTGATATAAAAACATAGATTGTATTGGAAAGTATAACCAACTTTGAAAATTTCTATCTGAGCAGTTAAGAAATGATGAACGATGTTGAAATATGAAAAAATTTATTCTAAAAATAGCAAATCTCCATAAAAAATATTGTGGAAAATGTGGCCGCGAAGTGTTGTTACTCACATGATATTCTTCAATTTCCGTTACGAGGGAAATACAAATACTTGATATTTGCTAAATTGTACATTAATGACTTAAAATTGAAGTACCGAATTTGAAATTCATCTAAAATTAACAAGGCAGATACAGGGGGATAATTTGGTTCCTGGTCACCTGGTATAACTGCAAAGTGAAATTTCAATATAATCTATTATCATAGAAAACCGTCATTTAGTGGAAATTTTATGTACGCCATCATATCAAAACATGTGGGGATCTTCGCAGTTTTCTTGGGAAAGATTTTTTTAAAGACACACTACATCTATATACTGAAGGCAAGTAAAGTCATAGAAAAAGTATAATATTTCGCACACGTGAAACGGCCATTACCCTCTCGAAAAATCTACTGCAAACTGATTCTCACGAATAATGACAAAATTCATTTCCTGCCTTTTAAAAAACATACATCTTCTAATCATACCTCTGCTTCTTTGCTCCTGACACTTTCCTCGGCGAAAGCCAACTCTTCTTGCAAATTCTGACACCTCTCGTGAGCCGTACTCAAAAGCTTCTTCATCTCCGCGACATTTTTCTCCATGTCCGCGATCCTTCGTTTATCAATTTCCTCGCCGCTTTTCATTTCCTTCAAGAGCTCCGCGCATTCCTCCATTTCTCTAGCTGCGACTTGCAGTTGGCCGCGCACATCTTGCAATTGTTTTTCCCGGTCCGCCAGAGCCCTCTGCAAGGCAGAGACGTGCGACTGTTCCGGATCGTCTTTCGGCAAACTAGATATGGAAGAGTTGAGGCTCGGCTCTTTGTAGATCGACTTCAAATGCTGAATTTCGTCGTCTTTTCGTTTGTTTTCGTCCTGGAATCAACAACAGATAAGCTTCGATTGCTACAAAGAGAACTAAAATCTTTATCGGAAACGTAACTCATCATTTAGAACATGGGGCTCTTCACCGAGTGTTTTTTGAATGGAAAGAAATACTTCGGTAGAGTGTCAAGAGGAACAACACCTATAAAACAAAATTATAAGATGTATATTCAATTTAGAGCAGCAGGAACCAACAATTAATCTTTATAAACCTAGAGGATTATTAGATATTCTTTCTCTTTTCAAATACAAACTTTCAGTATTTATTCATTGGATCAAAAATAACGTAAAAAATTCGAATTTGAAATTAACCATAAATATCCATGAGTATTGAACAAGAAAAGCAAATGACTTTTCACTGGCTAAATTTAGAACAAATTATTGTAAAAAATCTATTATGCATGAAGGCGTCATCTTTTATAACAACTTGCCGAAAACATTGAAAAATACAAAAAATACTAATTCATTTAAGGAAAACTTCAAAAAATACTTATTATCTTGAACTTCACTCGCTTTTTTTAAACATTTTATTATATATCACCCATGACTGTATCATGCATAAGTTTTTTTTTTCTTCTTGTTTTTGTTAATGAAGCACTGAATTTAACTGCTTGAAATCAAGATGTTCCCTATTACAAATACGTGTTATTTATTGAGAGCAATAAACGTTTCAAATAAAAATAAATAATCTGCGTTCGTTTTTCAGATTGTTCAAAGGTTGAACTAGAATGATTGGAAAGTAGAATAACCATTTATATCGTAGTTTTCTGGGTTTGTAACCTTCCACAATCTGAAAAAATAAGAATTAATATTGGAATCTATACAAGTGTAGAAGGACAGATTTTTAATCAACCCCGAAAAGTTGCTGCGTCTATTGAAAAACAGTTTCTTCTGGATAGAATATCCATATATATATGCTTGAGTATGCGAAATTGGTATTCTGGGAGTTTATCCCCGTTGATTTGTCGGTATTGACTTTCGACGTTTCGCCAACATCTCAGTTGGCGAATATATATATATATATATATATATATATATATATATATATATATATATATATATATATATATATACCGGGTGTCCCACATTTTATGTGACAGGCAATATCTGGTTTGTTGAAGGAGATACACAAAAATGTTTCATACAAAAGTTTTAGGAGTTCATGAGAGCTTTATTTTGGTATAATTGTAGGTGCTACAGACCAAAATTCCATTTTTTAAAATAGAACGCCCTGTATATCATTACATATTCAGATGCTACGTTGAATTCTGATATCATTTCATGTTCGGTTTTTGAAATTCGGTTACGGCGTTGTTGAGTTATTGCTTAAAATGTAAAGTCTTGAGAACGACTATTATTTTTAAAAATATCTCATACAATTATTCTCTCTGCATCAGATCACATGAAAATTAGTCAAAATTTTGGGTGTTCGAAGTAATGGTTTCAATTTTGAGTTGTGGAATTCAGTCAGGAATCATTTTGAATATGAAACAATTGCGAAATTGAAAGAGGTGTATTTGAAAACAAATCTTTAATAACGATCTTCAGTTCTAAAAGATCTCGTATGATGACGATGCTTTATAGTAGAAGGAAATGACCCAGTTCGCAATTTTTCTTCAACTCTCGAAAAAGTCATTCGTGACGGAATGGGTCTGTCTGGAAAACGTTCTTGGTATAGACGTTGTGCTTGACGGCAGTTTTTCTGACAGTTCCCAAAAATTAATAACATATCAATGCAATCACTTGGACTAAACGCGAAAGGCATACTGGAGTTTTCGCACAAAGAACACAGTTACACTTTTGCAAAGAATCACTGAATCGAACTGACAAGTAGATACAATTCAACAGCATTTGTTACTATGGCATCAACAAGCATAAGCTACTCGATGAAATTGTGCAATATAAAGCAATTCACCCTCAAGTTAGTCACATTCTTAAGAATTTCATTATTATGTTCAACTGATATCGATATCGTATCGTAGAGGAGAGAATAATGGTTTGTATTCAGTAGTAGTCTAGTTCAATTTAATAAAAGATATAGACTGGATTCGTGTACGAGTAAATGAGTTTTTTGAAACTTTATATATAAGGAAAAGTGCAATAAGTCAACAACGCCGTAACCGAATTTCAAAAACCAAACATGAAATGATATCAGAATTTAACGTAGCATCTGAATATGTAATGATAAATATATATATATATATATATATATATATATATATATATATATATATATATATAGATTCCAATATTCATTCTTATTTTTTCAGATTGTGGTCGGTTACAAACCCAGAAAACTACGGGACAAATACTGACGTTGAAACAGTACTCAGAATAACCATATTGTTAGGAAATACCCTAGCGCCGCCCCTGTCGGCCGTAAAATGCAAAGTAATATGGGTGGTCTAAGAAAGAATGTTCTCTGAATGGATAAGTCCGAAGTGATCTCCATAGTCGTACACAGAGTATAAATAGGTAGGCAATTCATCGAAAAAGCAGTTTGTAGAAGATAGAATTTTTAGTATGAGTATTGAGAGAAAGTAGAACTCAGTAGAGAGTCGAAGTTGTATAGAATTTTTAGTCAAGACTGTTGGATGTTGTAGTCAGTTAAGAAGTGTAAGTGTTTTGTAAGCGAATTATAAGCCAGCGAAGTTATAAGGAGTTAATTAAAACAGTTTATGTTTTGTTCGAAGTATTATTTTAATAAACGAACCCAGAAATATAACAATATATTTTGCGATGTGATACTTGAAAGAATGATAAAAATCTCGGGAAATAGGCATTTTCTGAGTGAGAAATTTTCTACCTTTGTCCACAAGAGTTATGTTTCACATCCGTATCTCCGTCCACTTTGCTACGGAAATATTCCCAATATAAAGTCCTGAAAATTATTCAATAGACTTGTCTGAAAAGAAATGAACTTCGAAAATTCTCCTTTCTTGGTGCCAAATTCTTCTAATTTCTCCAATCTGATTCAAATCCGAGTCAGTATCACATTGAATTTGAAGTACTAAAGGAACTTTACACTAAAGAAGCAAAATGTCTGGAGAGGAGCTTATTTTTCTCATGAAAAACTTCCGGAGTATCAATCATTATTCTTTTTGAGTTTTAAAAATTAAAAAAAAAAAGAAAAGAAGTTAAAAAGAAGAAATTTTATGTGAAGATATAGAATTGACAATTGAACAACTCAATATCTCTTTTGGCAATTTTAGGAGATTTCAAAGCATACCTGATTTTTTGAAAAAAAAAACTAACTGCAATGTAGAAATTCAGTAATATTCATTATTAAAGAAAACTTCTATAAGGTGCGTAATATATGTGTAACACAGTATAAAAACAAATTACTAGATTGAAGGAATTACCTCTTAGTCGCAGTGCGGAATTGAATGATCTACAAAGCAATTTTTTTCAGCTTCAGCTATAGATAGAGAAATATGAGCGAATTCAACGGCATATTGTGTGCATATCAGAAGATTGTCTATGTATACCTGGAGTGCCTTTATTGCTGCTTCCATCTCCATAGTTCGTTCCTTAAAATCTTGGTCTAGTTGGTTCTTGATTTTTTGTACTTCGTCCAAGTTTCTTTTCAAGTCATCATTGTCTTTCTCCATTTTTCCTATTTTATCTAGAATAAAAACGTAACTATATATTTCACATTCATCGCAAACGCAGCTTACCTGAATATTCTTTGAAAAGTTTTTCCTTAGACTCCAGAGTTTCCGTCAATGTAGTCATTTCTTTGGTAGCAACAGAAAGTTCATCTTTAACTTTCGATATTTTTTCTCTCAGTATGAAGTTTTCTTTCTCGACGTCCTTGAATAATCACTATGTTATGTTGGAAAAAAATGTGAAAAGCTACTCCTATTCATTGAAATTTACCCAAACATTCAATGCAGAATCGACGTTAAGAACATCAACCCGGTAATTTTGGTACTGATGGAAAATGCAAATAAGTTTTGAGTAGTAAGAATCAAAATATTTACAATTAGTGATTCTAAATCCAAATAAAGGAGAAAAGCTAGGTGCATACTTGTTGGCAGACCACCCTGTATAGGGAAAAGCTTTCAGAAAATTGCATGAGTATTTTTTTATATGGACTTTCAAGTATTGACCAGTTTTTCTCAATAATTTGAAGTACTTGATGTAATTCTATAAATTCCAGGTTCCCTAATTCGTGTTTATCTTCCAGAATAGATTAATTTCGTACCTCTATATCGCGCAACAGATCCGATATCTGTTTATTCTTATTGTGAAGAGTTTCGACAAGTTGGTTTTGTTGTTCTTTAGCGGTTTCGGATATGTCAGATTCACTTCCAATTTCGTGAGGCCTTGATTGCAGTTCGTTCTGCAACCGTCTATTTTCTTGTTCCAAAAGTTTTACTTTATTGGACAACTGGAAAAATGTCCAACTTTTATTCTTCGGAAATGACAATTAAAGTTATATCGTTTCAAGACAAGAACATACTTTACTTATTTCCAGTTCTCTTTTTTCGTTATTTTTGATGAGTTTCTTCTGTTTCGCTCTCAGTTCCAAATACTTTTGTTCCAAATCTGTGAATCATAAAATATATTTGAATTGATGGTAGTCCAATAATATCGAGAATTTTTGCTGTTTTTAATGTTATACATTTTAATGATCTCGAGCTTCCTTTGAATATTAATACTTAGAGGGTGTAAAGCCTATAAATTTTTTTGTTCCCCCTGGTATTGATGAAATGTTTTGGTGGTTCATATGATGATACAATTTGGATTGACTGGCATAAAATTTGTTTGTTCTTCTTTACAAAAAAAAAGAAATTTTTGAGCGTTTGGGATTATAACCAATTTTCAATATGCAACACAATTCAAAATTCTTTACCCCCAAATATCTAGAAATTAATCAATGAATAATAATATTGAAAAATCTTTTATAATTGGTGATTGAGAGGGGTGAAGGGCACCTGACGAATGAAAACTTGTATATTCCGAACGTATTATGGTACAAAGTGGTAGAGATTCGTTTATCAAACAGCATCTTATGTTGAATAAAAATGTCTAGAAGACTTACGTGTTGTAATGAATAGAATACGAATCTGAAGTTATGAAGTTATGAAGATATGATATTTCACGAACTTTTGAACCTCATATTCGTATTCTACGAATCAAAATACTTGAATACAATCAAATATTCATTCAAAATTAGGTGCTGTCCGATAAAGGAACCTTCACCAAAAACTACAAAATATGCCCATTTGGAATTAGTTTTGTGTTCAGCGCAGCGGCTCAAAAACATTTTGAAACCCAACCCTAAAACCATTGTTTCTAGAGATATAGTCAACCATAATGGAAATATCATTTAAAGGAATGGATACTACGGGAAGATGGCACTAGTGATTTCTGTTCCAAGTCATGACTTTATTTCGTTTTTCTTACGGTCGTCGTAGCCTGAATGACAAATTTTCTTGATTACTTATGCTTAACACCAAATAATAGCAGTCAATTCAGATAGAGAAGTGGATTTTTTTTCAGTGTCGTATATCATTTATATTTTGAAGATCAAATGGTAATGTTAAGTTTATCGGGCACCAAGCGATAAAAAAGTTTTTTTTGCGGGAACTTACGTATTTCGACCTCCTGATGAAAAAATTTTGGCGCTCTCCAATAGTTTTCAAGATACTGGGCATTTTTTGGGTCAAAAATGGGATTTTTGAATACACGTTCCTGCATCAAAATTACACTTGAAACTCATCCTTCTTTTTTATTAGCACAATGTACACATCCCTAATTATCTGTTCCACACTTTTTTTCATTCAGAGCACACTATTCAAATTTAAAATATCGCGAATTAATTTTGGTTCGAAAACATCCACACTTACTTGGTTTGTATGCAGGTTCGTATGCTTTTTTAAATTTATTTTTGAGATCCATTTCAATTTCAACAATCACGAATAATAAAACAATTGCTAATTGTCGATAGTGAAATGGAGGAAAATTAATTCGCGATATTATAAATTTGAATAGTGTGCTCTGGTTTTCCAAGGTACCAACCCCTCATTAAAAAAATACACTAAACATTTAGCAGTGACATGCCGAATTTTCAATGTTTTTGTTGTTGTTGAGGAAAAGTGCATTTTTTTGTTATAAAACTAGTGTTTCCGAATGAAAAAAAGTGTGGAACGGATAATTAGGGATGTGTACATTGTGCTGATGAAAAAGAAGGATGAATTTCAAGTGTAATTTTGATGCAGGAACGTGTACTCAAAAATCCCACTTTTGACCCAAAAAATGCCCTGTATCTTGAAAACTATTGGAGAGCGCCAAAATTTTTATCTAAGTTTTTTGTTCAGGAGGTCGAAATACGTAAGTTCCCGCAAAAAATTTTTTTTATCGCTTGGTGCCCGATAAACTTAACATCACCGATCAAATTAATGTTTAAACTTTCATTAACTTCTAAGGTCAACTCCATCTGAAGCTTCATTATCTTTCTTTCAACACCCCAGTCAAACTGACATACAGAACTCTGCAGCTTTTTTCCATTCAGAGTAGGAAACTTTGTTGTGCATTGTTGATTGAACGAAAATATAGATATTATACTGTGAATGCCGCTTAACAAAAACACTTCAAATTCTTTTTTCACAGGCATTGACTAACAATATTTCTATAAACAATGCCAGAACATTGCTAGTTAGGTTACTAATCACCAATAAATACTTAATACAGCCGTACTTTTACTCACTCTCATATTCCAAACTGGATTTTCCCGACGGCATGCTACTCTTATGCTCTGTGTCAGATTCTTGCCTTCTAGCTTCCTCCTCTCTTTGCTTGATAGCCATTTCTTCCAGCTCGTGCAGCAAAGTTTCCACTTGCTCACCCTTGTACTTGAGGATCTCCTGACTCACCCGCAACAGAGCTTTGAGTTTGGTGGAATCCACCGCTTCTTTCTCCAAATCGAACCAAGCCACTGTGCTGTACAACTCGTCTTTATCATCGTCTTTCAGGTCTTCGGTGTTCAGAGAAAGTATGTATTTCCAATCCATCGTTTGTGTTTCACAAATTATAAATAAAAGGATAAGTAGGTGGGTATCTGTATGAAATGATCTGACAAGTGTATAGCTAGCTTTGTTTGTTGGTATTGTGGTCGCTTGGCAACGTCAAACTGTCTTTCCAAAAGCAGTGTTTTGTTTTACATGTATAGTGTAGAACCCCCCGCCAACGTTGAATAGAATCGTAGGATTTCTGTTGTGCCAATATTTTCCAAAACACAAACTACAATACAACAAAAATGGAAAAATCTTTGAATTTTCTCTCGATGAAGAGGCAATATAAGTACTCGCTAGGTGTTCTGCTTTTGTTTGGATGTAGCTCTGTTATGAGAATTGGGAGAAATAAAAAACTTCTTTCAGGTTAGTGAGGTTGAAACAAAAGTTTTGGAGTTTGATTGGGTCTCAACAATAAATGGATTTTTGTCAAGATGAAATATATTTTTCAAGCAGAAATCTATTCTAATATGGAAAAATCGCCAAAACTTGCTAGGGAATTGTTTTCTATATGAGTAGGTACCTATTCCTTGATTTAAGAAATGATTGCCCCAATAATTGTACTGAAAAGTGCTGAAAAAATTACGTCAAACCTATTTCATGAAGAATGATACCGCCAGATCAAAAATTATGTGATTTTCATTCAAGAAATCTAATAGCACTAAACTATGGTTACGAAATAATCTTGTCCATCAAATAAATATTATTTTTCTGATTGAAATCGAATTTTTTTGGAGTTTTATATCATCAGTAATATCTCTCCTCGATCCCCTCATGACAGGCCTGATAACAGAAGAAAAATTCGGGAAAAGGTATATTCAGTGAGACACACAAAGTCCGTATGATATGGCAGTTTTTTTGTTGATAAATATACCCAGTTGAAAGACTGAAGTTAACGTGACAACTGAAGTGGGGCTTTTCGGAAATAATTTCTCAGACAAAAACTTTATGTGCGAAGTCAAGTTTCAATAATATCAATAAAAACTTCTATATGGTGCGTAAGTTACGTGAGTCACAGTAAGAAACCACGATAATTGTTTATATATTTTCAGTTAGTCAATGCCTGTGTAAAAAGGATTTGAATCCTTTTTTAACGCCATCTACAGTATAGTGTCGATATTTCCGTTTACTTGACAATTACCGACAAAGTTTCCTACTTTAAACGGAAAAATAGGTGCAGAGTTATGTCTGTCAGTTTGACTGAAATGTTGAAAGAAAGATAACGAAGCTTGAAAATAGAGTTGAAAAGAGATGTTCATGAAGAGCTCAATCAATTCCATGTTTTATTATATAAGAATATAGTATATAAGAAAGTATAATAAATCGATGAATAAAATGAAAGTTGAGGCATTTAAATAATCTTCATAACATGAATTATTTTCGACATTGACAAAAAACCCACTTCTGTTTTTGAATTGATTGCCATCTTTTGGTATTATGTATAAGTAATCAAGAAAATGTCTAATTCAGACTATGACGTCCGTAAGAAAAACGAAAGAAAAGACATGACTTGAAAACGAAATCACTAGCGCCATCCTCCGTAGTAGGTATCCCTTCATATGACATTTTCATGTGGTTTACTAACAATATATTCATAAAGAACGGATGCAGGAATAAAATTTATTGGCTTGTCTTTGTTCACCCACTGATTAATTGCAAAAAATATACACAGATGTCATTGACTTCGAAAAGTGGATTCGTGGCACCATCTATTAGTCATTTTCTCTACCAGACCAGAGTCCTCCAATGCAGGTGTTAGATCGTAGGTCTCTACTTCGTCAGACGAAAAGTTTGAGACTCACGGCAATAGAGGGCGCAACAAACAAGTTTATTATCGGGGACTTTTCTTATTCACAAAGCTTGTATTTTACCGAGATGCTTGTAGAGTAGGATTGTAGGATAGAAACTTTCAAGCAGTCATAATTGGAAGACGAAAAGAGTTGATTTCAGTCAGAACACATTCATGAAAATAATATTTCATTTTATAACAATAAAAATCGATTATATTACAGTTTACTCTTAGGCTCAACATCATATTCTTCCTTGAACTCCTTCTCCCATTCACAAACGTCTTTCTTGGTCAAATGATAGAACTTGCCGTGCCTGCCGAGTCCCGAAACAAATCTTTTTGCACCTTCTATAACACCAGTCACAGACAATTTCTTGGCATTATTTCGTTCTTCTTTTAACAGATCTTCGAAGGCTCCTTTGAAAGCGGCATTGTAAGTCGATTCCCTGTCAATCTTCAAACATTCTTGTGGAAATTTAACCAGTGAGGAAGCCAAGTTGATGGATTGACCCAATGCTACAAAGAACATAATAATCTCGTGATGATGCCAATTTGGTTGGCAAATAATGATCAAGATATGTTGAGTAAGGTTTTAATTGGGGAAATGCCTAGTCCTACCTGTTCCACAGGCAACAATTCTATTGGCAAGCCCCCATTCGAAAGCTTCCTGGGCATTTAGTGACCTACCAGTCACAATCATATCCAAGGCCCTAGATAAGCCCACCATGGCTTGTAACCGAACTGTAGCACCATCTGTGAGAGGTATACCTGCAGGAAGAAAAATTAAATTGGATGTATTCAATTAAGCTCTTTGAACTCACCAAATCTTCTGCCATATAACCCCATAACCGCTGTATCTTCCATTACCCTCAAATCACACATAAGAGCAAGTTCTAACCCTCCAGCTACTGCATATCCATTTATGGCAGCTATCATAGGCTTTTTGAAATACCTAGAGAAGCCCTAATGAAAAACGTTGAGCATAATATATTTTTTCAAGTCAATTGGAAGAGAAACAAAAATTCAATGTTAATTTAGTGGAGATTAGCAAAAACAATGGTATCATTTGAAAAGACTTACCATGAAACCATTCTGCATCATTTCCTGTGCATCATCGTTATTTCCAGCCTCTGCTAACTCCTTAAGATCAAATCCAGAGCAGAAGCTGCCTCCATTTCCGTACAGTACAGCAACATAGGAATCATTATCGTTCTCAAATTCCTCAATTGCCCTTTTCAATAGCGATGCAGTTTCAACATTTACGCTGTTTCGTGTTGTGGGTCTATTTAAACCTATCGTGGTTATTCGTCCTACTTTTTCAACTACCACGACTGCAAGGAAACTAGAGGAAGTATGTTTCTCGAAGTAATAATTACACATAGGTATTTAGATACTTACAGTTATTATTACTAGAAGTGCTGTACATTTTTCTAGGTAGTGTCTTGGATGTCATTCTACTTATCGCCAATTTTAGGAACATAATTGATAAACTTACGGAAATGTCCGTAAAAACTCATCCTCAAAACGGAGACATCCCGGAAATTTTCTTTAAATTTTTTCAATCAAAATGAAAAATGAGGTTATGTGTTAACTCGCACAAGAAAATAGACCGCGGGCAGCGAGCATATCTGACAGACGACAGTATCTATGATAGTTGTACATCCAGCCTGCTGGACAAACAAACTGATCTACAAATGCTTATTGTGCATTTGTGTCATTTTTCGAAATATTTTTCTCAATAATAACTCAATTTTGAGCAATTGTGATGTTTCAATCCATTGATTCTCTTCTATTTTCGACAATAGAAAGAATATTAATTCTCTTGCTGTTAAAAGACGTGAATTGTGGATTCAAGCAACTAGAAGAGCAGATTTGAGTACTGATAAGTTGAAATGGGCAAGTTTATTCATGCATTTCGTATCTCAGAATTGCAATTATAATCTCATTAAATTCCCATTGTTGTTTATGGAAATACGATGTTTGTCCAGCAGGCTGATGCATGTGGTGTCACATGCCCGTGGTCTATACATGAAAAGCCCTGATTCTGACGGTTAGTGGATGCCAATGAACTTCGGAATCGTATCATTTTGTTTTTTCTTGGTAAAATTTCTGAAATTTTCCAGCAGACTGATAGTTTATCCGACTATTGCGAGTTGAGAGGGCTTCAAACACTGATTTGTACTGAGAAAATCATATTTCAAGAATCTTATCCTAAATTAGAGTTACGATTATATCCATTCCTATCATAAAACTTTTTCCCTAACCACTTACAGGGGCTTATGGATAATACTTCCTAATTTTGTGTTGAATGAAAAAGTTCGTATTTATCTCAGGAAAAGCAGAAAATGAGATGTTTTCAAGGTTTGTTGGCATCCACAAAACGTCAAGATCTGTGAAGTGCTCGCGTTCTATGGATGTGGTGCAATGTTTTGCCGTCTGATGTACAAAACATAATCTAAGTTTATATTTACGAAAATTTTCTATTAAAGAGAATCGGGCAGATCATTTTTCAATCTCCAAGTTTTAACTCCGCTGCAGGCAACTACTGTATATTGTTGGATTATTTCTCATAGAAAATGGCAGATCCATAAAGTTTTGGGTATATCAAGTTTATGCAAAAATAATACAATATTGTTCTCAGATAACATTTATATATTTCATACATTTCCACAAATATCGAATACTCTCATAACAAATATAGTTTTACTTTTTTTACTGTCATCAGATCAATTTGCCGATCTTCTAAACAATGGCCATACAATATATCACAATATCTCGATAACGATCACTTTCAGTATATAGTTTGGACAAAAATAAAGAGCCTTAAAATAGAGTCAAAAGTGAAAAAAATATCAAGCTCATAAAAAAACAACACTAGACTATATCTAATGATGGTGTTCTCTATTTTGAAATAATTGACTACATTTTGAAAAGCTATCTCAGAGCCCAAGGATTTTCATAATAAAACAGTATATTGTGTTGTTAGAAACAAAGTGCTTCATATGGTGACCAAGGAGATTGACGGAAGACAATATACTATTTTATTATGAAAATTGAGTCACCTCTCCCAATTGCAAGCTATTTTCCTTATTCAAACATTTCGTAGAAATACGAAACTTTTACTTTTACGACTATTTTATCAAACTTGGAATCTGTTGTTAGCTACCTAGACAGAAAAGTAATCACTTTAGTGTCGGCGAAAAGTAGAAATCAATAACCATAGTACCTATAATTATGATTAAAATTTGATAGAAGACCGTCAAATTCATAAAGTTCAATGTCAGTCACAAAACGTCACATTTTTCTGATATTTGAAGGAAAAAGTCAATCGGGAAAACCCTGCCATACCGTGTTTACTTTCAATGGTAGGTACGCCACTACAAATATGGTTCACTTGATAAATAAAAATGAAAAGGAGCTGCCAAGTTGCAGCCTCATTTATGATTCAATCTCAACCAAATTTTTTGGTGCACCACTAATAAATTTATCAGTTGCATTCAACAAATCTAATCACCATTTTGAAATATCTCATAAAGTTTTTCTAGTAACTTTCAAACCTACACCAAAAAGGTGCAAATTCTGTATACCGTGTGTCACAGACTCATGGTACACCCCCGTTTTCTCCTTTGTTTTTCTAGCTATATTTTTGAGATTCGGAACATCGAATAAGCTCACTGAACAGCATTTCTCGACATATCTGAAAGAAAAAAACAACTTCCAATTTTTCCGGAAATGACATCAACTTTCGATTCTTGAATGGGACACCCTGTATATTGTTACATGATCGGCTAGGGATGATCATGAGGAATCCAACGATACCAGGTTTGATGATGTTATCTCCAATGACTGCGGAGATATCGCCATTTATATTATCCATAAGCTCAATGAGTGGGAGAGAGAATTGGATTGACCCGCCAGTAAAGTTTCTCTCTCCTACTCGTTGCGCTTATGGATAATATAAATGGCGATATCTCCGCAGTCATTGGAGATAACATCATCAAACGTGGTATCGTTGGATTCCTCATGATCATCCCTAGCCGATCATGTAACAATATACAGGGTGTCCCATTCAAGAATCGAAAGTTGATGTCATTTCCGGAAAAATTGGAAGTTGTTTTTTTCTTTCAGATATGTCGAGAAATGCTGTTCAGTGAGCTTATTCGATGTTCCGAATCTCAAAAATATAGCTAGAAAAACAAAGGAGAAAACGGGGGTGTACCATGAGTCTGTGACACACGGTATATTCGGAATAAGATGAATAAAAATCTTGGTGTAATCAGTGATGCAATATTAGTTTTTCATAGGGGGAAATTCAAAAAAGGGAAATCCTGCCATACTGTTGACTTCCAATGGTACGTTGAACACAAATATATATGTTCCACTTTATGAAAATGAAGGAGAGCTGCCAAGTTGCAGCTTCATTTATTATTTCTTTTCTTTACTTGCTCAATCTCAACAATATTTTTGGGTGCACTACTTATAAATGTATTACTTGCATCCTAGAAATCTAATCAGCATTGTTAAGTACATCCCACAAAGTTTTTCTAGTAAGTACAATGTTCAAACCTTCACCGAAAAGTTCTTAAAGTGTCAAAGTCTACATATTTTCGGAAAAATATGGATAAAAATCTTGGTGTGCAATGTTGGTTGGTCATGGACAAAATGTTTATATTTCCAAATCCCCATGAAAAACGCGAGTGTTTAAAATAGGGGAAAATATAATAAAATAGATCCTTGCTGTTGATCTTGACAAACCTATGAGAAATGAATGAATTTCTCAAGAAATGTTATTGAATAACAATAATGTTCCTTTTAAATCATTGGAATAAGAGTTCATGCATGCACCTATAAATAAACAACCTCCGAGAGAAGTAAATGCTTTTATATCCACCACTAACCTGAGAAACCACCATTATTCAAACATTTCCTATTTTTCAACTGGGTAAGTGATGATAAAGAAACCTACAACCTAGGTGAATACTGAAAAACTGTCAATGATTTGGTCACTTCGTTTTGGATAACAACAAATTGCTACTTGCAAAATCACCATCACTCAAATTCAGTTTTATTTTGTTTGACAACTACTTGATATATCGGGATTTTGGATTATGCAGAATAAACACTGTGAATGACAATGCTACTAGTGAAAATGAAAATCTGAATCGATAAATGATGTTGATATTTCAGTGTTAGTAGTAGAAAAATAGTATATTACACACCGAGGTGGGAAGTTATAGCCTGTTTCGACGATGCAAATTCGTCGCTGCGACTCCAGAAAATTAAGTGTTGATGCAAGTTTTTCGAGTTGCATGAATCTTTTTTGGTTCGATGATAAGTTGCAGCGACTTAGTTATTTCTATGGTGAATTTGTTGCCGCAAACCACAAATATGTGGTGGCATCACTGTGAAGAATATTGATGTTGAACATTTCAATTATTTTTCGAGACTTGAGGAATCAATTTGAGAAATAAGGTGATTTAATCACAATATCAATTATTAGAAATGAATGAAATTATATATCAGTTGTGATAATGTAGACGTTCATCTTGGTAACATTCAGTGCTATTTTTATAATATTGGCAATGCAAACTGACAGCTATATGACAAGTCGCCGCGAGAAGTTGCAGCGACAAAATTGCATCGTCGAAACGAGGTGTTATTCATTCCTGTCGTAAAATCAGTTAATTATGATATCGAAGTTTGTATACTATTTTAATTACAACCATCATATTACGATTGAAATTAATGAATCTCTGTTTCGTTCTGAACATATCTGAAATATTACATTTAACGACAAATTACTAATAGCCTATTTCGACGATGCAATTTTGTCGCTGCAACTCAAGAAAATTGCATGTGTTCATGCAAGTTTTTCGTATTGCTTGAATCTTTTTTCGATAAGTTGCAGCGACTTAGTTATTTCTATGGTGAATTTGTTGCCACAAACCACAAATATGTGGTGGCATCATTGTAAAGAATATTTATTTTGATCGAGACTTGAGGAATCAATTTGAGAAATAAGGTGATTTAATCACAATATCAATTATTAGAAATGAATGGAATTATATATCAGTTGTGATAATGTAGACGTTCATCTTGGTAACATTCAGTGCTACTTTTTAATATTGGCAATGCAAACTGACAGCTATATGACATATCTCGCAGCGACAAGTCGCCGCGAGTTGCAGCGACAAAATTGCATCGTCGAAACGGGGTGTAAGAACGCGGTTTTCTCAGAATAATCAAGTAGATATATTGTTACCGTGACTACGGGGTATACAATTGTCACCAGTATAAATAAATGTCAGATAAAGTCAGTAAATGACAGATAAAGTCTAGAATAGATGAAATGAGGGCGGGAAGTAGAGGTGTGTAATTTGACACTTCCCAACCTTCAATGACGTTAGTAATGACAGCATTGCATATATGGTTGTAAATAAATATATATACCTATCATGTAGCTCGCATATTATTATAAAAGTGCTTGTTCACTTCTCACCCTAGGTGTATAACATTATTTTTCACATCAATGCGATAATATGCTTGCATCTAACCCATTTCTACTTTGGAAAGTGGCCAATTGTTCATCTAAATCAAAAGTATTTTTTCGGCCACCAAATATCTTTTATTTAATAGGATCTATCCTCCGAAGCAGGATGAAGGAAGTGTCAGATCCTGCTTACACAGTTTCCAAAAAGAAAACGTTACCGAAAGCATCGGTTTCTTTTTAGTCTGTGCGTCAATACCTTCTGTCACTCTCGAGGCCAATTCACCTTTTAAAACAAAGTGCACTCGCAAAAAGACATTCTGTTTATACATACAGGGTAGTCTAAGGCATGTCGAGCACATTTATTTAAACTTCTATGTATAAGCTTGTCATTTATGGCATCAACAAATAACAAATAATTACAAAAATAACAAGAAGTTGGGAGCTTGATTCATATTCATAGTGATTTACAGCCGATTGCACCGACTTTTTGGTCTCATAACAAAAAGTCGGTCAACAAGCTGTTAGAATAGATATTATGTATATTTGCAATATCTACCAAAAAATTCATGAAATTAACCACGCAAATAGGCAGGTTTTGTTCGTTAAGTCATATTTTTTCAAATGACTGTGAGTGGAATAATTATCTTGTTCACTTTGCTGTGCAGCAAACAAATAACGTCTGCATTTTCAGCACCGGTAAGTTATATTATTTCTGCGTAAATTTCACAATTTTTCCTGCATTTTTCATTTGTATGTACATTCAGTCTTTCAGATCGATCAATAACTTTGCTATAATCGAGTTAGTTGCTTTCGGACCAGGTATCACGGAAAAAAATCAACCCTGTATGGTCAAATCACATGTAAAAAAAATTAGGGTTGATGCATTTCATACAACCATTGCAAGATGCATAAAAACCCTGGTGTGTTGACTGATATGCTTTTGTTTAGTCAATTCCTCTTGATCTGAGAAATCGAAGTGAGAGATTACTTTTTTGACAGTGGGTGATGATGAAAATGCGTTCAATCAATCGACAGCTCACTAGACAATTTCGATACCGACGATCTCATTGGCTAAACTCTGGCGAGATCTTTCGTTCACCAATAGAATCATTAGTACACAAAATTTGTGCAGACATGGCACCTTATAGAAAGCTAATCCCTTGTTTGATATTTCGATTTGAAATATTTGGAATTTGAATGCGTTCGGAAGTTCCGATAAACTCAATATTCATGAATATTATTCCAATAAGTTTTGTTCTTTCATTTCACGTTGTGCTTACCGGTTTTTATCGTTACTTTTGCTACTGTTGAGGAAGTTTTCACCTCTAGTTTCTTTCATAATGAAGCATTTTGCATTGTTAGTTGGTGTTAATAGTGTCGAATCTAATATCCATCTCCGTCATATACAGTGTGTAACAACGAAAACTTAACAGAGCCGTTGTTGAATATAAAAAGTAAGATTTTTACAAAAAGCTCGGACACGTCGATTTCTAATTAAAGGGGGGCACTTTTCAGACTACTCAGATTTTTTGTAGTACGCACCCCCTCGGAGGGGTGCGTCCGACGACCCTTATTTAGAAAGGGGAAAATGGGTCGAGTGGCACCTTCTTTTAATGGTCTTTCGAATACCTTTAAAACTCCGTTAACAGAAAAGTTTTGTGACGATTAGTTTTCGAGATAATTTGAAGTTTTAAAGGTATTTGTATTGAGGAACAATTCACTTTCAGAACTTTCATAAAAAAATGAATTTTTGCTTTTTATAACAAGGGGCCGTTCATAAAATACGTTCGCATACAAGGGGAGGAAAGGGGTCGGGCTGAGTGTGACAAGATGTGACAAGGGGGGACGAGGGGTATACGGCAACGTGACGTTCGTCATTTAGAAAATCCTTGGACTTCTGAATAATAGAAATATTATTTATTATTTATATGTTCGTTATGAAAGATATTTATTAATTTATTCAAATTTTATTATAATAACTAAATAAATATTTTTAATTTTCAGAATTTGTGTACTATCATTTAGAATTTATCATACTCAGCAGGGGGGGTCTTAGTTTTTGTGACTAAATATTTCTAAGGGGGGTCACAAAAAGTGTGACACAGCGTGACAATGAGGGGGAAAGGGGGTCAAAAAAAGCTGATTTTAGTGTGACGTATTTTATGAACGGCCCCCCAACCATACGTGTCCATGTGATTTCGTATTTTTTGTTTATTACGAGGAGATTTTTTTGTGAGGAGATGGGGTTAGTTACCAATCGTTACAAAATTGTTCTTTTAACATAGTTGTAAAGGTATTCGAAAGACCTATAAAACAAGGTGCCACTCGACCTACTTCCCTATCTAAATAAGGGTCGTCGGACGCACCCCTCCGAGGGGGTGCGTACAACAAAATATCCGATTAGTCCCCCTTCAATTAGAAATCGACGTGTCCGAGCTTTTTCTAAAACTCTTACTTTTTACATTTGAAAACGGCTCTGTTAAATTTTCGTTGTTACACTCTGTATTAAGTTGCTTCCGCAGGTAAATTATTTATGTGTTAGAAAATATATGATAGTTTCAACAAATAATCCGAAAGTGGAAGATAGTTTTGAAAATCCCAGAATCGAAATTGATGTCAATCGATAATAAAACGCGAGATTTTTCTGATCGAATGACCTTTCTCTTACTTGGGAAGTTAAACTTGTGCGATTTACTTATTGTCTTCCAGAATCACCCAGTTTATCATATTTTTCAAGCATAAGTGACAATGTTTTTACGTGCCCAGTAAAAAAGGATCTAAAAACAATGATAATTTACGATCATTGAATAAAAGTTCTTGCAGGCTCAAATGCCTATAACCTCCAAAACTGCCGTCGGACGCGAAGGAAATTTGACGTTACGTTACCAGATTCATAAAGTGCGCCTCTACTGGCAATCTCTCGAAGGAATATCTTCACTTAAAATTGTTCAAAATCGAGAACGCGAGACATCGAGAATTTCGACTTACAATTTTTCAGGTACAAGTGAACGCACCAGTGTTTTTATGCATCTTGAACCATCGTCAACCTGATATATAATAATAGAAATGTAGAGACAATTATTGGTTGTTTCGTTCAACAAATCTGACAAATCAATAATGAAAATGGTTGAATTCTTTATCATTCATCACTCCAACTGTTTTCTCAATGTTCTCATAGTAAATGTGAAATAAAATATTTCGAGTTGATGCTGTGGCAAGAAACATATTCATTCGTTTGGCAACATGGACAGACGTCAAAAGTCTCACAAAAAATTGGTGCCCGAGATGCCTCTAAAATTGTCGCATCCGAAACATATTTTGCAGACGCGATAATCGAGTATAGAGGGTTACTTTTCGCCCCCGAATAATCTGCCTTTAGCCAGCTGCTCAGGATATTCAGCTGCAGCCCTCTACGGAGCTTGATATGCCAGAAACTTCTCCAAAAAAGAGACTCTTACCCAAAAATAATCAACGTAAAGCGTGTATACTGGCGCGGAATAACGTAAAATGGCAACGTCGAAGACTCAACATTCCTCACACCAAATCTTCACCGATCTTGACGAAGTTGTGGTCCAAAAGTTCGGCTGCCGTCGCTCTCTCTTTCGGTTCGTGCTTGAAACACATGTCCAAAAAGTCCAAGCCCTCGTCTATGATATCGTCGGGGGGATCGGGGCTCTGCCCCATGCCTACCTTGAACATTATCTGGAAGTTGGAGTCGTACTGAGCCCAAGGGCGCTGAAAAAAAAATTGTTCATCCAAGTTCAGAAACTATATCGAACTGGTCCATACCATAGGAGACTATGGATGGAGCAAGATAGAATACTTGAAGTATAACCTCTAAGCGCATTCCTTTCCCAAATAGGCATTCCAGGTCATGTGATCCTGGGGGTCAAATACCAGTTTTACAATGGAATTCACTTTCTTTTGGAAAAAACAAACGAAAATTTCTGGGGGTCATATGTCGCCGTATCGGTTTATTTCGTCATTTGATAAAATGTTGACAAGTATCTGAAATGCCTAATTCAGCAGAGAAATTGAGGTTATGAAGGAGAGAGTAATTCAAGTATAAAATCGTCATTTTATCCTTCACATATCTGTTCAAGGTGCAGAACTGTCATAAAGACCAGACCATTTGTTGTAATGTCTATGGTCGATACTTGATAATCACAGATTACAGAATTAGGTAGGCAACAGCATACTTGTAAAAATTGGATGGATAAGACAAACTACAAACGCAGAACACTGTATTATCGATGAACTGATGATGGATTTTCCATACTTGAATCCTTCGATAAAAACCAACCAATAATAAGAATTCATCTCGCAACCAAATTACAATACATCTCCTGTGCGAGAAACAATTTTCCTTGGAATATATGGCGTCACATACCCTAAGACGACCTATATTATATAACGCGGTTCAAAAGAATACATTATTTTTTGCAACTTACTCGGAATTTTAAGAAAAATGAGAGCAATATGTAAGTCTTCTTTCAACAGTGGCAGCGTAGATTTCGAAGAAAACTGTAGTTTGAACACAAAATATGGGTTGAAAGATTGACTCCGATAAGATTTTTATAGCTTTAGACAGATTTTTCTGGACCAATTTCTTACAGGAAAGGGAAGTAATCGAAGATAAAATAATTCGTAATCCGCAAAAAAATTTACGCGCTGCGTGATACTTCATATAAAACCCAAGTTCAACAAGTATTTTTACAAGCTGCTTCACATTTGTTGCTCATAAAAAAAAACATGAAGATATACTGTTTCAAATACAGGGTGATTTACAAATTCCCCAAATGTATTGCGAAAAAAATTAATGAAAACTAACTGTGAGAATAACGAAAATTTATGAGGCATACTCTTCGGAAGCATACAGTGTGTGCTAATATTTTTTTGGAGATTATGATTTTACGCTATAAGGTAGACACAATTAAATTTCCACAAAATTTATTGTCTTCGCGACATGTTTCGGTACACTGTACCTTTATCAAGCGAATGTATTCAGACACTTGATAAAGGTACAGTGTACCGAAACATGTCGCGAAGACAATAAATTTTGTGGAAATTTAATCGTGTCTACCTTATAGCGTAATAACTATGGATTTCCATCAAGTAAAGGACACCTCAGTCCAAAAGATTATGATTTGTTTCAGATTCAAGTTTTTCCTATTCCAAAGGCAGACTCTAAAAAATTGGTCCAAAAAATCTATCAATGCCGCCCGGTCTATTTGTTGGTTTGACTCACTCGATCCGAGTGTAGAAAATCACTGGACAATCTCAGAATAAACGAGATTTTCCGCACCTTTTTGAGAAAGGAAAACGTTTTTGTGACGCCATCTACACTGATGGTCGAAGTAGGTGTAGATTTCTATTTGTCATTTCAACTAAAATTTTGGAAGAAAGCTGAAGGAGCGTCAAAATAGAGTTGACAATAGAAGTTTTAACAGGAATTGGAAGTTTGGATATTAAAATAATCATCGAAATATAAGTGGTCTACGACATCATGAAAAATTTCAATCTTGTTTCTGAATTGATTCCATCTTTTGGTATTATTTATAGTCAATCAAAAAAATGTGTAATAGAAGCAACGAAAACCGTAAGAAAAATGATATAAAACGAAATCACTAATGCCATCTACCCGTGGTATCCAACCCTTCAAATGAAAGTTCCATATGATTGACTTCCCCTATATTCAAAAATATAATGACGATAGATGTAAGGATTGAAATAATGTTGTTCATTAATTATAGAAGTACTTCCTTGTATAAAATGCATCATTCCCAATTTTATTATTTTTCCCTACAATATTTGATACTGAATGGACTGATGGAAGAATTATTTACCTGTCCCGAAGCCATTTCCACGACCACACAGCCAACAGACCAAATATCCGCCGCCCTACCATGCCCTTCGGCCATATTTCTTGTAAAAACTTCGGGCGCCATATAAGCTGAAAACAAAAAAAAAATACAGCGCATCTGAAATTGAACGAGAAAAACGTTTTCCGCTAATCGATCTTAAATATTGGCATGACGAGATTTTTTTTACGGAAATAGTATATTGTTTACCAGGTAGAAAAAGCCTAACATTCCTGGCAATTAGATTATAAAAACTCACCTTGCGTTCCGACGAATCCCTTCAATTCCCCGTGCATCGTCATGCTCGACTTTATCTTGGCCGCGCAACCGAAATCGCCGATTTTCAAACAGTTGCCTCCGTTGGTCAAAAACAAATTAGCCGTCTTGATGTCTCTGTGCACGATGCCGTGCTCGTGCAGACACGCCACTCCCGACACCAATTGGAACGTGTATCTTCTGACTAGGAGTTCCGGCAAACCTTTTTCGGTACCGGCTATCAAGTTTTCCAAGGTGCCTTCCGAACAATATTCCATGAATATCAACATTTCGTCCTGGAAAATAAAAACGGTTGTGAATAAATTTCGAAAACGGAAACGGATTTCATTCCGAAAAGTTAACGAGTTAGATGAAAATAAAAAATGTGGACTCTTAAAAATTATTTCAGAACAGTAAACGAATGACATTCATCCTTATTGCAGTAGAACCTTCATTTGTCAATTGAAACTGAAATTTTAAAATCTGCGACGCATTCGACTTTTGTCTTTGTGGATGACCATGCATTTCACCAAAAATATACTAATATTGACGTGGCTAGAAAAATTCGATACTTTGTTTTTACGACTCGAGCCCAAATATTCCCTCCGAAGCGAAATATAAACAGTCTCACCTTATGTACTTCCACTCCGTACGACCTAACCAAATTCTTGTGAACGATCCCCTCCAAAATCTTCATCTCCTCCGCTACTCTCTTCAGCGAAACCGTATCGTTGGCCTGAAGAGCGATTTCCTTCACGGCCATCAAGTCGCCCGTGTTATTGTTGACGGCGGTGTAGACCTTCCCGAATCGTCCCTGGCCTATCTTGATGCCTCTCTGCCAGGAAAACGTCACGTTCTTCGTCTGTATGTTCTTGCTACGCCGCTCGATCGTGCAAAACTCGGCCGATGAGGTTTTGCTTTATCAATTTTTTGTCGAGTTCCGTTTCCAGAGTTTCGACCGCCTCTCGAAATTGATCGGCGTGCGATTTCAACAACACCTTGAACATCAACGATTCGCAGTTGCATTTTTCTTCTTTCCTGGAAACGTTTCGCGAGATGATTATCGAGTTATCTCTTCGAAAAGTTGAAAGGCCGTTCGACATACCTAATGGCATTGTTCATTCGAAAAGTTGAAGGGCCGTTCGACATACCTAATGGCAGTGTTCATAGAGAAATGGGAAAGTCAGTCAATGGCTGTGTAAAAACAATTTAAGGGTTTCTGCTCGCCATCTAATGTCGAGATTTCCGTTAACTTGAAAATGCATGACAAATTTTCCTTCTCTGAAAGGAAAAATAGGTGCAGAGTTCTGTCTGTAGGTGAGCAAATTTTAGCGAGGCAAAGCCTGCTCGCTCCC
>JAVJAQ010005424.1:0-326406 GCA_032362365.1 Zygogramma bicolorata
ATTCCTACAATATCGAAATTTTAAAAATTTTAATTATGAAGCTTTCGAATTTGATTTGCGTAGAATTCCTTTCTTTAGTATTTATGAAACCGATGACGTGAACGTGAAATTATACATTCTTGTTGACAATATAACTCAATTGTTCAATAAACATGCACCCTTAAAAAAATCTAGGATAACTAAGCCACCTGCACCCTGGCTGACCGATCCAATCAAAAATTTGATGAAAATGCGAGATAAGGCCGCGCTCAAATTAAAAAAATCACCAACAGATGAACACCGAGTATATTATAAACAGTTACGCAATTTCACAAACCAAGCTATTATGAGAGAGAAAAAGTCCTATTTATCAGCAAAACTCGCTGATTGCAACCCCAAACAATATTGGTCTATACTGAAGAATAATAATATACTCACTTCAAAGAAACATGAGTTGCCAAGTCAACTGAGCGATGCCAATTGCATTAACGATTTTTTTGTAAAATCCATTCCAATAGCTCAACCATCGAATGCCATACTTGATAAATATAACAACCACACCTTACTCGACTCTAACTACCGGTTTACATCTGTTGATGATATTTGCATACTACGGATAATATCTCTAATTAAAAAAAATTCTATTGGGTGTGATGGGCTCAGTATAAAAATGATTTCATTATGTTGTCCTATAATTCTTCCTCATTTGAAGCATATTATAAATTTTTGCATAGAGAAGAACGTTTTTCCAACTATTTGGAAAGCTGCATTGGTTACTCCAATCCCCAAAAAAAATAATCCACTAGAATTGAAAGATCTGCGTGCCATCAGCATTCTCCCTGCTTGTTCAAAAATTATAGAAAAAATTATAGAACAACAACTTCGTTTATACCTAGATAGTCATAACATACTACCAACAATACAGTCCGGTTTTAGGCGTGAGCACAGCTGTACTACAGCTTTATTGAAAGTGACCGATGATATATTTAAAGCGAATGATATGAGTCAATGTACAGTCCTGGTCCTTCTAGATTTTAGCAGGGCATTTGACACAATTAATCATGACCTTTTACTATCCATTTTGCACTACATTGGTCTTTCTGATGATTCGGTTCTCTTTTTCCGCAATTACTTGAACAACCGACAACAGGAAGTTGTTATTGATGGAATACATTCCACACCTTTGAACTTGAAATCGGGTGTCCCCCAGGGATCAATCCTCGGCCCCCTTCTATTCACGATATACACCAGTCAGCTAGTGAAATGTCTTCAATATTGCAATATTCATCTTTATGCCGATGACACCCAGATTCATTATTCTTTCGAACCACTCAGGATAGATGAAGCTAATAGTCGGATCAATCATGATCTCAGCACATTCTCGTCCCTTGCTGAAGATATGTGCTTAATGAATAATACATCGAAATCTAAAATATTGTTATTCGGGCCAAAAAAGCAAAGAGATATTGTAAAACAACAACTAGATATCAGTATAAATTCCATTAATTTGGAAATTGTGGAGGAAGCAAAAAATCTAGGAGTGACAATAGATAGTGATCTCCGCTTCGAGTCCCATGTGAATAGATTGGTTCAGAAAGCATACTGTTCACTTAAGTTGATTTACGGAAATCGAAAATGTCTCCCCAAAAATACAAAAATTACACTCTGTGAAAGTCTCGTTCTCTCAGCATTGAACTATTCAGACGCACTATATGGACCAAATCTCACAAGCAGGAACAAGAAAAGGCTGCAAAAGATTCAAAATTCCTGCCTCCGCCTCATTCATGGGGTGCGCAAAAGGGACAGAATCTCTTCAAAGTTGTCTGAAACTTGTTGGCTCAATATGGAAAACCGGAGGTTTCTACATTCTGCGTGTTTATACCATAAAGTTATCTGTAGTAAAATGCCGGCCTATCTATACAACAGAATAACATTTCGGACTGACGTACACAACTTGAACGTACGGCATAAGGGATTACTAACTCCTCCAGTACACAAACACGAGTTTTTTAAGCGATCGTTTACGTATCAGATTTGCAATGTTTACAATAAACTTCCTTCCCATTTGAAAAATTTGAGAATAGGTACTTTTAGGCAAGAATTGAAAATTGTACTATTGAACAACCAAATGTGATAAATATGTTCATATGCATATAATTTTACTTCTCGTTATTATTATTCAAAATGTAATTAGGCTCATAATGTATTTTTTTTCATGCATTTATTAGCTCCTTATCTGTCATTAATTTTTTGTTGTTGTTGCCAGTTCCTCAACTGGCCGTTGGAGGTTAAGTGGTAGAACAAACCTGTAGTGCTTCTACACTTCAGTTTTGAACTTCGCCTTTTGGATGTTATTTTCTATTTCAGCCAATAAAGACCATTATTATTATTATTATTATTATTATTATTATTCTATATGAACCCAAAGTACTTAAGTTTCTTAGCTTTTTCTGATGTCTTGTTTTCAATCAATACATTTTTTTGCTCCACATTGATATTTCTATATTTATACGGAGTTGTGATAATCATGAACTGTTTTTTCAAAATGTAAAATGTATCATCCGCAAATAAATGAAAATAATCACCACTACGGCTTTGAATATCGTTAATGTGAATGAGAAACAATAATGGGCCTAGAATACTTCCTTTTGGTATACGATACCGTACTGTTATGGGTGGTGAACCATAGATTTTAACATGTTTTCGAAATAAATAGTCTGTCAACCACTCCAGTACCTCCATACCATATTGGTAAAGCTTCTTGAGTAATGTATTCCTGACTGTTGTTACGAAGGACCACTTCAAGTCGAGAAATACTACCACTGTATATTTACCTTTGCCCTTATTTGTTTTTTATTCTGATACGATCAACGGTAAGGCTATTTCACATAAGTGTTTTCTCCAGAATCCAGATTTATTTTGAAAGAGAAGGTTATCATTAAAATTCCGAATGAGTTGCTCAAATACTTTTATTTGTATTCGAAGTTATTCATATTGGCTTTATCATGCTTGTTTTTAAATTAGTGGGAAGTTTTCCACTTTCGAATGAGGTATTTCTGAAATGCAACTAATACATGACCAATAACATTATAAGAACTCTTTAGCACTATGCTATGCAAAATTTCGGTTTTGGATCCTTTATTGTCAGAAAACGACAATATCACATCTGGAGAATTAGAAAACGACAAGGGCGTATTTGGGGGAAGGACGATGAAAATGATTAGCTAACGAATTTGTAAACAAGGAGAAGGTTGATTTACTATTATAATAAATATGTGAATATTTATGGACTATCAAATGTATCCTTGATATATCTGTGAAATTCCCTAATTTATATACGTTGTGGATATATGAGTGGCTGAATTTGGAAATGGTTATTTGTATACTGAGACTGCAAAATGCGTTTTCTCTCAAGTTGATTCGATTCAATTTGAAGGCACGATTATATCGTCCTCATCTCATATTTCTTTGTTTTTTGAGTTGAGATTCCATTCCAAATGAGAACATATGCACTTTATCAAAACGAACATTACATACACAATTTCAAACAATGAAAAATGTAGATTTTCGCAATCACACCAAACGAACAAATTGACCTAATCGGTCATGGAATTCATGAAATGTTTTCTTATTTCCTCTTTAAGTATCGATATGTTTATATTTTCAGGTGACGTTTATTATGGTTTACCACCAATTTTCCACATCGATGACTATGAGGAATGTAAGAGTGCAGGGAAATTGTTCTGCCGAGCATCCATCGTACTCAGACCACTCGGAACAAATGAATCACGATATTGGAAGTTGATTGAGGTGAGTTCTGAAAAAAATTATTAGGTATTATTTTGGTCCAATGGTAATAGGTAACCGATCAAGTCCACCAACGTTTCGTAACTTGTTTCAGTTTGAGGACGAGATTTCTGTCTTTTTCTTCTCCTTTCAGATGCAAAAATAATACAAAACTTCTATGAAAGAAGTAACATTGAATATTTAGCAGATTCTTTCTCTTGATATGTGCAAATCATCCATGGAGGTTCGAGTCATTCACAAAAAGTTATAATCAAAGGTAATACCACGAGTCCTTCAAATTTGATCGATAAATTTTAATTTTCCACATAAACTTTAATATTTGGCAAAAGTATGAAAACAAACCAATTGATAAAATGACGAGTCCGTAGGACGAGTGATTTTATCTAATTTGGTTTGTTTGAATGCTTTTGTCTCAAAATAAAAAAATTTGAGTGTTTCAAAAATGAAAATTTATCCTATTAAATTTGAAGAACGAGTTGTATTTGGAGAGAGTATTTTTTGAACAAATAGAAGGAAGAACAATTTATTTGATCAGTATTTCATTCACATAAGAAGGAAAGGAAAATCGGTGAAAATTTTACAAATTTGAAATGTCAAACAACGATGTATGCCCTCTATGATCCAGAAGAAATATGATGCTTACGCAGTGAATGTGATAATGTTTGCCGACGATACCAAGAGATGGCGTCACACCTCTCATTGTACAAGGTTGATAACTGAAAATTTCTTATGAAATGAAAATCGCGCCAGAAGGAACACAAAATCATTCGTTATGTCGTTGTATCAAAATCTTCATACAACGGTTTCTTCATACAACAAAAAATGAATTGTATTTAATAAAAACTAATTGTACGCCATCTTCATTTGAGTTAAGGAAACCTTAAATATTCGAAACGATCGTTCGCTATATCTGTCATAAAGTTGGGGTTATGAGCTATTTACGTGTTTGAGTGTTCATTGAAATGTGTTATGTTATTATTATGCTGAAAAAGTGAAAAGTGAATGACCATTGATAATGAGGTAACTCTTCATTCATGATAATTTATATACATATGAGCCAGTTCAATAGAATCAACGCGATAAACCGTATAGTTTCGACAGTTCAAAGGTAAACAACGTTTCATCGAAAGGACCATGCAGTTTCATCAGTATAATACCCAATGATTGGCTAAAATAACCATAGAATAACCCGCTACCATTGGTTGAAATGCCAAAAACGTCACATTTTGACAAGTGAAATAATAATCGCCATAAATCTTCATCTTCTGAGAGACATGTAGACAGTAAACTTTTAGATCCAATAACGCCTAGGTCTTTCAGCCGATTTTCATTTCGATTTTAATTTGTGCAATAGTATTCACATTTTTTTTTAATAATTTGTTACGTTATTCAGCAAATTCAATTTCCTCATTTCATGTGAACCACGTAGGGAGAATACATGTATATATATATATATGATCACCAATTAAGATCATTAGGCAGTCGCTTGAAAATCAAATCTTATGAGGCGGCAAAGCTTGAACAAATCACATTTCATAGTCAATACAACTATTATGAAGAGTTGAAGTTACTAACATCGTTTGTTTGTTTTTAGAGGGTAATCTTTGGAAATACTGATCCGATCATGAAAATTCTTTCACTAACAGAAAGCTATACTATTCAGCAGTGATATAGGCCAAACTTTATTATTTTAGACCGAATAATTCAGTGAAGAATAAAAGTATATTTGAATCAAGTGGGATGAAAGCGTGCGAGATGTGATGAAATTTCGAAATTTTTTTGGGCTGTGTTTTAATCACTGTTTTCAATATTCAAATCATAAGTGGATAAGTAGAGTAGTTGAAATGGCAGCAGGCTGAGTGGGAACTGTTGGGTCGAAAAAACTATATTAACAATCATAAAATGGTTTTTCTTTCAAGAGCTCGGAATTTTCAGTTACAAGACGTGTGTATGTTACCCAACGTCTGTTGGAAAAACTACTGTTTGATATTTTATTTTTGTTACACCCCGGTTTTGTTACCCGTATTTCATTTTTGTAATCTCTTGAGTTTGTTGAAAAGTTCTTATTTTCAATATATTCTCTATCTGTATATTGCTTCTTCACAATATATGATGTGAAAAAATATGCGCTTCTCAAACTGCCACAATTTTCAATCCTAGCCCGTGGACTCGAGTAAAATATAATCCTGGTAAGTGAATTTACTTTTTCATAGTAATTTTGCATTATCTTTCTTGTGATCTGCAGGAGGAGAAGCTTAAAAAATAGAACTCCAAATTTGGGGAATAAATCCAGCTTATTATTTTTTCAATATTCTCCAGCATATATACGTTAACGCTAAAAACGTTATCGTCCCTTGTTGAATGTTGTATCAGGAATTTTATTTGGTTTTGATGAGATTTCTTGAAAGGATATAATACCTAGATTCATTTCTACAGAATATGCATAGATCAAATTGAGTGGATTTATGTTATTCGGGTACTACTTGACATTCAATTTCACCAGAGTCAACTTTTTCCTAGGTATAAATAAAAAAAATGAAAGTTTCGTGAAACAGAGTCACAATACAGCGGCTTTGTGATTCTTTTGAATCATTGGATGATTTCAATTCAACACACATTTGACATCCACACTGCCAACATAGCATACGACATTTTCAATTTCCAATGCATCAGATTCTTGCTTCTTATATTTCAGTCATATTGAACCTTTGATATTTGCAGGAGTCAATAGCAAACAAAAGGGCCTACAATCATAATGAACTCTTCCATGCCATCTGTGCAGATGATGCATGCCCAGGAAATCGTTTCAACACTTCCCAAAATGTCCAAGAAACATTGACCAATTGCTACAGAAAAAAATATGCTAACTTGGGGTTGACTGCAGATATAATCTACTTGAATTGTTCCAACCACGATAATGTTTATAAAGCCGGACCGATTGATATCTTCTGGATGTGAGTAGAGATGAAAGTAATAATGCTGAAGGTTCGTCTCTGATTCACAGAGAACAAACAGTTTGGCTGTTGTTCTGTTGATGAACTTTTTTTTCGTTTCAGAGTGTTTCTTGTGACATATCTATCATACGTAGCATATGCATCCTACTGGGACTTTAAAAAATGCTCAAAGAATGTAAAAACATGCATGGTTCCATATAGCTTTGGTAAGTATACCCTCACAAAAAAAATTCTCTCTGTTGCTTGGAATCGCATGTTGAAAGATAAGACTCATTCTAATCGTGGTTATGGTGTCTATACAATAGCGCATTGCTAGTTCATTGCATTCTTAGATATATATTTTGAACAGACAGTTGAAAACAATTTTACAGCTCAATTTAACAATTCACTTGGCTTATACCTACCTATTTGAAAACACAAATCAGCGAAACTATAATAATTATCAACAACATCTCAAACTGAAACCATAGTATAAATAGCAGCAATATAGGAGTTTATCCTGTTTTATTTTGTTCCGATTGACTGGTGAAATTTTGACTGTTTCGTATAAAAATTTAAGGATTGCCCTCTGGCCTGACGGAAGTGAGGTACTAAAAAACCGTGATTGAATATGTGTGGATGTGGCCTCCCTTTCAGAAATGGCTCCTCAATTAGATATTTACACAATTCCGAAGTGTGAACGTTGGAGCCATGATTTATCCATAACGTAACAAAAAGGTATTTTAATTTTTGAATTTACAACAGTATTTTTACATTTTTAGATTTTTGAACCTCTCATCTCGGAGTAACTAGACCGAACGAAACTCATAACCCAAGTAAAAAACGTTGTTATTCATTAGTTCATTTATTTTGAGCACAAATTGCAATATACAGAATGTGCCCCATTTTTTGAATCCACTTCCATTTCCTAATGAACTGAGAAAATGGTTAAGGCTTTCACGGCCGAGGTTATTACTATAACTACTTCTCTTCGGGCTTGAAGGCCGATGACTTTAGGAATTTCTTCCTGACGTTTCGCTAGCGCGAGTGGCCAGCTTCTTCAGAGGCTTAGTCATCTCCGATGACTAAACAGTTTAGATTTCTCAAGGCGTATTTATATTGATGCAGGTAGTCTGGAGTGTTAATTACTTCTGTCGGGTTAGGGGAATAATCATCATTATTAGTTGCCGCACTCCCTGCTGTGATTCCATTAGCTATTACTTGATTTCTTAAGAATCGGATTACAAATTCTGTTTTGGGTCAACGCTTCTTCCTTTCTGTTAAAATTTAAAGCATGTTTTTGGATCTTTATTTCCTCCCGTACCAGTCGGTTGGGGGCAATCAGTGTTGCATTTCGACCACAGGATTCTGTTCGAAAATGCAACACTGGAAGAAATTCCAAAAAACGACGGCCTTCAAGCCCGAAGAGAAGTAGTTATCCTAATGAACTGTTTCATGGGTGTGAGGTGGTTTAGTTTGGTCAGGAAGTGAGGAGTAAATTATGGAAGACTCGATAAAAAAGAAACGACATTTGATTTTGATCATCATGATTATGTAAAATGACAAAATAAAAATAATAATTCGAATTCAGAAATGTGGTCAACCGTTAGGCTACTGGGAGTTCAATTTTGTACGGAATTTCATAAAACAATTTCTATTTTCTCTGAAACATAAAGCAACTTTGCATTCTGCAGTAGTTGCAATCATTTCCAGACAAGGCACCTCTGGCTACAAAGCATCAACAGTTTTATGGTTACTTTTTACCAATAAGTATTTGCTGAGTTATGAAAAGTGAACACCGAAGTAACTTGGCATTTATTTATGTTGAGTTGTTTTTTCGGGTTTCATTCCGTGTTCTGTGGTTTTGATCATCTGAAGGATAATTGTTACGTTTCGGCAAAGTCTCATTTGTTATCTTCTTGGTGATGTCTAGAGTTTCGACCTCCGAACTTGACTAATAAATTTAATCTCAATATATAGATAGATAGATAGGGGTGTTCCTTGATGGTATCTTTGATCTGGGTTCGTATCTATTTCAGTTCCAGAACTTCAAATACAGACTGATCATCAGACTCGAAATCGCTGATGATTCAATATTCAATAATACTTATTATTATTATCACTTTTTTTACATTATCATGATGCTCGAAATCAACTGTTGTTTCTTTTCCTTTTGAGTTCTTCATAATTCGGTCCTCTCTTTCTGTCCAAAGCAACACCTATAAAACACTGCTATGGAAGTGGATTGATAAAATGCAGCACGCCCTGTATATCTCAATATGTGTATGCGAAAATAAATGAACGAATGAATATTGAATTTCCTCATAAGGGTTTTATTCGATCTAGTAATTCCGCGATGAGAGGTTCGAAAATCAGCAAATGTTAAAATACCGTTGTAAAACTCGTAAATTCAATATTCTATCTCATCAACCTATGGATAAATCATGGCTCTAATGTTCACACTTTGAATGTGTGAACATCTAATCCTGCCATCTCTGGGTGGGAGGCTACATCAATGAGTATTCAATCACAGATTTTGTAGTACCTCACTTTCACCACGCAAGAGGGCACTTCATACTTTTTTTGAGGCACCATTTATTTGTGAAAAATTATTCGCGATTTTTTCAAAATTAATTGATATCAGTAGAATTTTAAACGATTTGACTGCAAGAACAGTCGTCCAGGAATGTTCGGCTTTCCATACTTGGTAAAAATATACTCAAATTGAATTGAACTGGCCGATACTTGATGAAAATCCATATTAACAAAAATATATTACAGTTTCCTGTATGATTTTCACTTACAATGGGTTTAAAAAACCGCGACACGTGTTTCGCTATTACAATAGCACGACCGATACACGAACGTTAACCCTAAATAATCGAAACGTGTTTGAGGTTTGAACTAACCTGTTAACGTCTGATTTCGAGTATAAGAGTAGTGAAGTATGTCCAATTATGATCTACCATCCAAGCTCATGGCCCAATGAACGTTGCTTGATTAAACCGACCTCCTTCTCATCTCCTGACAACTATACTCTTTTTGAATTCATATCCTTTGCCCGAAATAGGCTGATTTTCGATTATAAAGCATTAGGGATATTGAGCTATACTTTTCTTCTAATTAAACGGATTAAAAACAACTGAAATATGATGGTGAAATCATGAAATTTGGGCAAAAGTGTATTTTATTTGAGGCAGAATCTGAATAAAGAAGATCATTGGTATTCACCTGTTCTTTATTGTTGAAGGGGAAGCATTTCTGATACCATTTTCTGTCATAAACAATTGGAACAAGTTGAAGAGGATAAACGCCAGCCCTGATTTTCAAAAACTGAAGTCGATGCAGGGTATACGTTTCTACAATATGCTGCTGATTATATTCTGCCATACATACTCCAGTTATATTGGGGGATATGTACTCAACACAGATTATATTGAAAATGTAAGTACTCATAGAAAATATTATGATAGCAGTGGTAATGGTTATGTTCCTTCTTCTAGATTCCCAAGAGTGTAGTGAGATTGGCCTTGAGGAACTTGATGGTGTTCCTGGTACAAACGTTTTTCCTATTTTCGGCATTTTTATTGTCGTATCACGTTTTCCAAATGATGGAAAACACGAAAACGTACAACAGAAAATTCATTTGGTTGACTTTTCTGAATAGATATCTCAGGTAGGAAAAGCATTCTCATTTTGTTTCCGGCTCTTCTTCTTTTATCTTATCCATTTGATTATTATGGTCTTGACGAGTCTCCACAATTGACTCATGATCAAGTACAGCTCATCCAATCAATCTTGGCACAAAACTAATGACGTATATGTCCAGCAATATCTGTGAAGTGTACTACGATAGAAAAACACCGATTATATGTCTTCACTGTGTTGAAATCTATTCCTAGTAGGTGGTTTTTCTTTCGTCATGGTATGCATTACCATTTTGCAACTGGATAAGTAGCTGAGTTTTTGCCAGGATGGATTGGATAAGCTGTACTTGCAACAACTATTCCCAAAATGGTCAGACACTACGAGGTACTCTCGAAAACATCTCTTTGAAGATTCTTCATATAAAATCTGGATATACACAGTAACAGGAGCAGAGAGGATAATAGGAGTAAATGAAGTGAACGTATTAAATCAAAAGGTGCCACAGGTCTTGCATATTTTCAGAGCCAGCTTTGTTGTCTGCAGGAAACGGCAGTGTTGTGTGTCATTTATCCTCAAGATTCTGGAGGAACTAACAGTCAGATGAGCAGCTGAAGACGGACTGGAAATTAGTCAAGGTTTTGGAATCAGTATAAAATGTCTTGGACCTCCAAGAATGAAGGAAGAATATATCTTGGGAGTAGTTTTGGATCCAGGACTATCCTGGACATGTTGAAAAGAAACGAAGTTAGGGCCTTCATTATAATCGAAAGCATGCAAAAAAAACAAATGAGAAATAAAACTGAACTTGTTATCGGCTATGCATACAACGGTTATCAGATCTAGGATGAGTATCTTTGGCATTCTACAATGACAAAACAAACATCTCTCGTGCACACACTGAGCAAGGTTCAAATATCTGTTTGGTCACTAGAGGTGCAATGAAAATAACATCAAAAGAGGTGCTCATGGATCTTCCTCCTATATATCTAGGAGTATTGAGTAGTCACGGAAAATGTAGATATGTAGAACTTTAGCACAAACTACTCGTCCAGTCCGAGTGGAAAGCAGGAAATGGTGAATTATGTTCGCCTGTATGAGAGCAATCCTTCGACGTGCAAAAATAAACAAAATGAGGTCCCAACGAAAAAAGTGTATCAATAGTCTCATGGATTCCAAGACTTCATTGACCTTGGAGTGATATGAAGACATGTGTAAATACCCTGGAGAACTCAAAATACTTGCAATCATCTTGGAGTAACCGACTCTATATTGAATACAGAACAGACTAGGAATCAAAAACGACAAAAAGGCTGATTAGCTTTCTAGACATAATCGTACAAAGAACTCGACCAGTAGCAGTATTCAAAATGATGGATGGAGTGAATGATGAATTGTGCTAGAGCATTTAAATAAAAGACTATTACGAAAATATGCCCGCCAACATCACGAGAGAGCTGTTTCAAGAGGACCATCGAAAAAATGAAGACATGATGCAAACAAGCAGGGATTTGTCAAGAATTATATGGATAATTAATTGATCGGATATAAGTCATTCAGAAGACACCTGCACGGAATCAGAGGGATAAACATAAATAAGAATGAATGTATCAATCAACCACACACAGGTGGCCAGAATGCTGTAATGAATACATGAAAGTTAAGCACTAAACAAAATGGTTGAGGCTTTCGCGGCCGAGGTTATCAGTATAACTACTTCTCTTCGGGCTTGAAGGCCGTCGTTCTTTGGAATTTCTTCCTGACGTTTCGCTAGCGCGAGTGGCCAGCTTCTTCAGAGGCTTATTCATCTCCGATGACTAAACAGTTCGATTTCTCAAGGCGTATTTATATTGATGCAGGTAGTCTGGAGTGTTAATTACTTCTGTCGGGTTCGGGGAATGATCATCATTATTAGTTGCCGCACTACCTGTTGTGATTTCATTAGTTATTCTTGATTTCTTCAGAATAGGATTCCAAATTCTGTTTAGAGTCAACGCTTCTTCCTTTCTGTTAAAATTGTCCGCATGTTTTTGGATCTCTATTGCTTCCCGTACCAGTCGGCTATGGTAACCCTGGTTGGGGGCAATCAGTGTTGCATTTTCGAACAGAATCCTGTGGTCGCCCTCACTCAATGCGTGTTGCGCCACCGCCGATTTGTCGGTTTGCCCCAGCCTGCAGTTCCTTTGATGCTCTTTGAGCATACCGTGCACCTGTGGGAAGGTTTACATCGGTACCACGAAAAGATCCATGGGTACAAGGCTCAAAGAGCATCAAAGGAACTGCAGGCTGGGGCAAACCGACAAATCGGCGGTGGCGGAACACGCATTGAGTGAGGGCGACCACAGGATTCTGTTCGAATATGCAAAACTGATTGCCTCCAACCAGGGTTACCATAGCCGACTGGTACGGGAAGCAATAGAGATCCAAAAACATGCGGACAATTTTAACAGAAAGGAAGAAGCGTTGACTCTAAACAGAATTTGGAATCCTATTCTGAAGAAATCAAGAATAACTAATGAAATCACAACAGGTAGTGCGGCAACTAATAATGATGATTATTTCCCGAACCCGACAGAAGTAATTAACACTCCAGACTACCTGCATCAATATAAATACGCCTTGAGAAATCGAACTGTTTAGTCATCGGAGATGAATAAGCCTCTGAAGAAGCTGGCCACTCGCGCTAGCGAAACGTCAGGAAGAAATTCCAAAGAACGACGGCCTTCAAGCCCGAAGAGAAGTAGTTATACTGTCAAGCACTAAAGATTGACTGAAATGTTCATAAAACTTGGAAAATAACGGCTCCCAAGAGAAGCAAAAAAATAACTCGTTACTCGTTACTTCCAATTGGTGTTACGATTGTTATGTGACCATAATAATTGAGAGAGTAGATCTTAAATTAACCATTCATATCGTTGATATTTTCTGTTTCAAATTCCTACATAGATCATGAGAGAAGCTAAAAAATCTTCCTACAAGTATTGCATATTGTACTGAAGTGCAAAAAGCTATTAGAAATACATCCTATAAAGTGTGCCACATTTATATACAGTTTAGTGGGAATCAATCAGAATTAAGATTGCATTAGCTATTCGATATTAATATAGTTTATTCTCTCATTAATTTAAAAAATATAGTTTAGGTTTTGTTCGTTACATAAGCAATTAAAAGGGAGAAGTTCTGCATTACAACGAAGTTGCTGTTCCTTCATTCAACCCGGGTAAGGTAGAATTACATCAGGATGAAACGAACAGAACACAATACTTTTCTTTTTTTTCTGTCCACGAAGTAAAAGTATTTTTGACAAAAATAGGGCCAGAGGTAAAGAATTGAAAGGTTTCACTATATTTTATTTTTCAGCCAGTTGGCTTGCTTCTATTTATGATCAACGGGCGCCTTCTTTCAATGCCATATATAAATCTCGAGCAATAGTTCTGAATTTTTTGGATTCGATGTTTGTATGGTCTGTAATGCAATGGACCATATTCAGTCCCACAGTAATTGAAAGTTGGAAATATCAATGACTCACAGAGCAAAATTTTTTACTCTAGCAGTGGAAAATTCGGTTTGAAACTAACCTAACCGATATAGATTTATAATATGCATCAAATAATTTCATATTAATCTGCCATATGAGGCGGGTTCAAGGAAATCCAGAGAAAATGTTCTATTATTGTTCTTTCTGTCAACCAGCTGACGAAAGTCAACCCTCATAAGTCGATACTTGTGCGAGAAATGGATTAACGAGGCCTTACCTTTTAACGTGCGATTACCCAGCACGGTGGCCTGGCGGGGATTTGAACTCCGGTCTTCCGCTTCAAAAGCGAATGTGCTAACCTCTACACCAACTCAACTCATAAATAATTCAACTCTTCACAAGATAAAAGTTGGGAAGTTTCCAAATTCAGTTGAGAACTTGTCTTGAGGCCCTTATTGAATTCTCGTTATTTATTTTTCTCAGTTGATATGTTGAGTTATTCATAAGTTAGGTGGGCTTGCTTGAATCCGCCCTCAGAAAAAGTGAATAAACTCCATTACTGTTTGAAAGTCATTATTTTGTGTCTGATGAATGTTGCCTTTGTAGTTTTTTGTGTCAGTAACTTCCCACAATCTCAAAAAGTTACGAATTCATATTGAAACTTATACAAGTGTAGAAGGGCAGATTTTTCATTTAAACTCATCATCAGACTTGAATAAACCTCACTGATGTAATATTTCTGTACATTATTATGATATACAGTGTGGTCCACTAAGTCTGCAACAAATGGGAAACTTTTTTATTGTCGATTTCTCAGAAAATTTTATTCTTGACAAAAGTTGGTGCATGTTCCAAAACTATACCAAGTGTACCTGAAATGGCTTTATGACAATCACCATACAGGATAGGCCAAAAAATATAAATTTCGTTCAAGAGTAAAGTACCCTTATTTCAGAAAATATAGAAATATGTTGAGGAGAAAAGTTGCTTAGAATTGAAAGTTATGTTCAGATACGAAGCCATGGCCTGCTACTCGAATTTTTTTTTCTTTTGGAAAATTTCGAATTACCCCGTATGATACATATTTTTACCATTTTGATTCAATATGTATTTGAAGTAGCTACAATCAAATCGGTTTGGAGTATTTCTCATCAAATTAAAGTGAATTTGTATAATTTACATGGATTTGTATTTTTTTAGGTGACCGTCCACTTCTTGTTTGTTGCAACGATATTTAACAGAACTCTAAAATAACACAAATACTTTTTTTAACGAGGCAAATACTTTACTAACTACATAAAAATATTTGTGTTATTTTAGAGTTCAGTTAAATATCGTTGCAACAAACAAGAAGTTGACGGTCACCTAAAAAAATACAAATCCATGTAAATTATACAAATTCATTTTAATTTGATAAGAAATACTCCAAACCGATTTGATTGTAGCTACTTCAAATACATATTGAATCAAAATAGTAAAAATATGTATCATACGGGGGTAATTCAAAATATTCCAGAAAAAAAATTCGAATAGCAGGCCATGACTTCGTATCTGAACATAACTTTTAATTCTAAGCAACTTTTCTCTCCTCAACATATTTCTATATTTTCTGAAATAAGGGTACTTTACTCTTGAACGCAATTTATATTTTTTGGCCTATCCTGTATGGCGATTGTCATAAAGCCATTTCAGGTACACTTGGTATAGTTTTGGAACATGCACAAACTTTTGTCAAGAATGAAATTTTCTGAGAAATCGATAATAAAAAAGTTTCCCATTTGTTGCAGACTTAGTGGACCACACTGTAGACGTAAAATAAGAATTGGTACGATTCAAATGACAAATATGCATAGGTTATGTATTGATATATTAATTGCTGTGTGTATTTATGATACGAATCTATGTTGGCAATCGAAATATATCATATTCATATATTTAGATTCTAGCACCTCGCAGATTTTACTCCTTTGATCTCTACTCACGTATAAAGGAGAGCTGACACAAAATCCTGTGGCATTTTGTGTCCTCTGTCGAAAACGGCGCCCTAATTTTTCCCCTTCTCATGATATTTCACGGGTTAAAATTGTATGCATTTTTTCTATTGTAAAAACATCGACGAATTGTTTTTCTTTGTAGAATGAAACCACATGTTTCTTCATGATATTCTCGAAGCTCATTTCCAAAGAGAAGTTGATATGAGATTAATTTATTTCAGGATCATCCCTCCTGTTCTTGTGATGATAGGGTTCGGAAGTACGATATGGATAGTCAGCCTATTTTATGGGCCTATCAAGGATTTATATTCGGACTTGGAATATAAAAGATGCCAGAAGAACTGGTGGACTTCTCTCTTGTTTATTAACAATCATTATAATCGATATGATATGGTGAGTGAATTTTTCATTTCTAGAATCACATGAGAAAAATTATTCTTTCGATGTGAATAAACTGTGAATAGAAAATAGTAGTTTGTATTGAAAAAGTAGATATGATGACCATATCACACGAGAACGAAGTTCGAGTACGACGACAAAGCAAGTGCTCAAACGTACGAAGATGATGCGGCTTATTTCCGCTCAAGTTGTACAATTCATTTTCTCTACGGCTAGAGAAGAATTTCGGAAACTCTTCTGAATGTCTAACTGACAAACCACTTGAGTTGTAAGGTATTTTTCTACGATTCAACAAACTCTCATTACTTGAATTTTTATTGAACTTTTTTTAACACACTTAATTTTTATAATATTGCATTTCTGAGAACGACCTGATTCTTCATACAACTCAACATATCAATTGTTAAAAATATCAAATCACCACATTAACTTCTCTCTACATCGCATCGCTGTCTAACCGTTACTATTCTTCATAACCCGGTCAAGTTAGACATGAGATCAGTGATCAAATAACAAAAATTCAGACAGAGCCAAATTTTGGTGAAAACCTTGGGTTCACCATAGAGAATGAAAATTCAAAAGTCCCCAAAAGTCCTATGTGTGCTAAAAAAGTTATTCGGGGTTAAATGTCAAATTTTCATTTTTTTTTATTTTTCTCGAAAACGGTGAGTTGAATCAGGAAAATACCTCAGATCAACGTTGAAATTCTCTAGAAGAATAATCTCAATAAATTTTTCTTTAAGTATCATCGTTCCTGAGATATCGCAGTTGTGAATGTCACATTTGTGTCTCTTTATGTACAGACTATATACTATTAAAAAAAGGAATAACTCAAATGACGACCTTGGGCTATTCCCTTTTTCGAAATCAACCACTCCACTTCGAGCATGAACTTTTTCCTTCGTCTACATACTATACTGAGAAAATATATATTTGAAAGATAGTCAGTCCCTTCGAGAATCCCCTCTACCCGCATGCCCTTGAATAACATCTGTATATTTATTGCCCTTCTGATGTCGTTCGCGTACCTCAGCGTGGCCATATTTAGTAGAAATCTACTTTTTTGGTAGCTTTTCGACTCAAATCAGAAAATTTTAGTAGAAACAAATCGTCTATTAGATTTTAAGGAATATTTCGGTTTACCTGTATTTTTTTTTATATGCAGAATCACACGAAAGGAAAGCCCTGTAATGTTCAAAGAACACCGCTTGAATCCAGGAGATACGAACTAACATTCACTTTGAATTTTTGAAGTTTGTAAGCCTCAGGAAAGATCTCTTTCGGCAAGGAGTTCCAAAGCTCAGGTGTTCTTTTGAAAAAAAAATCCCTGAGCAAGAGAAGTTCGACAGGTCTCCAAAGTCATAACGAAGGGGTGGTAATTCTGTACTCGAGTCATCCGTTTAGATTTTACCAAGGGTGGAACAATTGATAACAATTCAGAAGAGCACCAACCGTGAAAATATCTATGGAAGAGAGAACAATTAGTTCAAGAAGTGAAAAAAAAAGAAATCTGGAGTTACATACAAATTTCCTTCGTAGTTTTTTGTGTTTTCAAGATACCACATTCTGAAAAGTTAATTATAAGTTACTTTGAGAAAAACGGGCGTACACTACCTCACAGGTGGTGTGGGAACGTGTGCATATTATGTAGAACGTGCCTTTTACAATTGCGATATCTCAGGAACGATGATACTGGGAGAAAAATTTATTGAGATTATTTTTTTCGAGAATTTCGAGATCTACAACGTTGGTCTGAGGTATTTTTCTGATCCAACTCACCGTTTTCGAGACAAATTAAAAAAACCTGAAAATTTGACATTTTACGCCGAATAACTTTTTTAGCACACATGGGATTTTTGAGGACTTTTGAATTTTCATTCTTTATGGTGAACCCTAGGTCTTCACCAAAATTTCGCTCTGTCGGAATTTTTGTTGATTGTATGGTATAACTTGACCGGATTATCATCATATTTACTAGATACTGATTCTCCTTCACAATCCTTGACAGCCTTTGTGAGCAAACTCAAAGAACATTTCTCGTCTCTTAATATTCAATCAATCAATCTTTATTGACCCCAAGAAACATGAATGTTTATAAAGAAGGGATCTTAAAACTAAATTACTATTACAATTCATGCATTAAAAAGAAGATTTTCATTATGAATCAATCCAATGTCAGATGGAAAAAGAGAAGTGTTACTGGATCAAATACTTCTTCAAGTTTTTTTTGAAGCGTTTGTCAAAAAAATCTTCAGGTAATTTCTTTGGTAGTTTGTTATATATTAACACTCCATTGTATAAAATTGATTTCTTGCCGAAGTTTGTTCTGATTCTACTGATTGTATTCAGATTTTTGGACTGCCTAGTTTCATATTTATGAATTGTTTCAATTGTGTTGAAGGTTAGAGAAGAATGTTTATATTTATTTTTTACGAAAGGGATGAAAGAACAAATTTTCAATTTATAAAGAGATGTTAAAAAGAACATCTTATATCTCAAATATAGAGGGGGGGTGGGATAGAGAAAATTTGATTAGGATGTGGATTGTTTTGTTTTGTTGTGAAGAGATGGGGGGGGGGATAGGAGCGGCGTGGTGTCCTCCCCCTATTATGATCTAGTGTAGTGTTGTTTGAAAAAAATAGTGATATAATATTTTGAGGTGATGTAAAAAAATAGTGTCGCTTCTTGTGTAAAATATAACACCAAGGGGTGATTTTTTTTTCTTAAATATTCAATATGATTTTTCCAAGAGAGTTGTTCATCAATGTATAATCCAAAAAAATTTGTTACTCCCAAATATTCTATATTTTGTCCATTAAAAATAATGTTATTCTTACTATGATTTGGTTTTCTTCCTAATAACATAAATGAGGATTTTCCAATATTTAAAGTTAACTTGTGACTATTCAACCATAACAAAATTTTCTTTAAATATTATATTGAATGCTAGTTTTAGTAGTCGATGCAAAAGGTTTATCCCATATAATCCCTCTATAATTTTTTCTAATATAATGTATTTTTCATGTAAATTCGGTCTCTGTGTTCTTCCTCTACGCATTCCTATGAATGAAAAGGTGATATTTTTTAAAATCAGGTTGTTTTTTTGGTACATTTGGTTGTCTCATTGGTCTTGATATGAAGATAAATGTACTATCTTTATCTAATAATGCCCATCCATGAATTTAGCATTGTCTCACTGTCATTTAATCCTTTGTCAATTTCTGTTGAAATTGTTTGGGATATTTTAAAAAATCCTGGGCATCTTGTTGTATATATCCCATGAAGCATGGGGCGAATCGTTGACTTTGATTCTTCAGGTAGAGTTTGTAAATTTTTCAGTTCTACTGACATTATTTTTTCATGGTACAAAGTTCTTCTACTCTAACCAATTTGATGCCAAATGCTACCCTTGCAAACCTCTGCTTTCGAAATTCAACACAATGACCTTACCGTATCCTCATTCAACAATCACTCCTTGAAATACACAAAAATGAAACGAATCTTGAACTCCATGCTGACATTCTCCTATCATTGTATATACAAGGAGTAGTCTATGTACATCGACTTACACAATACGTTGCCGACTCAGATCAAAACTCTAAATTATTCGCGATAGAAAATGAGATCGCAGCGCTAGCGCGGAGAAACGCGGAACTGTCCATGGTTATATTGTTATGTTTACATTTGCATGTGCATATATGGAGCATCGATGTTTTCGTGTTCCTTTTGTTCGTGAAATTTCCTATTTCTTATTAGTTTCTGTGTGAGAAGTGACTCAATCGACAGTTGAATACTTAAAGAGCGTTTCATTAAACTGATTCGAAGGTTGTTCATGAGATGTCTAGAAGGATGGTGCTGGGACTGATGCGATATTGATTAGAATTTTTTGGCGATACTTTTCTGTCATTAGTGTCATTTTTACGTATCGTGGTGTGTTTCTCAATTTCATCGCTAGTTGACGCTAATTGGAAGTGCATAGTCAACCGATCGATCGACAAACTATATTCTTTGATTCGAGCAGTCAACAAAATGAGCAAAATCTAATGCCATACTCATAAAAAACAAAATCGAATGAAAGGAACACAATTATAGGGAATTTGGCCAGTATTCTAAACAAATAATATAGGTTGTTGATCTGTCAGCGTCCAGAAGTAAAAGTATAGCCAGCCGTCAGGTCGGCCGTTTATACATTTCCTAGGAAATTTGTAACTCTTTTCGTTGCAAACGCCATCTGAACTGATTTGATGTCGAAAAGCCATGATGCTTATTATCATAGTAGGCATGTGTCGCCAAGTATACCCCAAACATGCCCAGGTATAACTCAGTACACCATCCTTCTTGACATCTTAGTTGTTCATTATCAAAACAATGTAAAATTCGAAAGACTCGATGTTGTTTCCAGATGAGACTTGGATTTATGAATTTCTGTCATCAAGTCGGGTTCACTGAATGAATATTGCATAATTTATTTATTAATGCAAACCTGAAATAATTGATAAAATGATAAAATATTAGAAGTTGCAATTTTCGGATGGTAGACGTGATTCTCCCCAATTAGAATTATGCATTAGACACTGAATCATTCATTAGCAGCCATACCGTAGAGATTGTATCAAAGATTAACTCGTTTATATCCAGAATTAGAAAACAAGTAAAAGTAAATGAACGCTTACAATACATGAAGAGCAGCAAACCTTCCAATTATTTCATTGGAATATTTCCAAACTTCTCGAAAATCTCCACAATCGCTATTGAAGCTCAAACACACAAAAAAATAATGAAAATCCAAAATAACTGAAGAGTCAACCCAACAGCCCCATATAAACACATGCAAGTATGGCGATATGACCAAAAGTAGATAGGGGGCGCATCGCTTATTTTCTATAGCGAATTATGATCTTTTAAAGAAAAAACATAAAAATACTTGATTTTGAATGCATATTATTCTACTGATGGATATATGACTGCCCTACACAATTAATTTTGGCATTATCACAAAATGATTGAGAATTTCGAACTCTTTATTCGTCTATCTACACCCGTACTCTAATAATACACTTATATGCCCGTAACCCGTTTCATAATGAAATCCATTACGATACAGGTTTTCATTACGATACAGATTTTCAACCAATAGAAACCCATTATTTTTCAATCAAGCATGATGAGAATTAAGTCAATTTTCGATAATCGAATGTGAATATCTTATAGCAGTGATATAGAAGAATTACCAGCGACTCCTCCACAGATGTCTTAGACAAGAAAAAAATACAATCGAAAGGATTATATTTTTCATTTGACAAATGCAACACAGATGTTTTTATTTTCGACCAAATTATATGAGCTTTCGTGTTACCAGAAACGTCCGGGTTCAAATCCTGAGCTCAACAGAGATTTTTTTAATTTTTTTTTCTTTTCATTTCCCATTGTTGCATTTTCCGTATTTATACTATTCATTATAATTTTGTAGAATTCTTAAAGAAATACGATTGATTACCGACTATTATTGTGTTCAATATAAATACCTAATAATATAATTTTTTCAATTCTTCATTATTTATTGGGTGTAGATAAAATAGCGTATGCAACTCTCTTAATGGTTATCAATACACTCGCATAAACCATACGAAACTCACCTTCGGCTCGTTTCGTATCCCGGTTTATGCTCATGTATTAATAACCATCATTACACGATCGTTGCATAATATGCTATTTTGTCATTGTTTGTTTTTTGCGTTATGTGTTCAGAGCATTTTTCAATTCATTAATGAATTATCACTGATTCAATTATTTCATTTCAGTGTTATTTCATCACATGGTATCTAGCAGCGGATACCCAACTTTATGTATTATCCTTGATGATTTTGGCAATCATCTGGAAGTTTAGGAAGTACACGCTCCATATTTTGATCTCATGCATTTTAATAGGGATTCTGATTCCAATAATCATATCGTATATTTATAATTTGGATGTGATATATAGGATCACCCCAGAGTGAGTAATCATCAACTAATATATCACAATATATATATATATATCATAATATATCACAATAAATGGTATTGACTGAAGGATTATAATAAAACCAATGAGACCCCTAAGTTGTAAAATCCGAGATGCACATCATAAATGTAAAAGGACCGGATTCAGGTAATTTTGTTTCTCAGAGAGGGATTGTAGAGGATTACAGCTTACACTTCTTGTTCATTTTAGTCTTTGTATTTCATTGGAAGTGTTCACTTGTGTTAAGTACGGCGTGAAATAATTTTATAACATTTATTTGTTATTACAGACATTTATAGCAAAGATTTTATACCCCAACGTACAGAATAGGCAGTATGTGGCTGGCGTCCGTGGATAAAAAGTAATAAGTAGTGCTTCTTCCAGTGGTTCGTTAAAGAAGAATCACTTATCTTGTGAAGCGAAAATCATCATAAAAAATGTGTATAGTTCCTTACTTCAGCAAGGATATAACGCGGGTGCTGCAGCAAAAGTAACCAGTGATTTGATGAAGGTGCCACTTACTTCAGTTAGACGAATTGTTGAAAATTCCATTGAATCAAGTAAAAAGCGTAAAGATTCCGGTGTCACAAAAAGTCTAGACGACTGGGAAAAAGATTTGATAAGGCGAAAAATCTACACTATGTACGATGAGCAGCGTGTCCCTACAATCAAAAGTCTGGCCTCACTACTCTTTGGCGAGCTCTGTCTGCAATGGGCTTTAAATATCGCAAAAGTGACAAGAGACAAGTAATAATGGAATCCACACGTTTAATAAACTGGCGTTCTGAATATATAACGTCAATAAGAAAATACCGGTCTGAAAATCGGCCAATACTCTACCTCGACGAGACGTGGTTTGACACGCATGACACCCCTTCTGAAGGATGATCTGATTCCTCTGATAAGTGTAAAACAAAAGCACCATCAAATAAAAAGGGAAGAGAATCACAATATTACACGCAGGATCAGAAAATGGTTGGATCCCAAACGCTATGTGGCTTTCTGCCAAAAATATTAAGGACTCTTGTGTTGATTATCACGAAGATACGACAGCAGAGCTTTCTAAAGATTGGTTTAAAAATTGTCTGTTACCCAACATTCCGCCAAACAGCGTTATTGTAATGGACAACGCAAGCTATCATAGTCGACAACTGCAAAAAATTCCTGGCTCAAAGAATACGAAATTGGAGATTCAAAACTTCATGGCTGCAAATGACTTATATTTTGAGGAAAATTATACAAAAAAAGAACTTTCACAAGTGCTGCAGTCATTAAAAAAAAAAAACGTATGTTTGTGATACAATTACAGAAGAATTGGGACATACAGTGTTACGACTACCTCCCTACTACTGCGTGTTCAATCCCATAGAGCTTATGTGGCACCAACTTAAATCGAGCGAGCGCGAAAAAAATACTTCTCCGACTTTAAGTGGTAGTATGGTAGAATCAATTAGGAACTGTATGAATGACATTCCTACCGAGAGTTGGAAAAGTTCTGTTAGTCATGTTATAAATGTTGAAAACTCGTTCCTTTCTGTAAAATCAATTGCGCCAATTATAATTAATTTAGAAGAGGATAGCGATAGCGACACTGAACTAAATATAGAATAGAATTGTAACATTTAAATAAATAACTTGTATATCTCCTACATTATGCAAAATTCAAATTTCTTAAGTTCGACCCTGTAGCACATTTGCATCTTTTACCAGATGATTTTCTACACAATGGGATTGAATCGTGTAGTTTATTGCAGTTAATAAGCCAATACCATTTACTGTGAAAAATACTATACCCCAAAATTACAATCGAATGATGATAATGATATGATCGGTAATATACTTCATGATTTTCAGGAATTCCAAGAACAATAAATTCAGATCCTTCAATTTTGAAGCGATGTACTCATCAAGTTACGCCAATATGGCAACATTTATGGTAGGGATAACTTTTGGGTGCGTATACTCAAAAATAAAAAACGATAACATTCTGGAGAGAATGGTGAGTATCAACAGGATTTTATGATAAACTAGTTTTTGTGGTTCTTCCAGACCATTATCGTCCTTTAACAGAATTCAAAAGACTGTTACTAGGATCACAAAATATTGATTCTTTTAGTGACTTCAACAATTTTACTATTATTATTACTGTATTGTGTTCATCTTTCTGCATTGTCTGATTAGACCGGTACAATATTTGACATAGTACGGTTCAAGAGAAACAAAATAAGTGATTATTTTTTCAAAAAATTGATTGGATAGGCAGGAACACTTGATGTTCATACCTCTCATTTGAATCCACTTACGCATCATTTGCATGATATAGGCGGTTTTCTGAATCCAATTGATCATTTGAAATGATAACGGACAACTTCCTCACTGGAAAAAAAAAGGTTATTTGATTTTGAGACATTTATGAGTGATTTGAGAATATTCATTCGCATCCACTATGAACCTTCAAGGGTAATGAAAACTTTGTGTTTTACGTATTTTCGAAATACTGATACTGATGTGATCGTATCAGCCAGTCTATGATACATAACCTGTTTATGTGTTGCTAGTCTTCTGGTAGTGAATATTCTGACTATTTTCGGAGTTTTAGTATGATTGAAGAGTAATATTTGAATGGAGAGTGATTACCTAAAGATATTAATGTTGAAAAACAGAGATGTTGATGAAAGATATGCTTGAGAATAAATCTCAATCTTTTAATTTTCAGTTTACACTTTGATCGTTAATAAATGATGAGATTGAAACTCTTGGTGTAAAAGTTGAAACTTTTCCTAGATATTAATAATATCTTTAGATTTAGTATAAATTTTCTTCTCCTGAAGTTGCTAAACTTGTTAGCGAAACGCGCGTAGAGTGCAAAAATATCAGTTTGGTGTTAGGGTATTTGATCTGTAGAAAAAGTTTCAATTTTGATCATTGTTTGTTACAGTTACTTTGTTACTGAGTTAGTTGAGATTCATCAATGAGTAGTAGATCCTTGCAAATTGAATATTTTTTAGCTGAATTAAACGATTGATGATGTCGCAATTTGGTTTCAAGTCACAGCTTTCATTCCCAGTAGTACAGATGGAGGTCATGAAAGTTTTGAATCTTACTAATATTTTGAATCTGTTTCAGTCCTCCAAAGTACTAGTATGGATGGCGTTCATGGGCTTACCAAGTTTGGTGGTTATAGCCTCCTCATACTATTATTCAAGATTTGTCAGTGCCGTACTGAGTGGTATTTTGAAACCCATATATGCCGTGGGGATTGCATTCGGGATTTTGGCAATGTCACAGGGATCTGGAGGTGAGTATAGTAATTCACTCGTTCTAGCTATCGGAAATTAATTATAATAATGAACATTTATAAATAGGAATATCAGTAGATCGGAAGTGAAAGTCGATTTTTAATAAATGAGTACTCGATAAGTGTATAACACTCAGAATAGTTCAGGCTGTTACGGTTATTATTCTTTTTTTTTTTTTCAAAAATTCAACAAAAATCGAATGAAGTGAAGAAAAGTAATGAATTACGAAAAAGTTAAAATAAAATATCAAAGAAAGTGTAAACGGAGCTGTATAGTTTGTTTCTTCGAAGAATTGAACTATTATTTTTATTATTGACTCCATTTCCAGGTATAGTAAAGAAAATATGTGAGTGGAAACCGGCACTAATTATGGGAAACTTCACCTATAGTACGTACGTCGTTCACTATGGAATAGTTTTCTACAGGACTGCCGTAGCCAAGCAACCTCTTTATATTTCCGATTTTGTATTGGTAAGAAATTTTTAATAATTGAATTCATTCCAAGATATTACCGTACCACGCATATAGATTCTGATAATTGAACATGGAAAGAACCAAAGAGTGTGAAGCAGTATTGGGTTGATTTTCAATTTGAGATTTTATGTGAGAGCTCTCTTTCTTTAATCCCAAAAATTCTCTTCTCAACCTTCGAATAGTGATTTGTATTATTTTTCAGATGACTTCGTTCATATTCGACTCCATCTTGTCTTTTTTCTGTGGATTTTTGATGCATATTCTCGTCGAAATGCCTGCGTCTCAGCTGCAGCAGAAATATGTACCCCAAGTCAGGAAACACCGAAAACTGGATCCGAAAAAAGAGGATGAATGAAAAAGAACCAAATTTGTAGCATCCCAAGGATTTCTTTATGTCACCGAAAATCCTAGAACTGTTCTAAAGATGTTTACAAAAAGTCGTTGTACATATTTTTCCCGTATTTTTCGTGGAATTCATAATAACTTTCAACTTTGAGGGGATTTTTTCAACCTACTTTTACTTATTATCTCTCAATTGACTGAGTTCAGACATTGTTATGTGAGATTTGGGGTAACTTCCAATTTTTAATAATTAAATTAATTTTTGAAGGAATTAGTTTTACTTATCTTCCTCATTCCATGATCAGTGTTATTTTCACTGTGAACCATGTGAGTTTCAGCCGGATTTAATTCTCTTTGAAAAACACCACCAACTTTATATGTAACTGACCCGTTCAAATTTCTTGATTGAAATTCGAAATTCTGGTAATTTATTCACAAAATGTTTCTGAATTGATATCAACTATTATTGTTGCAGGATTGTAAATAAAAAATTATTAGACAGACTATATATGAGAAATCAATTGAAAATCTTTGTATAAAATGTGAATAACACGTATAAAAGCAATGATTCAAATATCAACATGATTAGGACAGTGTCACTAACTGAGCGAAAACACGCTTGTCTTCACTAATACTTCAACTTTCTGTTTACTGCATAATTCATACATCAAAATGTGATTAATTTTTTTTTAAATTCAATGGGCAAAATCTATTTCATTCGATACAACAATAAACACGTTTTTCGTGATTCATATATGTAACAAGCCGATCAAAACAAATATTTTTATGGTATTTAATGTGTTTCGGTTGCGATGGAATTTCACAATACGAACTCGTTTTAAAACCGTGTGTGCTGATAATGTGTTTGTCATATTGATTCATTGATGTATTTCTGTTGCTAAGTTACCAAATATATAAGTGTGAGGGCATAAAATCCACTTCAGTCTCCGTATGGTCCATAAATACAAACAATTTTTCTGTAAGTCAACGTATCATTCGTTACAGTGTCTTTTTTGCAACCTCAGCATCTAGTTGAATTCGAATGGAATATTCGATTTTTTTCAAATAATCATATTTTGATCGTTACAATAACGAACTTGTATGACATGAAAGTTTGAGGAGGAATTTTCACGCATACAAAAATGAAGGGGACAAAATTCTTCATAATTTTTTTTCCATTCATTTTTCTTGTCTGATTCGCACGTTTTCGTGGAACCGTGGACAAGCCGGTTGTACCAATTTGTATTCAATATCGCGGTATATTGTAGCTAAAATTTTCAATTCCCAACTAAGGTACAATCAAGTAAAAACTAGCATTTTTATTCGAATAACTTTTTCTAATCCGACCTCGACTTTGTCGCCGACAGCAGTTTCTCCTCTGTTCAATATTAATAATAATAATATTGAATGGCCCCCAAACCCAGAAAAATGGGTTTCCCGCCAATATCTGGCTAAATATACGAATTAGAGAATTTTCGCTTAGACAAAAATTAAAGATCGTCTCATTATCTTCAAAAATGACCCTCATCATTTTTTCCAAAAGCTCAACAGTTTTCGAGATAAAGGTACCCAAAACTCTCCTCATTTCATCTGCCGCTTTTTCTATAGGAATTCTGTTGTCTATGCATTCGCTTGGAGGCGGGCGGGCGGACGAATTGTTTCATAACTCAGGCAAAAACTGACATTTTTCAATGATTCAGAGTTCAAGATAATGAGGAAACCCGTAGCTATCATTCCATGTATTTCGAAGTTCTGCCTTATTTGGCAAAAAGATATTATAAGCTGTGAAAGTTTTTCGACACTGTTTCATTAATTTGTTTACATTTTTTTCAAAAATAGTCTTTCATCGGAAATTTTTCATTATAATGGGTCCTTGGGGGGTCTTGAATGATCTCTGAATTTTTTTTTGTACTTTCCCCGCGTTCTTAAAAATGATCCATTTGTTTATTTACATTTTTCATGCGATTTCGGAGTTATGTAGAATCTGCGGAACAACCGCGAATTAAAAAATTAATAGCCATAAAAAATATATATGTATTCGGAAACTAGAGCATCTTGGTTTCAAAACGATGTGCATGGCAAGTCGATGAAATGTTGAGTTTTCGGAAAAAATGATAAGGGCCATTTTTGTAGATAATGAGACGATCTTTCTCTAATTCATATATGTAGCCAGATATTGGCGGGAAACCTATTTTTCTAGGTTTGAGGGGCCATTTTTGGCCATTTCCATGAAATCAATCGTGTTAAGTTTTGGGTCCTTTGAAAACATCTGTGACGACCTACAAATTGAGCCACAAATGAAGAATTCATAGACTTAATCACAGGTTCGTCCCTTCATTTACTGGACTATATCGTTAATGTGGTTAAAACTGCTTTCGTATATTGGGCCGCTTCGATATCATGCAGTGTACTCTGTGCAAAGCCTAACAACCACAACACATAAAAGTACGACGAAATCTACTGTTTTTCATGTGATCAGCGGCTGCGACACAACTTCCCAATCTGCAAACAAGGGAAGGCAGAATTCATCACTGTCTTTCTGAAGAATAAGCTCTTTGAGCAATGCGTCTGAGTTCTTAATGACGAAAATGCTGAGCCTGAAGCTGTCGTTGAAAAAGGGCGGCGTTCTCTTCTGTCATTGTACGGCGCGAAACCTTCGGACACATCCTTGAACTTTCAAGGTTATCGTTTCTTTTTGCAATCAATAACAAAAAGCAAGGCCAATCTTGCCTTATTACCACCGACCGAAGATGCGCCCCAGCATTCTTTGAGTACTCACCACCAAGTACAACTCTGGCATGGTAATGGGGAACCACCCACAAACTGGGGATGGGAAATTAATGACAGTGGACTACTTGTTCCAGTTACGACTTGGCAGGACAGCGCGCAAGAAAAATTGTTGAAATGCATCTGGTGTAAATGCAAAAAATGCCTTTGGCTACAGGAAAACTGGAATAAAATCAGTAACATTTGTGGATACATCAACGATAACACTCCTACGATAACGCGCAAGACTTGCTTCCTGAAAATGATGATGATGCAGCTCCGATTATGGGCTAAATAAATGGTCAATTGGATGACTATCAAGAATTTGGATTGAATGAGGAAAGAAATGACGATTCAGAATCTAAAGATCTTGAAAAACCAGGACCATCGAGAAAGACAAACCGAAGGAAACTCGATCAAATTCGCTTCGTGGTTAGGCCTAATGGGAAAATCACGAAAAAAAGGAATTAAGAATTTGTACAATTGCGATAAAAACTACCAGCACTGCATCGAAACTATCAACTTAATAGCAAAAATTTTTTATATAGATGCATATTTTTCATGAAACGGACGAGGACCGAAATATTTGGCAAAAATGAAGTTTTTCAACAAAACACGATTTTTTCTCATTTCCACTGGGATTTCGAAGTCGCGAATGAATATGTTGTTTCTGACACTTGACCTTGGACCATACAGAAGAAATCAAAACTCCCTGAGTTATTTTCAGGTAGCCCCCCCCCCTTTTATTGCTCTGACGACTGGCTATACGTTTATGACTAGATGCTTACAAACAATTCAAGTCAATTCCATACCTCAGATGTGATACGATGAGAGCAAAATAATGTTGTGAATATTTGATTTTGTTATCTATATCAAGTCCAAGGAAACTTGTAGAACTTTTGTTAATGATTGAGTCATTCGATACATTCAAATCAGGAAGACTACAACGACATGTTAAAATCTTTATTTCTGACCGGGATATTATAAGCTTATATCGTCATAGTTACGCTATCAATAAAGATGATCATAACTCCCTTGGGACATTATAGATTTTATAATTTCCTCTACCTTTCACAAGTAAAAATAAAATTATATATGTATATATATATAGTGAGTAGATGCTTCTGACATCTGTGAATTAAATCGAATTAAATCGAAATACTCTTTCTCTTCACTTCTACTCTGTTTCACCTATGTATATATTTATGAAATGAAAACTGAACCATATTTTATTTATTCACGTCATTACAAATAATGAATGTACAATTTTGAAATGTTTCCTGAAAATTACTTCCGCCACTGGAAACAATTTCTTCTTTTGTATAGCTGGAGCTTCTGTTCACTACAGCCGAGGTACCTGCCTCTTCTAATGGCAAAGTAGACAACATACGCGCCGTTTTATTTCTCAATTCGATGCTATCCTCCAAATACCCCTCCGCCACCGTGGAACTTTTCCAACCTCCGTGTCTTTTTAAGTTAGTCATAGTTGCTCCTGCATTGGCTAGAGCAGTAGCAGAAGTGCGACGAAGGCAATGTCCCGTATAGGAAGATGAGTTTGGCAATCCTAAATACATTGCGATTTTGCTGGGGATTTTCCCAAACATGTTTTTTCCAATTGGCTGAGATGTACATTTATTTTGTCGGAAGCTCAAAAAAAATCGTTCAATACCTTTAGGACGCAAAGACATATAAAGTCTTAATAAAGGCAAAGCGGAGAACTCTTTTTCACCCACAACTGTAAATTTCTCCGATACACCAGTTTTACTTTCCGGTACGTTCACTACCATGACGGAATCCTGGTCCTCTATATCCGATATCTTCATATTCAAAAGTTCCTGACTTCTGCATCCTCCAAAATAACCCATAATCAAAACAACCTATAACAAAAAAAAGGAAATAAATACACACAAAAAGGAAAATAAGAAAAAAATTACCTTTTGCAATAAATGAATATCATTAGGAGCGTCCTTTAGAAATCTGGGAAAAGTTTCAGAATCCTGGATTGCGTCAAATTTCCACAAAAATCCTGGAGAACGTTCAAAAAGGCTCAAGAAGAATGAAAAATAGAAAATTTGGCGCGGAAACCATGGAAAAGTCATTTTTTTCGAAAAGAAAATGTTTATAAGCACTCAATCCAGATTCCGAAATTCTACTCTGAACTGTTATTTTGTTAGTGTACATACCCGATTTTCCCATAGAACATTATTCACACACACCATTCTTTGAATTTATTGAGAAAATGTGCTCATATATCCTCCAAATGAGGATTTTTATTTTATTTTAAGGTGTTGAAAAACAGACAAAGCAATATAGTGTATAGTTTGTACCGTCATTTTGACAGCTCTCGACTGTTTCAAATCTCAAACAACGTTGCCAAATTGAAAAATCAAGTACTTATATCTGATGTAGCCAAAACTACTAAACTCGCGTAAAACGTAATACTTTTATTAAACCTATTCCAACCAAACCTAACTAACTTTGCGAAAAACAAATATTTTTATTAAATCGATCTCAACCAAACCTAACTAACCTGACTTAACCTAACACATTCATCATGGACCTATCAACAAGAAGGATGGATTTTGCAAAAGTTGAATCATTCGGTTATGTTCGGAGACTGTGGGTAGAACGAAATGTGGGTGCAACGACATGCTCCCAACCAAACCTAACTAACCTGACCCAACCTAACACATTCATCGTGGACCTATCGACAAGAAAGATTAATTTTGTAAAAGTTGAATCATTCGGGTATGTTCGGAAACTGTGGGTAGAACGAGATGCTCCCATCTGAAACAATTTATCAATTAATGAAGTCAAAAATATATTACAGTTTCCTGTATGATTTTCACTCACAATGGGTTTACAAAACCGCGACACGTGTTTCGCTATTACAATAGCTTCTTCAAGCAAGATAAATAAAAATTTTTATTTATCTTGCTTGAAGAAGCTATTGTAATAGCGAAACACGTGTCGCGGTTTTGTAAACCCATTGTGAGTGAAAATCATACAGGAAACTGTAATATATTTTTGTTAATATGGATTTTCATCAAGTATCGGCCAGTTCAATTCAATTAATGAAGTATTGACTATATTAATAATGAAGTGTCGCGAACCCAAAAGGCTCGCGGTTTGGGGGTTAACTCTGATGGTAGAATTTATATAGCAATAATAATCATTGGTAGAAAATAGTCAGGTTTATTGCAATAGAGATAAAACATAGCCTCCAACAATGTTATAAATAAAATTCAGCAATATGAAAATACAAAGATATGGTACACTTACCAGAGGTACATTTTCAGGGGTGATGGACGTGTTCTCTTCGAAAGGTGGAAACTAATTATCTCCTCTGACTTGTCGCGATTTTTTGGTCGAAGTCTAATATCGCTATTCAGCATTATTGCATTATTGCTTATTGCCGAATATCATAACACTTAGGTAAATGAACTTTTACTAGCTCGACCGTTACAGTGCGGTGCACTGAGGTTATAAATTTGGAAAATTGAAAATTTTCAGAAATTAGTATTTCTGAAAATTTGGCTCTTGACAGAAGTATTCATTATATAATAATGAAATCAAAAAGTATTTGAAATATAAAAAATGCTTTTATTATATAAAATTTTGATTGCCGATAAAAATTTAAAGGTTTCTTTCTTCGATCAAATCGAGATCTTCTTCCGCATCTGCTTATTGGTGCATAATATCGGAGATTGAATTTTGATTGGGATTGTAGAGTTTGCCAGCCAATTTGAAAAACTCATCTGTACGGTCAGCATTTATAATTTTACATTCTCGATGTTCCAGATTGAAAATCAGTCGTATTATCCTTTTTTGATTAATGAATAAGTACTCGGCTACAAAAACTTTCTCGGGAAAACGTTTAAAATATTAAAAAATACATGAAATCTATACTAACCATGAAAAGGTAGAACCAACACCACGAAAGATCAATAAATAAACTGTACAAATCATTCAAATATGAAATTGTTGAATATAATTCACAATCTGACAACGTCGCTCCAATTCAATCCAAGCCGAAATTAATACAGCTAGTTGTCATCTCTAATGAAATTTTAGTTGGAAATCTGCAAAGAATGAGGGTTAAAATGAACATTCGGGTGATATTTCTTGCAGAAAAATATAGTGAGAAAATGGTGAGTAAAGTGACAAATCAAAAGTGATTTTTTCGTTACATAACCTAGAATTTCACCCTTTTTTCCTTTTGAAAGGGAACTTGCTGTGGTTTCCGCGCCGAATTTTTGTACTTTGCTTTCATTTTTAGATATTCTGAAGCTCCCCTAACAATTTTATCGAAATCCGAAGCAATCCAGCATTCTGAAACTTTACCGAAATCTGATAACATCTTTAGGAGATAAAACAGCAGACTTTTTCGGCTTATAACTCTTACTCTTCCGTTTCAAAAAAGCCTGTAGTTCATTGAACTTGGTGATATCTCGTTTCTCATGTATAGTCACCATCGATTTTAGCATTGACCATTTAGTCCATAAAGAATTCGGACTATACGTTTCTGACTGCAACGAATAAACACAATTACTACCAAATCTACCGAAAAACATAGAAAATTCCTTACCAGTTCTTGAAAATATGCCAGAAATACAGTTTCAGTGACATCTTTTGGCATAACATTTTTCCGTGTCAGCCAGTCCAGATATATCTTGTATTCTTTTTGGTATACGGCTTCACTTTTCGATGGAATTGATGATTCTCTTGCTTGTTCAGCTTTTTTCAAAATATCCTCCATTATATTTGGGGTAGAAAACACGTTTTTACCGCAACACAGCTTGATAACAAAGTTCTGTTTATAAACAAGTAACATAGCAACAACCTAGCAACAAGAAAACTCTACTATAATCAACGGTACCTGATTCAAATATACCGGGAAGGTAATGAATTGGTACATTTTTCCGTTTCAAAAATGAAAAAAATTTTATTGAAATCGGTCAGAAATAAAATTATCTATGTACCACGGGAATTAATGAGCCTTAATAACCTCAGACAATTGCTGTCCCTTGGGCCAGAGGCCCTCGGGACGCAAACTTTGCCATCGGTAATTAAGGCCCTCCTAATTCCCCTGATACATAAATAACTATTGGTTTTATGAAATTGACTACTAGAGAAGAATGTAGGCTTTCACGGCCGGTGTTGTGATATCGCAAGGTTTTCGGGCTTGAGGGCCGTGTATTGGAATTTTTAATTCCGCGGAATTAAAAATTCCAATACACGGCCCTCAAGCCCGAAAACCTTGCGATATGACTACTAGAGAGTTTGCATCACACCATTCTTTAATCGATCGCATATCTTTTTTCAGTTGTCAAATAGTTGATATTCAGTTTCGTCATGCCACAAGATTGTGGTGTCATTTGCAAATAAAATTATGTTTGCCGGGATTTCGAGTTTACTGAAGTCGTTGATATAAAGGAGAAAGAGTGATGGACCAAGCACCGAGCCATGCCATGCTCAATGTAACTCATATCTGACTCGATAATACAACGCACTACTTGTGTTCGGTCCTTGGTGAAGTTGCAGAATACCGCTGCAGCACATTCACCAGCGTTGATCTCTTCATAAACTTTTTCCATAAGGAAAAATAAAGCTTCATTTGTACCTTTGTTGGGATGGAACCCGAATTGTTCAACACATATTATACCGTTTCCTGATAGAAAAATTTGTAGCCGTGATTATACTAATTTTTCTATTATTTTTGCCAGGCTGGGTATCAAAGATATGGGTCGGTGATATGATGGGTTCTTTTCATCTCCTCACTTATGTGAAGGGATCACCATTGATGTTTTCAGAAAGGAGAGAAACACTCCAGTTCTGTGAGAGTAGTATATCAGAGTGACCAAGGAATTCAGGAAGGTTTTAATAATAATAATAATAATAATAATAATAATTCGTTTATTCTCAACAGGTTTACACCCACAATTAGAGAATATACAAGTACTGAGTATGATGAAATACAATTGGAAATATATATACATAAAGAAATTGTTTGATACTTTCATAACAGCGAATTTTTGAATGTATTAAAAATAGCGTGTTTGCTGTCATAATGAATGTCACATTCGTTGGATATTTTATTGAACAGCTCGCACATCACAAACACAGGCGATTTCTTTAGTAGATTTGTTTTCGGATTCTTGTTATAAAAAGCATTCATAAGTCTAGATTGTGGTCTAGGTACAAGAAATTGAATTTGGCTTAATAGGTCGCTACAGTCAATTTCATTGTTCAAGAGTTTGTACAGGAACTCAATAGCAGAGCAACTTCTTCTATCGCACAGAGCCTCCAAGTTGAATGTATTCAATAATGTAGCATGGTCTGCACCTCTGGGCGGATAGAATCCATTGCATTTGAAAAACATAAACTTCATGCACCTACGTTGAACAGACTCTAAACGCTGAATGGAATTTTGATAGATTGGGGACCATATTAAAGATGCATAGTCGACCTTACTTCTGATAAAATTAACATACAACATTTTGAGAGTATTCACATTTGAAAAGTTTCCCCAGTTCCTGGAGAAATATCCCAGCAGCCTCAATGCCGACGATACAGCATTGGATATATGGATGTCAAATGAGAGCCTTCGATCAAACACAACACCTAGATCCCTAAATGTGTCACAGTTTTCAAGTGTCGTAGTATCGAGAGAATATTTGTGAGTTATTGGATGACGTTTTCTATAAAAGGACATCACTTTGCATTTGCTTAAATTAAGCTGTTGCCTATTTTCATTACACCATGTATAAACTTCGCCGATGGAGGTTTGTAAGTGACAACAATCTTCTACGTTGTTGATTACTGAGTATATCTTCGAGTCATCTGCGAAAAGTAAATGAGGGCATGGTATCCTTTCCGATATATCATTAATGAACAGTAGGAATAGAAGTGGTCCCAAATTAGAACCTTGTGGGACTCCGGAAGTAGAAATGTACTGATTAGATTGTACACCACCGTATTCGACAAACTGGATTCGATTTGACAGGTAGGATTTGCACAGTTCTCTTAAAGGCTTTGAGAAACCGATTTTCTGAAGTTTTTCTAGCAATAAAAAGTGGTCAATCTGATCAAAGGCTTTTCTTATGTCGGTGTATATAACATCTACTTGTTTGGATGAATCGAGACACAATGAAATGTATTCTGTTATACTTGCCAAGTTAGTTACTGTCGATCTTTTGGACATGAATCCGTGCTGATTAGGTGATATTATCATTCTAACAGAGCTGTATATTTGATCGTAAACAACAATTTCGAAAAGTTTTCCAAAGTTGCACAACATTGCTATTGATCTGTAATTCGATACTAGTGATCGATCGCCAGATTTAAATATGGGACATATTTTTGACCTTTTCCATACCTCAGGATAGGTTTCAGAAGTTTCAATTAAGTTGAAAATGTGTAAAAGTGGTTCCACCAACGCATGAATACAGTCTTTGACAACAAAACTTGGTACGTTATCCACTCCAGCGGTAAGTTTATTTTTAAGTTTTTTACAAGCCTTTATGATGTCGTCTTCAGAAATGTTCTTGATCGAGACATTAAGGTTACTCCATGAATCAAATGTAGTTGTGGAATCAACAGCACTAGATTTCAAATATACACTTGAGAAAAATTCTGCAAAGCCGTCGACTATTGATTGAGGAGTGTCAAGAGTAGTATCATTGAATTCCATACAGCCAGGGATTCTTGATTTGTTCTTTTTGCAGTTTATAAAATTCCAAAATTTATTTGGGTCACTAGTTACCTGACTTTCCACTTCTTGTACATAAGAGGCATATGCTATTTTTATCTGGGATTTTATTCTAGATCTGAGGTTCTGGAATGTTTGAAAATAACTGTTGATTTTGAACTTTTTATAATTCTTATGTGCTGATTTCTTCAACTTTATATTTCGGATTATTTCCGAGGTGAACCATGGGGGGTAGTGTTTCTTTTTTTTTGAATGATTGTACGTTGGAATGCTTGCATCGAAGGCTTGATATAGAATGGAGTATAGATAATTGCAAGCTTCATCTACATTAGAAATATTTTTCATACCTGACCAATCAGTGTATAATAACGAGCTGTACAATAACTGAAAGTTAGCTCGTCTGAAGTTGTACTTATGACATAAAGGATTGTATTCAAAGTTATCAGTGTTGTCACAGTGGGATTCTAAAAGAATGTTCAAGGCTGGATGATAGACAGAGTCTTCTTTAGTAAAAGGGTTGAATTCTTTGACTACTGTGCATTGAAAATTGGCTACAACAAGGTCAAGTAAATTATTTTGTGCGTTGAGCAGGATAGTAGCTGAAATCTCATCAATGCTGGATGATTTTTATCATTAATATCATTAATATCATTCATATGTTGAATTGATGGATATATTGCAAGGGTTGAAGATTTGGGGGAATTTGATCCATTGGGATCAATAGAGATATTTCTATGAGAATTATTTTTGTCCCTTATTTCATTAAGCACCCCTCCCAGCACTCCTTGCTTTGATTGTATGTTCCTCTCAATTGGTCCCTGTGGTGTAATTATTTGGCCTTGCTGATTACTTCCTGATATATTTCTATACTTCAGGTGATTAAAAAAAAGGAAGGTTCGTTCGTGAACTTGCGGATAGTCTGTCAATGATTTCATGTTTTCTGCAGATATTTTGAGATCTGTAGTAATCCAGGGCTTTTTATTTTTCTTTGATCTGACGAAAAAACATAGTTGACTCAAGAAAATTTCGAAATCAAAACATTCCAAAAAGATTACCTAAAAAATACCGAGGGGGAAACCGCAAACAACGAACAGTTCATACAAAAATTACTCTCTCAATCGAATAATCAATCGCTTGGCGAACTTCCAGTACGAATTAACACTCACTTGTTTCTTCAATTTTTAGGGTCAAGATGGCTCACTCAATTTCTAATTCGTTGGTGTCTTGTAGGAAAAATTGATATATTTCTTCATTGAAGTGAGTTCATTGGCAATTTGTTGGGGATCATCCGTTTTTTCAGCATCGTCTATTTCATTCATTTCGGAAATCCAATAGAAATCACAATTTATCGCAATCAGAAATAATAAAATATAATCATGAAGATATTAATGATAGGTAATAGCTAGAGTATTGACAAGAGAATCATTTAACTTAGTTAAACAGTTTTTTCGTACACATGGTAAGGATTAGTGAAATATATCGACTTTCAATAAATCATCATTGTATGTTTTCAATAGTCTATCTATTGGATAATTCAAACAATAATAGTTCATTTTTCTTTGTTGCTTATATAAATGAGACCGCCATCCAGATTGTTGAGAACTTTATGGAGAAATACTACATAGGCCATTTGAGAGACCATCAATTCTGTAGAAAGCAACATTGCTCTCATACGATTTATAGAAACGATCACAGTGAAATTTGTGATTGATATAATTTATGAACTTTTTGTAGTCACTCGATGCGATCAATGAATAGTAGTTTTCACAATAAATGGTATTGACTGAAGGATTATAATAAAACCAATTAGACCCTTAAGTTGTAAAATCCGAGATGCACATCATAAATGTAAAAGGACCGGATTCAGGTGATTTTGTTTCTCAGAGAGGGATTGTAGAGGATTACAGTTTACACTTCTTGTTCATTTTAGTCTCTGTATTTCATTGGAAGTGTTCACTTGTGTTACGGCGTGCAATAATTTTATAACATTTATTTGTTATTACAGACATTAATAGCAAAGATTTTATACCCCAACGTACAGAATAGGCAGTATGTGGCGTCCGTGGATAAAAAGTAATAGTGCTTCTTCCAGTGGTTCGTTAAAGAAGAATCACTTATCTTGTGACGCGAAAATCATTATAAAAAATGTGTATAGTTCCTTACTTCAACAAGGATATAACGCGGGTGCTGCAGCAAAAGTAACCAATAATTTGACGAAGGTGCCTCTTACTTCAGTTAGACGAATTGTTGAAAATTCCATGGAATCAAGAAAAAAGCGTAAAGATTCCGGTGTCACAAAAAGTCTAGACGACTGGGAAAAAGATTTGATAAGGCAAAAAATCTACACTATGTACGATGAGCAGCGTGTCCCTACAATCAAAAGTCTGAAACAGCGGCTCATCAATGACGAAACTCACATCAACTGTGGCCTCACTACTCTTTGGCGAGCTCTGTCTGCAATGGGCTTTAAATATCGCAAAATTGACAAGAGACAAGTAATAATGGAATCCACACGTTTAATAAACTGGCGTTCTGAATATATAACGTCAATAAGAAAATACCGGTCTGAAAATCGGGCAATACTCTACCTCGACGAGACGTGGTTTGACACGCATGACACCCCTTCCAAAGGATGGTCTGATTCCTCTGATAAGTGTAAAACAAAAGCACCATCAAATAAAGGGAAGAGAATCACAATATTACACGCAGGATCAGAAAATGGTTGGATCCCAAACGCTATGTGGCTTTCTGCCAAAACTATTAAGGACTCGTGTGTTGATTATCACGAAGATACGACAGCAGAGCTTTTTGAAGATTGGTTTAAAAATTGTCTGTTACCCAACATTCCGCCAAACAGCGTTATAGTAATGGACAACGCAAGCTATCATAGTCGACAATTGCAAAAAATTCCTGGCTCAAAGAATACGAAATTGGAGATTCAAAACTTCATGGCTGCAAATGACATATATTTTGAGGAAAATTATACAAAGAAAGAACTTCCACAAGTGCTGCAGTCATTGTCTTTAAAAAAACGTATGTTTGTGATACAATTGCAGAAGAATTGGGACATACAGTGTTACGACTACCTCCCTACTACTGCGTGTTCAATCCCATAGAGCTTATGTAGCACCAACTCAAATCGACCGTGCGCGGAAGAAATACTTCTCCGACTTTAAGTGGTAGTGTGGTAGAATCAATTAGGAACTGTATGAATGACATTCCTACCGAGAGTTGGAAAAGTTCTCTTAGTCATGTTATAAATGTTGAAAACTCGTACCTTTCTGTAATATCAATTGCGTCAATTATAATTAATTTAGATGAGGATAGCGACACTGAACTAAATATAGAATAGAATTGTAACATTTGAATAAATTACTTGTATATCTCCTACATTATGCAAAATTCAAATTTCTTAAGTTCGACCCTGTAGCACATTTGCATCTTTTACCAGATGATTTTCTACACAATGGGATTGAATCGGGTAGTTTATTGCAGTTAATAAGCCAATACCATTTACTGTGAAAAATACTATACACAGCATAGAATGGGTTCCAGATGATGAGGAATTTTCTAGGTGGCTTCCTACTATTAAATTATGTAACGATTTTTCATTGGTGTGTTCTCTCGTGATCAATTTTCATCTCATAATAGTTAATTTCAGATTCATCTATTACTATCTGTAGTTTGTTTTTATATTCATCGTCATTTGTTCGATTCACTTTAGTTGGGTTCGCCATCATTGTTTTGTATGATTCCGTTCTTTTATGGATTGACTTGAGTATACCCTCAGTATCTCTTCGTCTGATTCTTACAGTATTTGTACTCAGTTCCACGATTTCGTTCACTTTTTCAATGAATATCACAGTGGCAACTAGTTGAATAGGCTTCTAAACAGTTCTCGCCAGATATGTTGTTTTAGTTGAATAATTTGGGAAGGCTTGATTTGTACATATTCAAAACTAAATAAAATATATATATTATTATTAATATATATATGATTATATATATATATATATATATATATATATATATATATATATATATATATATATATATATATATATATATATATATTGGCTTTGACCAACTTGTTTATTTGTTCAAAAATTCTTGTTTTCTATCCCAAAACTATATAGTCTTAGAGGCCACGGCACTGAATAATAATGATAGGGCTCCCAAAAGTCATACATATAATTCGTCATTTTATTCGAAGGAGAAAACAAAATTACACTGCTGCCATGTCTAGGACCGGTCAACGCTATAAAAGAAATCAACAAATTTTTTTTTCCAGGTTTCTGTTATGATGAGTCTCCCCCATTACGATTGTTCTTCTAAACAGGGGAGGGTAAAGATTATATGAAAAAGAAGTGCTGCCTTTTCCAAACAAAAAACCGATTAAAACGCAAAATCGGTATCGCAGAGGGCGACTTTCAAACGTTGCTGTGGCCATGTTGTCCACTGTTTGGAAAATGCAGCACTGCTTTTTCATATACTCCTACCCCTCCCCTGTTTGGAGGAACAATCACAATACAGAAACCTGAAGAAAAATTTTTTTATGGCGTTGACCGGTCCTAGGAATGGCATCAGGGCTATTTTGTGTTCTCCTAGGACTGAAATATCGAGTTATAAATATGTATTATTTCTGGAAGCCCTATCATTATAGGTTTAGTGTTGTGGCCTCTTAGACTAATAGGGGTGCCTCCATTTCAAGTGTGAGGCACTTTATTGAGTGAACATCTATTTAATATACACTTATATGACCAAACACTTTTTTTCTACAACCGTTCGAAAACATGAATATTTCTCACAACTATTGAATGATTCTTGTCCCATAATTTTTCAAATGAGATTGAACTAAAATGGATAGCGGCAGTTCTCTAATTGAAAATACTCCGCCAGACTAATAGGACTAATAGGAATAGGAAGTTAATTCATTGTCATTGAATTTACTACCTTCAACGTCAAGAAAAAAATATGAAACTGCATACAAACAGTTTATGGATTGGAAGAAACAATAGAAAACTGAAAGTGTTTCTGGAAATATAATTTTGGCATATTCTGCAGAACTATCCAAATCAAGAAAAGCCTCTACTGTATAGTCAATATATTCTTCCTTCTCTTGGGACCCATGAAGCTTACATTGAATTCCGTTTTATAGTAAAATATCATTAGTAGAAAGTGTGTTGTAGAAAGAGTATTGTGTGAAACACGAGCAGAAATGAAATTTCTCGTTTCAATTGCAGCACTAGCTTGCGCTCTTGCTGCACCTTTTTCAAACTCGTGAAAAATTAGCCCATTTCTGCACTTGTTGCACAATATACAATTTCCTTACTTTGATTCGTTCGAACAATTGGGAATTTAAAACTCAGAAAAAACAAACATTTCATTCCTGAATATTATATGAACAATCCGTGGTTTCGATACTATTTCGGGTAATTCAGTTTCAAACTAGGTGGTGTAGTGAACTGAAAAAATTCTATAATTTAACCACTCTCTCCTCGACTAATATATTTATGCACATTGTAAATACCCATTATAACAACATGTTTGTCCAACTTTTTTACCCATCAACAGGTTTTATAAACATTGATTGAAAAATTGTTGAACAAATGACTTGAGATTGTTGCATATTTCAAACAGATTCATTCTTAGTTCGGTACCTAACATATTATCAAGCATGCTGATTATTTATTCCGTGTTGTTGGTTTTCATCACAGTGGAATCGTGTTCGGGGGATGTTTCAGGTAAGGTTATTTCATATGGATAGATGAATACATTTTTCTGAGAACGTTTATGATGAAATATTTTTCGGGGCAGTCAGTTGAGATGGAATGAGGAGCAATGTATAAAAAATTGAGGATTAAACGACTCACCTGAAGAAAGTTCAATCCAAATGCGGTAACTATCGACACCAGAGCGATAAAAAGTTTTTTTTCAATACAATCCTTTTTTATAGCACATCTAGATATATTTTTATTGAGGACATCCATTTTCACGAAATCTCATACAATTTTTATGAAAAAAAAAGGAAATTCCATAAATTGAAATTGCAATATTGGAGTAATGATTTTTTACTTCAACTTCTTGAAGTTCATGCAGAAAAACCAGAAAGCTACTATAGTTTTTTGATGCTACTTCTCGAATTAAAAATTGAAAAAACTGTTGATGTCTCTTTGAAGTCTTGTTCAACCTGTATCTCTTGTAGTCACGATTCTGTACATCTCTCCTATCAAACATATAGAAAAGGTCAGCAATTATGCTCACTTATCACTTTCCTCGATGTCTGCTCTCTGCAATTTATAATATTGATGTTTTGGTGAAATCATACACCAGCATCATTTTTGGGAAAGTTGTCGAAATAGGAAGGTTAAAATGATTTCTAAGCGAGTTCTATAGCTCAATACAAATATTTTTCAAAGTTAGAATCTTGCATTAACTTCCTCATTTCACGACGAAAAATGCCTTCTTTGAACTTTGCACCCAATGAATGCGTGAGGTTATGATCACCAGAGTTTTTGATGCAGTGGCTGTCCTCAGATGGTGCTTTTACACTTTCTTCTTATTATGGCCAATACAATGGAGGAAGCAGAATTCACTTATACCCAAGTAGCGAGTCACTTTTTGAGATGTTGAAAACTACTGATTCGAAAATTTGATGCTGTTTTGTTGCTTATCGATCAATCAAATCCTTTATTTTCCTTAAAATGACAAAATTTTCATTTTGTATAGGAATATCACGCCTTTCGACAGTCATATGTCTGAGATAATTTTTCACCAACAAACTATAAGAAATATTACAATGGACCTGAAGACGAATAAGGCTTGAGGATCTGATGGAATCCCAGCAATTGTTCTGGAAGGGAAGAAAACTTTACCTTGTAATTATAGACCAATTGCATTGCTTTCTATCATTTCCAAAGTCATGGAAAAAGCAATCAATATGAAGCTCATCAAATATCTACAGGAATCAGGAATAATTGATGATCGACAATACGGATTTCGCCATCAGAGATCAAGCAGTGACTTATTGGCTTATGTTTGTATTTGGCAGCATTCAATCGAGAAATTCGGAGAAACGGTAGCTGTTGCACTCGATATTTCAAAAGCGTTTGATCGAGTTTGGCATCGGGGTCTCCTTTCTAAGCTGCCATCTTATGGTTTGCCTCCTCAGTTGTGTGCTTTGTTGCAGAGTTTCTTGTCTGATAAGTCTCTGTATGTGGTTGTTGATGGAGTATCATCTAATATTCTCCCAATAAATGCAGGTGTTCCACAGGGTTCAGTTCTGGCGCCCACTTTGTTTCTGCTTCATATCAATGATTTGCTCGAGAAAACATCTTGTTCAATACATAGTTTTGCGGAAGACAGTACTCTTCATACCAGTTTCTCTTCCAGAGTCCCCATACCAGCTCGAGAAACAAAAATTCAGTGAAACATTTACGTCAATAAAATTAACGACGACTTGGCAAAAATAATAGACTGGGGTAACACGAACTTGGTGGAATTTAATGCTACGAAAACCCAGGCATGTCTCTTCTCAAGAAAAGCCGATCTATTATCATCAAATATTCAGATGTCAGGAGTAACTATTCCTACAAAATCAAGTATTTCGATGCTAGGAATTACGATCAGTGATAATCTCTCATGGGAAAACCAAGTGAGATCGATCGCTTAAAGTGCTTCCCAGAAACTTGAGTTTCTATTTCGTGCGAAGAAATACTTTACTTCTCGTTAGCTTCTAACGATCAACAATATCTTAGAATATAGTTCCCATGTATGGAGCTCAGCACCGAAATATTCTTTGAAATTTCTGGACCCTATTCAGAGAAAAGCAATCCGACTTGTTGGTGGAAGAGTCACTTCGTTGGAGCATTGTAGAAGGGTCGAAGACTTGTTTCTATTCTAAAGATATTTTCACGGTCAGTGCTCGCTGATTTTTTCACCCTTGGTTCTGAGATTCCCAATAGCTTCACGAGCTTTCGAATGCAAAAATTAATGAAATATCATAATCGCATTCAACTGTAATACTAGATAGAACGTATATCATCAACACCTGTTGTAATTTTTTCTACCAATTAATAATTAGCGATAGATTATGTTGTTGGAACCAATTAATGGGTTGTATTCCATTTCATCCAAATTACTATTTCAGATAAAGAATATGCCTCTATGCCAGAGGTTTTCCACCAAGATAATTACGACAGATGCATGCTTTTGGACGATGAGGCTTTATACTGTTCATTCACATATGAATTGGGACCACTCAACAATAACTCCAGTGATATGTGGAATATAATACAGGTAGGAATCGAGAAAGCGTACTTTTGATTGAGTTTTATGCGAATGTCTTCTAGATCCTTTTGGATTTCCTGTCGTTTTTGCATGACTAATTTATATCTTTCGTCAATGTTGTTTTATTAAGTACCTGTTTCATTTCATTTCAGCTCAAAATAACAATCCAGTTAAAGCTAGGGTTAGTTGTTTATATATCTGAAGTTTTTGGTCCGATATGGACTTCGTTTGTTACTGTAAATGTTTTTTTTTATTGGCCTTGGGTAGTTACCCATTCGGCCAGTTAGAACTTAATTGGAACACTATAATTATAAACCTAACGACAACTTATTAGTACGTCAGAGGAGGATTACTGTTAATTATTCCAATTAATTTCTTGATAATGAACTCACTACCTGCAAGTTCCGTTATCTGTTGGTAATGATTATTCTGATTACTTGCTCAACAATAAATTGAAGAGCGGGCTGAAAGGGATAGGTCCCTTGTCACCATTCATGCTGTTTTTACATTTTGCCATTTCTAGACTCTCACATGCATCGAGTAGTCTTGTGTCATGCACATGCTTGATCAGTTTTAGATTGCTTTCATCGATTTTGTGGTCATTGTCTATAGAGTGTTGGGCGACACTGGATTTTTCTACCCTTCCGTATTTTATGTGTGCAAAATGCTCTTCGAAACGGGTTTTGATAGCTCATCGTCTCTGGCCGATGTACTCGTTGTTGCAATCTTGACAACTGATCTCGTATATTCATTTATTTATTTATTCATTCAGTAGAAACAAACAGGCAGAGCCCAATTACATGTTTCTTAATAATTCTAAGTGCTTAGGTATATTGAACGTATATTCCCGAATTCTCTGAGTTTTCTAATTTATCCTTTGGGTTACCAAGAAGCTGTTGTAATTTGTAAGAAGTTTTATATGCAACTTTCATATTTATTTTGTCAAATATCTGTTGAAGTCCTCTAGTGTATTGAGGTTCATTTGGGAATACTATAAACTTTTCATTTCTCTCATCTTTTTGAAAAGTCGAAGATTAACGGAGTGTTTCCCTGAATTTACATTTTCGAATCATCTTATCAACTATCTGTGGGTTAGAACCGTTCTCTTCAGCTACGTACCTAATCACTCTCCTTCCATTGTCGTACTTATTTTTTTTTCAAAGGAAAAGTTGTTACCCTATGGACGAGAAATTGCGGTGCCGCCATTTCATGTTGTGGACGATGATTCGAGTCATTTGGAATGTATCTGAATGTGTTCGTGCCTTTCCTGTAAATTTCAAATTTCCTTCTGTTCGTTCTTTATAACCAATACATCTAAAAATGGCAACTTTCGTTTCTTTTCCACTTCGTACGTTAATTTTATACTAGGTCATTTATACAAGGACATTTTCAATTTCGGCGATCCTTGTATCCACCACAGCGAATATGTCGTCAACATATCTGATCCTGACCCTAGGGAAGTAACTGAATTCCTCCCTAGCATCCGTTTCAAACCTGCCCATGAACAGGTTCGCCACAAATGGAGACAATGAGTTACCCATGGCTATCCCTTCGTGCTGTGCATCGTGTCTGATCCATACAAAGCTTGGTGAGTTGAATATATTCTTCAACAGTGTCATTCGCCAAGTTATTCGCTGTAGCTTCCTGTCTGGCACCTGTCAGAAAACAACTACTACTTCCCTGGTCAATTTCACGAAGGGCCTTACATTATATCCGCCCGGTGTCAGTTGTTTTCTGACAGGTGTCAGCCAGGAACCTACTTGTGTTGAGACTGTCTCGAATGAATTGTTCAGAAGATGATGTGATTTACCAGTCTTCAAGTATGGCCACCGACTATGTCGAATGTGATTGATAAAAGTGTTTTGATCTGCTTCATACTCTTATAGTTGTTGCGGTGATTGTCGATTGTTCTCTTCGGAGTAGAAATAGTTTTCATTCGATAGGTAGTATGAATGGTGTTTTAGTACTAGATATTTCGATATTAAAAGTTACATATTGATTTTTTTCAGCGAACAATCAATTCGTATGAATAAAAGAGCGAATGCTAGATATTTCAAGTTAAATATACTGATCTCTCATTGCGATATGAATTGAAGGGTATAGCGTTATAACAGTCCTCTTGATAAATGAAATGAGAAGTATATTTCTAAGATAATAGTACATTTCAATTCATAAATTCTCAGAGCATACCCAACTACATATCAAGTTTCAACTGAAACTTGATTGGAATCAAAATGTATATTTCTGGGATAGTAGTAATACATCACAATTCATGAATATAAAGAGCATACTCAACCACGTATCAAGTTTTGGCTGAAATTTCCTTTCCCCATGACCCTATAAGTAGAAGCTTGATCTCATTCACTTTCTTTTCAGCAAGCCTGCTCTCATTCACTTCCCTCTCAGTAATAGTTTGTGCTTGTTGCTGGCACTGAATAGTTTTAACTAGTAGCTGAGACCATTTGCTATAAGGGGCCGTTCATAAAATACGTTCGCATACAAGGGGAGGGGAGGGGTCTGGCTGAGTGTGACAAGATGTGACAAGGGGGAACGGGGGGTATACGGCAACGTGACGTTCGCCGTTTATTATTTTTTGACATGAGCGCTCCAGCGTGACCACTTCTGGTAGAAATCTACTTTTTTAGTAGATTTCTGACGAAAATTGAAAAATTTTGGTATGAAAGAAATCTTCAGTAGATTTTGGTAGAAATCTACATGTGCGACATCTTCTAACGAATTCCTAAACTCGTCAGATTTTTTAATCAAATCTATAGTGACTCCATCTTCGCGAATGAATTTTCAATTGAGAATGCGAATTAATCTTCTTACAGAACACTGTATTTCACTATACAAATGAAACAAAATAAAGCGATTTTTTACTGTTTCATTGTGTTATTGAGCATTGAATCTTCTGATTATGTAAAATATGTATATTATTTGTGGCCATCCATATTGAAATTGTTTATAAATATCTTGAAACCAAAGGCCAACCAACATATAAATTATTTAAATTTGAAAACCAAAAAAAATTCCGCCCTCTAGGGTGTTATCTATTATATATGAACATCGCCACCTAGTAGTCAGATGCTAAAAAACGATATGTATTTGCCAGCAGATATTGTAGCAGTTTTCCAATGGTTTAGTAGCAGCAGGGGGGGTCTCAGTTTTTGTGACGAAATATTTTTAGGGGGGGTCACAAAAAGTGTGACACAGTGTGACAATGGGGGGGAGGGGGTCAAAAAAAGCTGATTTTAGTGTGACGTATTTTATGCACGGCCCCTAAGTATAAACTTTAATTTCATTCACACCATTAAATTTTCATCAATCATACATCTTTCAACGATGTTCCTTTTAATTTTTTGTTCTGTATTTTATCACGAACAGCTTCTGGCTATCTATATAAATATCGATGATTTTTTGCTTGATGATTCTTGTCACTTAAATGTGTCATTCTAGCATTCTAGTCTGGTATTGGGATGAAAGATTAATTTTTGTACTTCCACTATTTTTAATCGTTCATTACCTATTTGACAGTTGTAAGGTAAAGGCTCATTTAGAATATATGTGTATTCTATATGAGCCATTTTGTCTATCATTATATATTATATTATATTATCTTATATTATATTATATTATATTATATTATATTAGATTATATTATATTATATTATATTATATTATATTATATTATATTATATTATATTATATTATATTATATTATATTATATTATATTATATTATATTATATTATATTATATTATATTATATTATTAGAATATATGTGTATTCTAAATTATGGCGGCCGCTTTCGGAGTTGTTTTATTAAAATGATGTGATATGTAACATTTTTCCTGATAAAGTTGCTCATGACTACATTCAAATGTCGAAAAAAAATTCAGCGAATTTTCGTTTCAAATTCTTTGTAAAAATGAATTGAAAATAATATTTTCAGGAAATTTGTGTTTAACAGTTTTTAGATTGGTACTGTTAAATCCATGAATCAGTGTTTAACCTACTTGCTGTCATTCAGCGTCTCGTTGATCATTGAAAATGAAAGATAACGAAGAAATTTGACCTACACCAGTTCTCCAACAATCTTAATCTTGGAATATTATGTAACGTTTGAATGATGTTTCAGGAAGTCAGCTCCAATACCTACAATTACAGACATGACCATCTCCGGCATAGCATTTGTGTCCCATTCACTTGCCCTCACATCGATTTGGCTTCAAGTGATGACAAAAATATAAAACGAGATATCCAACGATGTTATGATGATAAATACGCGATATATGGATTGAAGGGCAAGGTGGAAAATTTAAAATGTGAAACTAACATGCCAAAGTATCCTATTGACTGGCTTGATATTGTCGTAGCGTAAGTTTGTTGATTCATATTATTCTCAATGAATTTGTTTTGCTCAAATGTGTGAATCTGTCTTTCCGGTTCTTCGTTGGACATTTTTCAAGCACTTTTCACTTCGAATTTCAATAAAAATAATATTATTGAATATATTCATATAAGTTGTTTTTTGCTTTCTCTTCTACAAGTTGATGCAAAAATGATACAAAACTTCCATAAAAGTAGAATCAACTATTCAGCAGACATTTTCAATTGATATGTGTAAATCATTCAAATATTTTCAAATCATCTTTCGAACAATCTGTTCAGGCCAGTCTCAAATTACCTACACAGTAGGTTTCGGCTGGCACCTATCAGAAAACTACTACTCTCCTGGGTAATACAACGAAGGGCATTGAATTATATCCGACCGGTGCCAGTGCAGGTTTCTTCACAGGAGTAAATCCTGCATTTGCTTTCGTCGATACAAATGAAGGAATTGATTTTCAATTATAGGGACGGACACACTTGCAGACCGGTTTCGGGCTATTTGGCCACTCGTCAGTGCAAGGCAGTGCCATCATCAACATAAAGTCGATGACTTCCCATAATTAAGAATCAAAATCCTTCAGAGTATCAAGCCCCGACCAAAGCTGATGCGAACAACGAACTTATTGCGCCATCTACCAATGGACGAGGTATTCCAAAAGCAAACCGAATTCGACCACTCCTCCTGCTAGGAAAATGTAAAAACATTTGATAAAGTCAGTGGACACACTTGAAGACTGGCGTTAAATCAAATCATCTTTCGAACAATCCGTTCAGGCCAGTCTCAAATTACCTACACAGTAGGTTTCGGCTGGCACCTATCAGAAAACAATTGATTGTTCGAAAGATGATTTGATTTAACGCCAGTCTTCAAGTATGCCCACTGACTATGTCAAATGTTTTTCAAATATTTTCAAGTCATTCTCGAAAAGGAAGAAAGGGTTTTTCTATAACAGCTACTTATGTTATAATGAATATTTTCCTCATATATAAAATGTCCCATAAGAGCAATGCAATTATCGAAAACTTACAGCGGTAATTGCATTGTATCAAGTCACCATAACAACACATTTGAAACCGTATCGCTAGACGTCAGTAAACAACACAAATAAATATCAGATAGACTTCGAAAATAGAAAAACATTTCGCGTTTTGGTGAGTGATCCATACAATCTACAGAGGAAAGTATAAATGAACAAAAAATAACATTTCCTTGAGAATTTCTTTATTCGTGAAATATTCCAATGAATTACATTCGTGCATAAAAATGACCAGATATTTTTGCATTCAAGCGTGATATCTTATACAAATTGCATTCGGTTATTTTCATATTTTGTAATAGACTTTCGCCAAAATATATGAAAATAAACTTGCAATTTTTAGATATCACGCTTTCTTGCAAAATTATCGGTAATCTTTATGCACTCGTGCGATTATAACCGATAATTTGGTACTTAGATATTCTTGTGGAGAGAATGAAATTTAATGAATTATTTTTTGAATTGAAAAATACAGATTACAATTCCTTTGAAATTGAAATAAAAAAATAATACAAACACTCTCTGTTGATGAGATTTTTTCCACATATAGCTCTCTATTTTGCTTAATGTAGTCATTCCTATGTTTGCCATCTAATTGATTCAATTTTCATATGCTTGGTATCCAAAATGAGCAAGAAATTGTTATTTATGATATAAGTGCTGGAAGTGATATTTTATTTTGTGAGAAGGGAAGTTTGGGACACCACGCCGAAGGCGGAGTGTTCCATCCCTTTAAACAAAATAAAATCACTTCTAGCAGGTATATCATACACTATTCTTTCTACAAACACCATTAAAAGTCCAAATTAACGCATACCTATTTTACATTAATTAATTGCTAAAATAATAGCCTCGATATTATCAGTTTTGAATCCAATTGCATCTAATCTATTCATGAAACAAGTTGCCAAGGTAATCAAAAACAGATTTTGTTGATTTGTCTATGTTGACAACTAACGTCAATAAATCACGAATTATTCTTTCTCGTTTCTTCGTTCCTCGATGAAAAGTGATCCAGAAAATGAATTTCTACCGCCGGAAATTGAAGAAGCTGCCAATAAAGCTGCTTTTGAATTATTGCCTAGTAAGTCAAAGCAACAGTACGAGTTTTCATACGATCGTTTCTTGAAATGGTGTGATCAGAAAAATGTCAGTGGCAAGGAGGTCAGTGAAAAAGTGCTTCTTGCATACTTTGAAGAAAAGTCCAAAATATGGAAATCGTCAACGCTTTGGTCGAATCACTCTATGTTGAAGTCCATGATGAACATTAATAATCATGAAATAAGCAGATTTTACAAGCTTGTTGCTTTTTTGAAGTGGCCATGGAGTTTCTTATCATAATTGTGGTTTCACTAATTTTAGGTTTAATTGAATGAACAATTCATTTTGAATTATGTTCTTATATTTTCTCCACAAATAAATCACTTTTAGCACTAGTGCTAAAAATGATCCACTTTTAACACCAGTGTCAAAAAATGGCATTTTAGACATTGACAACATGCGTCAAAAATTATACTTTTACTGACGTTTGTAGAAAAAATTGATTTCTATATAACCCGGTTCCCATCGTCGCCATATAGACAGGGGAGTAACTGTTTTACATAGACTCCTCTCTTTTGTGAATGATTTAAACGTCTAGGAATGACTTACATATTAACAGAGAATGTCTGTTAAATGATTGATGTAACTTTTCAACGGGATTTTTGTATTCTTTTTGCATTGAAAAAAATCACTTCCCCAAAATTTTCTTCCCTCCAGAAAAATAATCATGCTTTCTGAAATAATGTATAAGCCTGATGAGGTGGAATTTGATTCCTCTGAAAGTTGTATGTATATTCATCGAATACTTCGGTACCTAGGTTGCAGTAGTAGGTGAAAAGATTATTGAAAAGAAAACGCTGCAATCGGACCATCCCCCTACAATAATAATAACATAATTACCGCTTTATCAATGCACCCACCTCCCAGCAACAATCCCCAATCATTTTTTAATACTCTCTTCCAAGTACTGTTTGAATATAAGTAATTTGAGGTGGATGCATTCCTTCTTAGTATTTTTTTTGGTTCTTAACTCACACAATCTGAAAAAATTAGAATCAATATTGAAATCTATCTGAGTGTAGAAGGGCAGATTTTTAATCTACTTTGATGAGTTGCTGAGTTAATTAAAAGACCGTTCTTCCTGAATAGAACAGGTTCTATTATTCAGCAAGTTCCTGCATAACTATGAAAAAAATACGAGAACTATTATTCATCAAAATACTCATCGTTGACGTTTATATCGAATTATCAAGAATATTTGAAAGAGCTATCCAGAACACAACCACCAATCGGACTCCATCTAATTGAAGAAAATAAAGTCGATATAAAAATATTTGTTGTATCTCCGGCATATTAACGATAAGATCGAACCTTTGTGTGAAAGTTGAAACTTTTTGTAGAGATCAATTAGCCTTACACCAAACTGATATCATTTGCAATCAACGCGCGTTTCGCTAACAAGTTTAAGAAAGAAAAGAAAAGAAAGCCGATAATAACTCTGAAGACTAGGCTGAGCAATTTATATACTTGACCATAAAAAGTAGTGCAATAGGTACCTGCAAAGTTTTTTTTTGGTTTGATATGGACTCACTAATTATTCTAATTGATTTCTCAACAAAAAACTGAAATGCGGGCCGAAAGGGATAGGCCCTTTGTCACCATTCGGCAATGTAAAAGTAGTACGAATGGTGACAAATAGTTCAGAAAATGAAGCTAAAAAAAATGGTAAAACCTCGCAATTTTTTCTTTCATCACCGATTTGTATAAAAATTTGGGATTAGGGTTATCACACCCTCTAGTTCATTTTCTATATTGTGCCGTTGTGCGCTTTTTGTTTTTTAGGGGTGCAAACTACCCCCAATTGTCAAAAATTATAAAATAACATTAAAAACCTAAATATGGGTAAAAATGGTTAAATGATGTTTTATGCTTCAGGATACAATTTCATAATGTTTCAATCCACCCTTGTTAGAAACTACCCTTGAAAACATTGAAATTTTTGTAATATATTATCGAACTTTAGAATACACTGTTGAGAAATCAACGAAATATACACTCACACACGCGAGCAGATTTTTCTTCTTTCCTGTCTTCCAATATGAATGGAAAAAGTGGAACATATAACGTATAACAGCCGAATATACCGGTTACGTCGATTACTATGCTCCGAAGCGGGTAATTCAAATTTTTCAAAAAAAAAACTGATCGGTTTTTTAAGCATAGCTCCTTCATTTTAGGTGATAGAATTTTTTTTCAGTAACGATTATGTAGAGCTTTTCAAGAGCTATAAGACTATGTGAATAAAATTACCTAAGATCCGTTAATTTTTAAATGGGGAGAGTTTAAAGCGCTCGACTGAGGTGATGTTCGATCGTAACTGTAGTTGTTGAACGGCTGTAACTCGCCGAATATTCACTTAACAAAAAATCTACATACAGGTAGATTTTTTCATTAAAAAAGCTACAATTTAGTACTGTATCGATTTTTCGAATCTCAAGTATTTCGAGAGATATTTATAAGAAAAGGGTTGAAAACAGGAAATTGAAAAAAATCGTTTTCTCTATAAACTCAAATTTTTCTAAAATTAGGCATTTTAAATTGGTTAAACTTCGTGGGTGTATTATTAGTACATATATAAGGAGAATCACAATTTTAGTTAGGGGGTACTTTGGAGGTTGTTTTCACAGTTTTTTTTCGTAGAAAAAAGCGGGTACCGATTTTATTTTAATCATAAGTCGGTCAACTTTTATGCTAGGAAGACATTTTTCTATTTGTTTGAAAGCTCCAATTGAATACTTTAAAAAATTATTCCATGAGATTTCTTCATAAAATGCAATAAAATGCAAATTTTTCTAGTTATTTCGCTTTAGATCTTCCAGTTTATACATTTGACAAAAAAAGCTAAGCATTAATTTGCTGTATCTCGGTTCGTATGTGTCGTAGGAAAATTATAAAGAACGCATTGTTTTTATTTTTTCTAAAGCTACAATTTGCCTCTCAACACATTTCATGATAAAATGTATAGTTTTAGAGTTATTTGCAAAAAATATTCAATAAAGTCGAGTTTTTCGTCAAAAAACTGTTACTTCCAACTTCGAATAACTCAAAAAATATTACTTTTACGAAAAAAACGTATGGAACATTTTTTTCTTAGAATTACTTTTTCCGTCGATTCCTACAGTTGAAATGTAATAAAAAATTTCCACCCCTGTGATGGGGTGGCAACCACCCCCAAAGCTCTAGCGTACAGCGTCATGATAAAGAAAATGATCCTTGAGCTATTCCTTACCTTCTGTGAAAATTTTAGGTAAATCCATGGTGGACGAACAAATTGCGAGCTAAAAAATGCTTCATTTCCTGAACTAAAAGGGCCTATCCGCTTCATTCCGCGTTTTAGTTTATTATTGAGAAATTAATAAGAATAATTAATAGTTAACAGACGAACCCTTATCGGACAAAAAACTTTGTTGGTGGTTTTTGCACCTCTTATATTGTGAAGTATATGACTAGCTTATTTAGTATCAATTTTCTTCTCCTAAAGATGCTAATCTTGTTAGGAAAACGCGCGTGGAATTCAAAAAATATCAGTTCGGTGTTAGGGACATTGATTTACGTTTTTCTGATAACTTTGAAATTCTTTGATGCATTTCGACTCTATACTAATAAAAAAAAAATTAACTTGAGTCTTGAAAACCTTGAAAGACAGTTTTGTAACACCCTGGATGAAATGTTCACGATAGAAATGATATTGATTTTTTTCTCCACAGATTATTCTTCATATGTTACGTAGCATTGGTCGCGTTTGCCACATTTGTCGATGTGATTCCCAGATACCAGGAGTACCAGAAGCTTACCAGCACCGGTTGGAGACACACAGTTTCCGCATTTTCAATTCCCAGAAATTGGCACAGACTCAAGACCGTCAAGAATACTCCGGATATCGAAAAATTACGACCTCTACAGGGCGTTCGGTTTTATAATACCCTCATTGTTATATTTAGCCACACCGTTTTTGCTTTCCTACTTGGACCTGTTGCGAACACGAAGTATACAGAAACGGTGAGTTTTGGTGCCACATTGCCGATTGGTTCGATATAATTTTTGGAATAAAAGTTCTTTCAGGCGAGTTTTCTCAAATGCCTATATACTCCAGTCAATGACGGTAAAAAAAGTGTAAACTGTGTATTTATCCCATACAGCACCGATTCGCATGAAAATTTGGATATAGGATCTACTTACCCACTATTTCAAAATCTACCCTGTGCCGAGGGTTGCTTTTTTGGAGAGGGATAAAAACCATCCCTATTCGAGAAAAAATATCAAAATTTTAGATTGGAGCATGTAATAAACTGAAATCATATTTATATCAGTAAAATCAATCAATTGATAATTTTTAATATAATTTATGGTTCAGTAATCAGTGTCAGCCCTTAACACCCCCCCCACCCTTATGATAGAATATCATCAGAAAATAGTAATTAACATGTTTTTTGGCAGTTATTCAACTTATTCAATATCTATTTGCATTTGATTTGAGATTTAGCTTCTATCTACCATCTACTTCAAAGTTGTTGTTGTGCCTGGGGTTGATTTTTATTCATCATAGGTGAAAACTACCCCTATTCCAAAAAAATTACAAAATACTAGTTTTGAGCGTGCAGTCGTCTGTAAACACGTTAACCCTGATAGACAATTTCTGATCTATCAAACAGTTTCGACCCCTAAAAACCACCCTTATGATAGTTTTCATTAAAAAATTATATCGAAATTGTTATGGAGTAACCGGGAAATCCAACTGTATGAAAATTCAGATTGAGACTCTACTTTAAAGTTAACTCTGTACTAGGGGTTGCTTTTGATTTTTCAAGGGTGAAAACTACCCCATTGAAAAAAGGTTGAGTCTAGATTTGGATGTGTGATCGATTGAAATCATATAGTTCCACTAGGCCTAAAATATGGTTACTATGTGTATTCTTCAATATACTAATGTACATACTTCTAATTTCTACAAAAATTGTTTTTGTTTTTTTTTCCATAACTCGCTTAGTCTTTGAGCAATCAAATCCACTGAAGAAGTATTCTGTAGCTTTTTTCAAGAGCTATGAGCTCATCCACATAATTTTTTATTTCAGATTATATTTTTGAAAAGGTTCATGCAGAAAGGGCTCAAAAAAGGTACTTTGCACGAACCCTCACAATATTTAAGTGGCCATATCTTACTCTATTTTCATCCTGCAGAAAAAAATAAAACACCAAAATTTCCAGAGAACAATAACCTTCAATTTTGTACTCCGGAAAATTTTGCATGTGATCAATACTTTTCGAGTTATTTCGAAGAAATGGTGATTTTTCGCTGAATTACGTATATGATTTTTTCTCTTCAATCTCAATTTTTTCCATAACTACGTACTTTCGATTGATGAAAAAATCAGAACTCATTATGAGAACATGGATGAAGTGAATTATGGAGTGACAACGATTTTTTTTCAAAGGGGGAGGGAAGACAGGATGAGTTATTCACAATTTTTTTTCAACGAAAAAATAGGATTCAACATTATTTCCTTCATACCTCGATCAGTTTTGTTGCTAGAAACTTTTAGAAATAACAGAAATAAAGGATTTTTGAAAGACTTCAAAAAAGGTTCAATGAGTTTTTCCCGAAAAATGCATTGGTTTTTGGTTATTGTACGTAGAAACTCTCCATTTTGGCGTTTGAAAATACCCATCAACTTTCAACAAGCAATTATTCAGTTCGTAGTGGGTTTGCATACATCACAAATAAACAATCGCCTTTGTTTTTTCAAAAGCTATAATCTAGCTCTTCGCAGGTTTTTCGATTAGATGCATTATCTTCCAGTTATTCGCGAAAAACGATCTGAAAACGTGTTTTTTTTCCTGAAATCCGACAATTTCACTCGCGAATAAGTCGAAAAGTATTGCTTTTCAGAAAAAACTCCATTGAACAAAAAGTGCTTAGAATTAGTCAATCTATTGATTTCCCTACTCATTTCCAATAAAAAATTTTTCACCCCCAAGAAGGGGTGGCATCCACGCCCAGGAAAAAAGCAACCCTCGGCACAGGGTAGAATTTGAAAAAGAGGGTATGTAGATCCTGAATCCAAATTTTCATGCGAATCGGTGCTGTATAGGATGAATACACGGGAAAATGGTCATAGACTGGACTAATATTAAAAACTCCAAAACTTCCGTCGGACGTGCAGGAAATTTGACGTTACGTTACCAGGTTTACAGAATGCGCATCTATAAGCAATTTCTCGAAGGGATTTCGTTAGTTAAAATTGTTCAAAATCAAGAATGTGAGATATCGAGATTTTAGACTAACGATGCATCTTGTGACAATCCTTCAAATCAAATTCCACCTTGAGTACCAGAAACGTATACATTTCAATCAGAAATATAAAAATCATGATCTAAACTCATTTACCTAATGAGATATAAAGAAATATTATTCTGAATAGTAAGGGTACGCGGTACTGGTCTAGCTCTGCGTTGTTAAAAAATACGTTTCAGTCATTTTAGCTACTCTCTAAGTGAATTGATCAAATCTACTTCCCATTCATCATTTTGAATTAGTACTGAAATATTTGAATGAATATTTTGAGGAATCGTTCGTGATGATGGTATCGTTGAATAACAAAGTTCCGGTTAAAAAATGAAAATTTATGAGTATAGTTTCGAGGTCTTCTGGTATTACTTCAGACAATTCAATCTCAATGGATGAATTATGAATTTATATCTTCATTATATTGGTTCAGTCGATGTTCTCTGAACATTGCAAGTGTAAAATCGAATACAGATGTTGAAAATGCATCAAAAAGAACCCACGTTTTTATTATATTTATTCTTAAAATTTCATGAGTCACTTCTTGACTTAATAATGCTATCGATTGCCCTATTCTGTGACTGGATTGAACCTGTGACAAAGATTATAAATGAAATCAGTCATGAATGAAACGAGTTGCTTGGGATGAAATGATGTTTTTTTTTTTCAGCTGACTCAGAAAGGAGCAACCCTTTTTTTATCAAGTGGTCCCCTCTGCGTGTCAACATTCTTCTCCATGTCCTCCTTTCTCCTGATCTACGGCTTGTTCTCTCACTTTGAGAACAAAGATATGAAACCGAAACATCTCCTCTGGGTATTTATCAACAGATATATAAGGTACTTGCGAAATTGTTTCCTCTGCAATTTGAAATGTTATTTTACATGATTTATTTTGTTTTAATCAAGAAAACTACATTCTGAAGTCCCATTTTAACATGTATGTTCTTGATTTTATACTTCAGTGTCTTGAAGATGAAACAATGAAGTTTCGAAACGTCGACAATTCAGAAATGGGTTTTCAACATTTCAACCGAATTCCCGAAAACTAAACAATCGAAATTGAAATTTAGATCGTATAAAAATGATGGGCATAGCACGCAAAATGGAATTCTGAGTACGACGCCTGAAGCGAGTTCGCAATCATTAGATGGCGATATGAACAATCCAGTTGTATAGTTTTATTTCTTGTTTGGTTAAAAAATGCTCGGGAACTTGCATGCGTGATTTTGATATTTCAATATTGCAATATTGTTCTGAACTGTGAAAACTTCATTTAAGTACGTACTTCCCAGACTAGGCCGGAAAAATGCTACTTTCTCAAAGAAAAAGCGGTACTTTCCGGACGGTTGCCGAAAAAATATTTCTGGCCTATAATTTTTCAAATGAGATTGAACTAAAATGGACAGCGACAATTATGAAATTGAAAATACTCCGACAGAACTAAGAGATCAAGTTAATTCATTGTCATTGAATTTACTACCTTCAACTTCGAGAGAAAAATATGAAACTGCATACAAACAGTTAATGGATTGGAAGAAAAAATACAAACCTCAAAGTGTTTCTGACAATTTACTTTTGGAATATTTTGAAATCAAGAAAAGCCTCTACTGTATGGTCAATATTTCCAATAATAAAATGTACTATTGGCTTCTCTTGATCACTATGAAGCTGAAAGTGAGTCACTAACATTCAATTCCGTTTCATAGTATAGTATTATTTTTAGCAACAAGTTTGTTGTTGAAAAAGTATAGTGTGTAACACGAGCAGAAATGCAAGTTCTCACTCGTTTCAATTGCAGCACTCGCTTGCGCTCGTGCTGCAACTCTTTCAAACTCATGAGAAATTAGCACATTTCTGCACTTGTTGCACAATATCCCAGTCAACACCGGATATCTTATGGATATCCAGTTTATGTACAATTCACGTCGGAATATCCCTGTATCTATTCTGGACATCCATGAGATATCAAAAGCAGGATATCCAAAAGATATTCGGAAATGATAATCCCATAAGATATCCATCCACCGATTATCTACCTCTAGACTTATTCTGGACATCCATAAAATATCCAATACTGAATATCCTAAAGATATCCTGAATTGAATATCCATAAGATATACTGGAATGAATATTCTCATGATATCCGAAAGTGGATATTCATAAGATAGCAAATAACAGGATAATCTTTAGAAGACCTTATCTGGACATCCATCAGATATCAAAAACAGGATGTCCTTAAGATATCCAGAAATTAATCTCCATAAGATATCCATCTATCGGATATCCACCTCTGGGCTTATTCTGGATATCCATGAGATATCCAATACTGAATATCCTAAAGATATCCTGAACGAATATCCATAAGATATCTTGGAGTATTCTCATGATATCCCAAAGTGGACATCCATAAGATATTCAATAACTGGACAATCTTCAGAGGACCTCGGAGGTCAAAACTCTAGACATCACCTAGAAGAAGGCAAATGAGACTTTGCCGAAACGTCGTGATAATTATTCTTCAGAGGATCAAAACCACATAGTATATATATATATATATATATATATATATATATATATATATATATATATCTGATTCATGCTAAATGCCTCCATAGTCCGGGATATCCTCGGTATTGAAATGGACATCTATAAGATATTCATTGAAAATTTATATTAGATTTCCTTCGGAAGATGATTCATGAATAGCCATAAGATATCAAACATGAATTCGAAATATCGAAATGAATGTATTCTATTTTATATTAAATAGCAAATATGAATACAATTTATTTTTTATCCTCTTTCATATAATAGCATTTTATTTGAATGATTATTGTTTTGTCATATGAATGCAATATTCATTCGTTGAAATATTTTCTTGTTTTTTGTCAATATTATTGAAAATTCTCAATTTTCCTACTTCATACTTATCCTGATAAGTGAGGTGATGTTCACATTACATTGATGATGATGAATTATAATCAGCTAGTCAAAGGTTATTTTGAAACCACCACAAAGTTTATGGGGTATGTATAGTAGTCACCCTGTCTATTCTGAATCAAACTCTGAAGCTGCTTTGTTCAATATTGAGATTAACTTATGCGAATTTTCATAAATGAATGAATATCCCTGAATACTATACCATGGATATTTCCCAATTATATCCTATGGATATCTCTGGAAGATATCTTATGGAGATCTGCAAATAATATTTTATGGACATCCTTGTGCATGTCCCTTAACAACATCTTATGGATATCCCTGAACAATATCTCATGGATATTCGTGAACTATATCTTATCGATAACCCGGAAGGATATCTTATGGAAGTTTAGCTTGTTCCACTCGGGACATCCATCAGACGTCCATAAAATATCCACCGGATACCAACTGGATGTCCTCTGGATATCTTCGATATCCAAAGTGAATGTCCACTGGATATCCATAGAATGTCCGTGTGTTGACTGTATACTTATCCTCACGGTTGTTAATGTTCTAGATAAATGGTTGGAAACAGGTTCCATAGTACCCCAAGTAATTTTATAACGAATTTCAAAGCACCATTCGCGAATAATTCGCAATTTTGTCAAAATTAATTGAAATCTCTCTAATTCCATCTCGTAGATAAAGCCACATTCACAGTCGTCTGTGGAAATGTTAGTCTTTTCCCACCCTGTATTCTATTCTTTTATGAATTTCCAGATTAACTCCATGTCTCGCGGTGATCATGGCCTTCTACGCAACTTGGTGGCGCCATTTTGGAAGAGGTCCTAACTGGTACAGCTTGATAGGAAGGGAATACCTCAGATGCAGAAACAACTGGTGGATAAATTTGTTATATCTGAATAATGTAATAGAGAATAAGGAAGTGGTACGTGCCTGAGAAATATTTCGTGATAAGTTTTGAGCAATACCTTCTGAAAAGTATTTGTACTCTGATTTGGCTACTTTGAATAGTCGAAGCTACGTATGAACCTTGTCATAATAATCATCTTTTCTGATTTCTCTTGTTTTGATTGTTATTCCAATTTTTGCGAAATGGGCAAACCTCGAGAAGATCCAACTCGTATAAAAGAGAGTGGTACTCAATTGAATCATTATTGAAAAATTTTGTAAGTCATATTGGATACATGAGTTGATTAATTTCAAATAAAAATCATTGAAACACTAAAAAATGGCAAAATACGCTCATTGAATTAGACGCGAAAATATAATAATAAATTGAAAAATTCTTCTCATAGAAATAAAAAAATTAATGAAAACTTCGTGAACGCAGATCATAGGGAAAGCAATTGAATTTGTGAATCATTGTTAAATTGTTGGAATCCTGTATTTTGATTTGTATATTCGTTACTTTTTATGTTCCATCTTTCGATTATTCCTGTTTGATAATACATTTGTTCTATCATCTGTTCTGAAATTCCAAACTATATACAGTTTGTCTCATTATCTATCTATATCATTCAAACGATTGCTTTTTTTCTTACCCCTAGGCACTCGATTTCAAAAAGTGTTTTTGAACACCAAATTTTTCGAGTCCTCGTTTTCAGGGACTACTTTCATTATCCTCAAATGACAGAATTCGAAAAAACAAATATTTTTTTGTTCATATAAGGAGACACACACGAAACGCAAGCCCTGTAATGTTCAAAGAACACCGCGTAAATCAAGTGAGAGAATATACGAATTAACATTGAATTCAATTTTTTTAAATTGTAAGACTCAGGAAAAACCTCCTTCGGCAAGGAGTTCCAAAGGTCACCATGCTCACAACAAAGGGTATCTATCTATAAGCATCTATAGAAGAGGATAGAAGAGGGACAAGTATACGATGTTCCAACGAAGTGAGCAAGTCCGTGAGTGAAGGATCACCAACAATGATTTCCTTTTGAAAATATCTGAAGACACCGCTGTTATCAGTTTCAGAACTTTAATCTAAATTCTGACTTTCTCATTGGAATCGTCAGGTTTCATTTCGTCACTGTCAGGATTTCATCAATATAAGTTTTGCATCAGAAAGTTTTGCATTGATTAAAATTCTCAACATTGATGAGGTAATCTGCTGAATCCAGAAGAGTATTCCAAATTCTGATGAAACTCTTTCTAATTCAATCAATCTGACAATCGAATGTCATAGTTTCCAATTTCATTCCATCACAAATAGTCCAAGATCCCAGGGCCCCCAGACGTTACTTATTTTCGAAGAAAAGAATTTTACGGTATAGACACTCTTCTATGTGTTTAAGAGTGTGTGTGTACTAACTAGTTTGACTAGGCGGCCCGTTCACAGGTAGCAGGTAGAAAAGGTAGACAAAAACATAACTTACTTTTGTTAAATTCGAAGTGCTGATTTTTATATATGTCACATAGAATATTATTATAAATAAATACTTCATATTAACAGACCGTTTCTGTGGGCCTTAATTCCTCCCAGACGCTTGAAACCTCATAAAAAAATTACCGAACTTTTGTTATATTCACCAACATACCAGAAGCAAAATCTGTAAAATACTTAGGAATAATGATCGACAGACATCTTCGATGGGATCTTCAAATTAAGCACATAATGTCCAAAATAAGAGGCCTCTTATACAAATTCAAACAACTGAACTCACTCATGACTACCAAAATTTTGAAAATTCTCTACTACTCGCTTGTACAATCACATTTGAACTACGGTATCTTGGGTTGGGGTGGGGTCAGTGATGTTCATCTACGAAACCTGAATGTGTTACACAAATGGATTCTGAAAGTAATCTTCAATAAAAAAAAGTCATTTCCAAGCAATGACCTTTTCAGGCAATCCGAAATATTAGATGTTAGACAACTCTTTGCTTACAATATTCTACTAAAAATTGCTCAAAAAAAGATAAAAATAGATCATGTTACTCACCATGACTATGAAACAAGAAACAAACAATTTAAAACTCGAAAGAAACGGTCAAATAAAACAATTGGACAAAAAAACTATGTCTACTTAGCCCCTAGATTATATGACATTCTCCCCGATGAGCTCAAACAAAAACAGGCGAACAAGCCGAACGAACTGAAAGCATACAAAAAAATTCTCAAGGAATGGGTGCTCCAAATTCCAAGAAGAAGTATTCATGATATGATAAGTGCAAAGTGATTTTGGAATACATATTTTCGTCGTTTCTGTTGGGATTGTTTCCTAAGGTAGTCCACGATTTTACCGTAATATTTTTAAATAGTAGTGAGTAAGTAATTTTAATACATCGTACCTATTTCTATTTGTTTTTATATTAGAGATCTGATGTAACCCAAAAGTGATTTTAACTGACATTTACTCTTAGAGTGCCTCTATATACATCATGTTTTCTCATTTCTTTCATCCTTTTAAATAACAGACACTTGAAAATCTTATGTTCATACTTTTTAATTCATTGTATTGTGTTCATTTTATTCATACTACATTATACATATTGACATTATATGATCTTTTACCAATAGTATATCACGCACAAGCTTATAAGCTTCTGTGATTTTTCATGTTTATTTTCATCACCGTATATTTGTTCGCTGTATTTTTGGAAATTTTTGAAATAAACATCATTATTATTATTATTATTATTCGAAGTCTTCTGCTTTATATATGATGTTTGGGGGGCTATTTTAATACCTTTTGTGTACAGCCAGACCAATTCGAACGGCCAAACATTCTCCCAGACACAATCAAAGTTCCGCTGTAAGTGCGAGTGTAGGGGCATTATGCAAGCGCGTGAGCGAGAGCAATATATTATGTTTTCAGAACTACTCTATAGTGTAGCCGCTGAAAAGATAGAATGATCACGTGAACGGCACGCACTCTTTGAATGTTCCTCTTCCCAATGTTACAAGTCCGATTTACACCACTCAACAAAAACTTCGCCGCGTCGTCCTCCCATCAACTCTTGGGATGCTTATTATAAGTGTTCATTATTACACCTTTTTCCTCTACAGTTAAATGTCTTATTTTTGATCTTTTCCTTGGAGGTGAAAGAGTGTTTCCATCCATATTATTTAATTAACGTAACACACGTAAATACAAAGCACAAATGAGTACAGTACAGTGTAAAAAGTTCTACATTTATTTCAGTTTAGAAGGCGTGGCTATGCAGGCATTTACTGTTCACGCATTCTTGAATTATATCGTTTGAACAGCCCGACTATAGTAGTTATGAGGTGTGTAGTTGTTCAGTGAAGCTGACTATGAAGATTAAGACTTAATTAAATTATAATGGAAGATCATATTTTTACTGCATTTCTATATTTTTGTATTAATATAATAATAATAAATTGTCATTCAACTCAATAATTTGTTGTTGAAAACAAACCCTTTGTAGGCAAAAAAATTTATTGTTTTGGGGAGCTTAATAAAAATTTTATTTGTGTCTGGGAGAATGTTTGGCCCTTCGGATTGGTCTGGCTGTACACAAAAGGTATTAAAATAGCCCCCCAAATATCATATATAAAGCAGAAGACTTCGAATATAACGAAAGTTCGGTAATTTTTTTATGAGGTTTCAAGCGTCTGGGAGGAATTACCGCCCACAGAAACGGTCTGTCAATATGAAATTTTTATTTATAATAATATTCTATGTGACATATATAAAAATCAGCACTTCGAATTTAACAAAAGTAAGTTATGTTTTTGTCTACCTTTTCTACCTGCTACCTGTGAACGGGCCGCCTAGTCAAACTAGTTAGTACACACACACTCTTAAACACATAGAAGAGTGTCTATACCGTAAAATTCGTTACTTCAAAAATAAGTAACGTCTGGGGGCCCTGGGATCTTACTCTAAAAGATTTCAATGACGAATGCATTTTTGGCGTTTTTTTGACATGAACCTTTTCAAAACTGGGTGATCCAGTGGTGTGATCATATTCACTAGATATATTTGACATTCAAAAATAATGAAAGAATTCTTGAAAAAGTAGTCTCGCCCATAAAATTTGGTGTTCACGTAGGATTTTAGCATGTCTGCTCGATGAAAAATTTTCGTGAGTGTATTTCCATTTGAATGGGTTATACTGTATAATATGTAGACTATGGTATTTTTCTACGCCTATCTCAAATAGTTCTTGATAGAAAAATGAAGTACATTGTATGTCTCCAATATAATTTCCAGGCCTGATAAAACAACGACTTCATTGTATTACAGTTGTAGTTATTATTACACAAATCATGTACAAAAATGTCCAATTTCGTGCAATGACAGCTTCATTCACTCATTTTATTGTACCTGGATGGAAATTTTGAATGATATTCAATTTGGAGTTCATGTTATTTCTTGAATAATTTCGCTATTGACTGTTGTAGCCGTAGATAAAGTTCAGTGTATAACTAGCGCGGAATGCTGATTTCTACTCGTTGGAAATGACTATCATTTGTAGCTAGTTAAACAATATACCAATATACTGCTATGAGTTCATTCTTTATGAAAATTATCCAACGTTTAGTTTTCTCTTCCACATATCTAGTGAATTCTGAATTATTAAATTTTTTTTCCTGATTGCAGTACTTCTTTCAACAGAGATCAGTCAAACTATGATTAACTATCAATTATTTCAGTGTATCGGCCAAACTTGGTATTTGGCCCTGGACACTCAGTATTTTGCACTGATGTTGGTACTTGTGTGGATTCTCAAGAAGAACGAAAAACTGGTTTGGCCTATTCTCTCTTCTCTGCTGAGCTTGGTAATTGCTGCCACATTTATTGATAACTATCAAGGGAACTATGAAGCTCTGATTATTCCTCGGCCAGAGTAAGTTGACTTTTGATTCACTGAATGTAGAGAAGAGTCAAATTCCAAGTAGCATAACATTGTTTTCAATTCAAAGTTTAATCGTCATATATTACAACAGACGACAATAATTCAATCTGAAAGATCGAACCCTTGGTTGAAGATGTGAGAATTTGACTCTTCAAAACACAATGATTGGCTCAATAGTATGGAGGACTTCAACTGTTTTTTTTCACTTACTAACTATTCAGAAGAGCTCTAATGAAACATGACTTTCTGTCGAAGGCCATTATCAATGCATTATGAACCATTGGAAAACACACTTCATTTCAAGTGTCGCAATAATTCAGATAGGATGAGGGGTCTTCATGAGTAAGCTTTTTCTTCTAAAAGTTATAGTAGGAGAGCCCACGATGCTAAATCGGGATTTACTCGAGCGTATAGAGACCTATTGGGTTGCGAAGCTTAGATGATGAAAAGAAAAAATGTTATATAATGTATACCTTTTCAACGGTGGGGGCAGCGGCTATAGACTTTCAGGAATGTAAAAAAAACTGTTGCATGGACATACTCGAGCGCGTCAGATATTATTATCATCTATTTCCTACACATTTTAAAAAATGTACGTATGTAAATCTGATTGTTTCCATGATGGGGGTGGTGTCTCGAGCGCGTCAGATTTCCTGAGGGGATGTTAAGTGAACCCAAAAAAAGCTCTTATATAATAATTTGACGGTTTGGATGTGACGCAGACTCGCGGCCGTTATTAGAATGTGACTAAAAATATCGTCATTCTGAAGTTCACAAGCGCGTCAGATTAGGATAAATATGGTTCATCTTTACGCCCTAGACGTTGCAGTCTCATAATCTGACGATTATCTGGAGGTATTTGCCTATTCTGCCAATTTGAAATTTTTTTCAAATCATTGAACTTAATTAATTGAAAATATCAGGAAAGAAGTATGCAAATAAAAATGTGTATGCTTTTTCTTCAGTAGAATACTCGTATCATGAGAGAATAGTTATGAGCAATTGAATTTTTAAAATTGTAAAACGTTGGATATTCGTTGTAAACAATATCATGCCACCAACGTGTCTTTGGATCAACTGTCATGGCATCATGGCAACAGGAACCATTGTGGGGACGGAGTGAGAGAGCAACAGAAAGAGAAAGAGTGAGAGAGAAATGGAATCGTGGAGAGGGGAATACAGGCATTACGTAGCTGCACGCATTGAACTTTATCGATTAATTTTTATTATTTTGGCTTGAAGAAATCCTCAGATTATATATTTTTTGCAATTCTTGAATTATTCCCTTCAAAATAAAAATGAAATTAGCCACGCTCGGGAATGTCGATGACGTTTTTTTTACAATTTTGTAGCACTCCACCTTCTTTACGTCACTCTCGAATTGTCAGATAAGTGGAATATACACGTTTCAGGATGTAACTAACTCACCCTACCTTAAAATGACGCGCTCGAGAATTTCATATGATCGATTTTTTTACTAATCTGATCCTGTATCCTTAAAGGGCGGCCATATATATAGGGCTCATATATGTGGAAGTACTTAAGCGGGTACAAGGTATCCCCCTGTATATTAATCTGCCGCGCTTCAGTAAATCCCGAATTCTCCGCTTGGTCTCTCCCCTATTATTAATGCAAAAATGGTACAAAAATAATCATGTTCCTGATTCATAGCTAACGTAGATACAGATTATGAAATATTTTCGTCAGCAAATTTTACACTTCGGATAATAAACCACTTTTTTCTGGAAATGCTGGAATTTTATCGCCTTTCCTGCGGTTTTAACATACTCTGCATTAGGTTAGAGTCTTGAGATTTATTTTTTCCCACTTCTCCAAGGTTTCCCCGGAGATTCAACTGCAACTATCATAAACGTGACAGAGCTTATCCTGAGAGCTGACAACAGGTCATAACTCCAAGGAGTTTATCACTTGGAATGATTCATTTACTGCCGGTGAAGCAAATGCCAGATCGTCCGAAGGCAGTCTGGAAGATTAACGAGTGGGTGGGCGTCCAAAGTTGCATTTTTGTTCATAAACTTTCAAAAAATAATTAGCTGACAATTTTCGAAAACATTACGGAGCATGTGAGAATAAAGGAGAAAAATTGTAAGAAGGCCAAATGGAAGATGAACGGGTGTCAGAAGCTGTCAAAGTGAAAAAAAATCGGAAAAATCACATGTCAAGGAAACTTATGACGATTTGTAGTTACATTCTACACATATACATCATTGAACATGTTGAATGTCAGAAGCTGAAAAAAGTTCGGAAGGTGATATATATATATATATATATATATATATATATATATATATATATATATATATATATATATATATGTATATAAGTCTGTGACACAGCTTACGAAGAGGCACTTTTTGACGTAATTTGAGATTTTTTCAACCTCCGGTTTTTCCGGAAATCTTGTCAACGTTTAATTTTCAAATAGAACACCCTGTATATTATGACATTTTTGAAATCTACACAATTTTCTGAATCCAATGATACCCTATACTTGATATTTTGAGTGTTAAGACGCTCGGTTTATTTTTCGATCTAGAGAGCCATGAAAAATATTAAGTATTTTCGCAAGTTGATGAGGTGGCTATGGATTACAAACAACTTTTGACATTTCTATAAACTGACATTGTTTGTTAGTTACTGAACACATTGTTGTCAATCGGATTTCTAACAGAAATAAGTTAAAAATGCCACAAATGTGTAACAGAAACGAGAAAGTAGATATGCTATTGATTTATGGGGCAAAATGCAGTTGCGGCTCACCGGTTATAGTGAAGAAATGGAAATAAATGTCCTCATGAGGTTGGAAATCGATAAAACAGTATCTTTTAGGCAAATGGCTTTTGAGATGGATATCAGTCGTGAAAGTGTAAGAAGAATTGTAAAAAAACACAAGTATCGATCTTTCAAATATCAACTTCACCAACATCTGTATGACGCCGATAGCGTAAGAAGGGTGGAATATTGCACATGGGTTCTACACAATAATGTGCAGCCCAATAATGAGTTTTCGAAAACAATTGTATTCTCAGATGAGCCAAGATACACCAATCTTGGTTTCTTCAATAGACAGAATACCCGATACACAAGAAAATCGGAATTTGTTTCGGCAGGAAAATTTCCAAGAACGTTTTGGATTCAATGTCTGGCTGGGAATAGTAGGGGTTAGGATAATTAGCCCCATAATATTTGATGGTCCTTTGATTGGTGATATTCAAATTCAAATTCAAATTCATTGAGTCTATAGCCTATTACAATAATAGATTAGACGAGTCAAGGTGGAATGGCACACGATATGTGTTATATCTATACTAATATATCTAAAAAATAGACTAACTAATTTACAACCTTTGAAATCAAACACAATCACATGATCATAACAGTTACATCATTAAAAACAAAGTTTCATATAACAGCTTGAAAAAGGTGTTCAGCTAAAAACATTGGGAATCGTACATTTGAAATTAATTGCGGTGAACATCCATCAGTAGAGAAACAGTCAAAGCTATGATTGGCTTTTGAGGTAGTATTCAAACTCGTTCAATGTATAAAAGCAGCCTTTGATTAGAATATCTTTCAACATGCGTGAGAAGATCTCTGAGCTTCTGCATGCCTTCAGATTTGACGGTAGAAGATTGAAAAGACGACAACCAGCGATATTCGGAGATTTCCTTTGGAACAAATAAACTGCCCTATCAATAATGAGGTCAGGTTTGTTCCTTGTGTGATGCTGGTGGGTATCACAATGTCTAAAGTAATTGTTTCTATTAGAAAAAATTAACAGTAATAGTTTCAAAATGTATATCGACACAACAGTTAATATTTTTTTACTTCTGAAGGTTTCTTTACAGGACTCTCCATAAGGCAAATCAAAAATTCTCCTGATGATTCTCTTTTGTAGGGTGAACACTCGTGATTCGATCGCCTGTCCCCATACCACGATACCGTAGGCAATATAGGTATAACCAAGAGCGTAGTAGGTGTTTAACAAACAATCCGTGTCCAGCATATTTTTCGGTGTGTTGATTAAAAAAAAGCACTTATTCAATTTATTGCAGACGCTATCTATTTGGGAACTCCATGACAAGTTGCAGTCTATTTGTATTCCTAAAAATTTGACCGTTTTAGAGATAATTATGGGGGTATTATCAAATGAAATTTTGGGGTTGGATGGTGTCTTGTATTTATTATAAAACTCCACGCACACTGTTTTTTTATGGTTGATCATTAATTTGTTTTTACAACACCAGGCTTTGAATTCTTCTAAAATAACAATGATTTTTTCACTGAGTCTTTGCTGTGAGTGATATGATACAGTTATAGATGTATCATCTGCATACATCAGGACATTACCCATACTTATGTGATTAGGTAGATCATTAATAAAGGTGAGAAAAATTAGGGGACCAAGTACACTCCCTTGTGGAGTTCCAAGGTCGTTGTCGAACTCATCTAGGAGATACCTAGGTTTTCTAATAACTGAAATTGAAGAATATTTAGAAGATTTACCGATCAATCTGGCAAATCGACTGTTTTTTCAGCAGAATGGAGCACCTCCCCAAAATAGTAGGATAGTGACGGAGTACCTTTGTGATAGATTTGGGGAGCAATAGATTGGAACACATGGTCCTATTAGGTGGCCTGCTAGATCACTCGACTTAACCCCGTTGGACTTTTTCATTTGGAGTCACTTGTTAATATTATCTACGCAACTTGCCCAACAACCCGCGAGGACCTGGAAGTACGAGTAAGAGGAGCCATTCAGAATATAACGCCTCAACAATTGGCCAGTGTGATTCAAAATACCGCGAAACGAGCTCGAAAATGCCTGGATGTTGACGGTCTACATTTCGAACAGCTGTTATGATTTATTTGTGTATTTTGAGAAAGTTTTGTTTCTCAAATGAATTACAATATGAGAAGATGAGTATCTAAGTTTTATTCCATACAATCATGTTGATACGTTGTGTTGACTCAATTGAAATAATATTAATTCTTTTCACGTTCATGTCCCTCTAGATCGAAAAATAAACACTAAAAATATCAAGTATGGGGTATCATTGGATTAAAAAATTGTGTAGATTTCAAAAATGAAATAATATACATGGTGTTCTATTTGAAAATTAAACGTTTATAAAATTTCCGGAAAAACCGAAAGTTGAAATATATATATATATATATATATATATATATATATATATATATATATATATATATATATATATATATATATACATATACTATTCTACATGTAAGATTTATTCAATTATTTTACGATAAATTAATTACAGATGAGGAGGAAGAAGATGGATATAATAGTGATGAGATTGAGTGTGAAGAAAATACATCAGATTTTCAATAATGGAATTGAAATATAACTGAACCACTTTTAAAATTTTTTCACTTGTTTATTTGATATTTGACGAACTGATCGTGTCATCATGCGGTCAAACTTAACTCCTGCATTTCTCTTCCAATTCAGCTTCTGACATTTTGCATGTGTAATGATGTGCATGTATAGAATGCAATTACAAATCGTCATAAGTGTCCTTGACATGTGAATTTTCCAAATTTTTTTCACTTTGACAGCTTCTGACACCCGTTCATCTCCCATTTGACCTTATGACAATTCGTCTCCCAAATTCTCACATGCTCTCTGATGTGTGTACAAAGTTTCAGGCTCGCCTCAGTCAAAAAGCTTGCATGTTCATGGAAAAAACTGCAATTTCGGACACCCACCCAGCCGCTAATCTTCCAGACTGCCTTCTGGCATTTGCTTCAGCGGCAGTTGAGCAGTATATTCCAAGTGACCTGTTGTCAGTTCTTCCTCTATAAGTCACTGTTCAATGTTTCATTCTGCAGAGGAAAGATTCAAACTCCTCTTGAGCTCCCTTAGTACGGCCTTGGACCTAAAGATACCTTTTAACCCTAAATTTGAAGAACACCTTATTTACTAATTGGGATTTGGTTATTTTAGGCTTCTTTATGATTTCAAATTGGTTATGGGCAACCCTCAGTGGCATGATCAAATGATTAGCTGGAAAGGAAACACAGCGGGATGTATAATCGGCTTGGCATACGGTTACCTGTATTATAAAAACAAGAACAAATCACTGTTCAATATAAACGTAAGTACTTCGGAAGTTTGGTGATCTGGGAATTTTATGTGAAAATATATTATTTTTTCATTTATTTCATTTATTTATTGAATATACAGCTTCCAGACAGAACAGGGATCCGGTATGAGGAAGTCAAAAATCTGCATCATCAAATTATGTACTATAATTAATAAATTGGAGTATAATATTCATTTGATAATTTGGTGAACATCATTGTGCAAGCAAATATTTTTTAAGTTCTTCTGAAAGAATATGAATGGATTTGGATGATTTTATTTTTTCTGGTAGTTCATTGAATGTTATTAATGCTGATGAAATTAGGTTATTTTCCCTTTATTGGAATGATATTTGATATTCTAGTATCGTGGCCACGTAAAGCAATGTTTTTTGACAATTTTTTAGAATTTTTTGTTAATTTTTATATATCTGTTCGAAATATATTACTTTTATCATCATACGATAAATAAGATTCACTGATCTGATTCCTTCAATTCCTTTGGAATATTTCTTGCATTTTTTTCACCTGTCTGATTAATTTCACGTTTATTATTCTGTGGAATATTTCAATTGAATTGAATTTTCAACGAATAACTTTGTATATCCTTCCAGGTTACCAATCAGATATTGTACTGTTTGGTCGCATATGGCCTGGGGCTTGGAGTCATTATTCTGCCAGGACTCTTGATTTTCAGTCATCAATCAAAACGCGACATATTTTGGGCGTCTTTGCATGTTGCCTCTTCAAGAACGCTTTTCTCAATTGGCATTGGATATGCCATGTTCGCAGCAATGTTTGGATTGGGAGGTGAGTACCTGCATGCATGCCAACCGAATATTTTTCAAAGGAAAGTCGTCTAGGTATTTTTGAATGGTATTGATATTAACAGACACTGGTCGTACTTTTGAATATCACCTTTTATTCCTTTTTACATCAACTAGATTACGTACGTGAATTTGGGAGCATAATAAATAATAAAACATAAATATCACTGAATACTGTATTTATATAGGGCAACTCGTGACTGAATATATGGATTGTCTCCTCTGGAAGCTGCACGTAATTCCTCTTGGAGACTGGACCTTCAGCCTTTCGCCCTTCCTATATAACAATGGGACGATAATGATCTGTCTCTTACGATTACATTGATTTGAACATGTATTAAATGTTAATGAAACAGATGAACAGCATTGCTGAAAATATTCGAATTTTATATTGATAGCTATTGCCCAATATCAGATATTGTAAGTTTGACGGTATAGTGGAATAACTTTTGTTAAACTGGCAGGATTTCTTGTCTATATGGAAAAGTAGGTACGATATTTTATGATACGGTTATTTTCTGAGTGAAATGATCAGAGTTAATTGCCTTTATTATCGTTTAATGGTAGGTTACTCGTCTCGTGAACTATACCAGTCTGATATTAAAAAATAAAATTGCAGTGGAAACATATTCCTGTAGAATATATAGAACACCACTTATTATACTCGCTCAGTATTCTCCTATCATGGGATTCGTGAACATAACCGAACTGTGTAAACACCGTTAACATATGATAGATGGGCACCAATAGAGGAAGTGACGTCATAAACCGAAACTTCGCAACAAGGAGCGGATTTCTAGCTTCGTGTGCAAGAGAAAAATTATATTTTTATATTATTGTCGACAAACAAGAACATTGAACGATTCAATGGTATTTATGTCTTCACGTTGTCTTAACTCTGGCGATTTTTATTAGTTTTCTAATTAGTGAACATTCATTGAGGTCAATACTTTATCTTGGTTGTTCATCTCACAGGGGCAGTATTGACGGTATTTGTCTCATAGTTCTCGAGAATGATAGCAGGTTTTATCGGATACAGCAGCCATGTTCAGAAAAGAATATTTTTGTTTCTGTTCAAGATTTGAGGACTTCATTGGCTCTTCATCAGGAAGTCTCAAATCATACAATTCAGTACATCTAATAATAACGCATATATGTACTTACGATAATGAGCTTTGCATGATAATAAAGGCATACATCGATTCTTGGAGTTTTGCCTCATTTATGTTTCAACTGGATCCAGTTTTCCGATAAGTTATAATAATATAGAAAAAAGCAATTACCTACGTAAAAAACATTTCGGTTATTTTTCGATGGATAATTTGAGTATGTTCAGTGCTGAGTCACTCGAAAAATTCTTCAGAATGATGTCCATTCAGTTGAAAATACTTTCGAACACATAATGTTATCTGTATGGTGGTGATGGCTCTTTTATTTCATTGGTACAGAGTTCCGCAAACTGCGTTATTACTTTATTTTCAGTTCAACGTTTGATTCAATACAATTTTTGAGAGCCTGTTGTTCCAGATATCCCTTCAAGAATGAACATTCAACAGAAATATATCAGATATAACAAATCTTTGTCAGATCAAATCATTTTTGGAACAATTCGTTTAGGCCAGTCCCAAATCTACCTACACAGTAGGTTCTGGCTGGCACTGTCAGAAAACAACTACTTCCCTGGCTAATACAACGAAGGGCATTGAATTATATCCGACCGGTGCCAGTGCAGGTTTCTTCATAGAAGAAAGTCCTGCATTTGCTTTTGGCCATACAAATGAAGGACTTGATTTTCAATTATAGGGTCGGACACACTTGTGGACCGTTTTCGGGCTACTTGGTCACTCGTCAGTGAAAGTCAGTGCCATCATCAACATAGAGTCGATAACTTCCATTATTAAAAATCAAAAACTTTCATAGTATTAGGCCCCGACCAAAGCTGATGCGCTCAACACGAAGTCATTGCCAAAAGCAAAGGAGGATTTTCTTTTGTGAAGATTCCTGCACTGGCACCGTTCGTATATAATTCAATGCCCTTCATGGTATTAGCCAGGGGAATAGTTGTTTTCTGACAGGTGCTAGCCAAAATCTACTGTGTAGGTAGATTAGAGACTGACCTGAATTGTTCGAAAGATGATTTGATTTAACGCCAGTCTTCAAGAATGCTCATGAACTATGTCGAATGTGAATAAAAATTGAGTGTTGAGGGTGAAATTGATATCAGGAGTGCTTGTGAATTTTTCGGTCTTTTTTAATTTTTCTCAATAACTGAGACTGATTTCCAGAAGACCCTGTGGATAACATAATTTCAATTCAATTTTATTTGTTCCTCAAACTTCTCACATTTGTCTCCATCATAGAGACATTCCCACTGTCAGTTGGAACTACGAAGCTTTCTATAGGATTCTGAGAGAAATCGTTATCATCTCAAAGTTTCTACAGAAAAACGTTTGCTAATTGAAAAACTGATTCGATTATTTCAATTGACTTTCAATTTCGTCGGCCTGAATACACTTCGTCCAAATCTCACTAAAACTCTCAAACAATATATAACTAAAAATGAACCTAACAATGTACACATCAGTAGGAACGCTATTACATCCACCATGAAGTACTCGAAGAAACTCATATCAGCAGCTTCACTGCGCAGATGTGGCGCCCCTTTGTGCCTTATCACGTACTCCATCCACCATACTGCCTTATCCACCCCTTTCAGGGGATCGTCCGTCAAAATATCCTTGGCTTCCCGCATTTTTTGCTTGAACCTGCAGAATCAAAAATACCATTTGTCCACGGAGTATCCACGAACCTTCAAATTTTTTATAGTTTTCAATCTGAATTAAAAACTCAATTTGTGGTATTATATATGCAGTCATTTTTGCACTCGACTTTGATAGAAAAGTCTTTGATATTAACGTTTACACTGGATCATCCGGAGCACGCCCAATATTACCTATCCAAAACGTACATCAGGAAGCCTTTGATAATAATTGGAGTTGCTATAGCTTGAAACTGTGGACCTTGTATAAATGAAAACAGACCACAAACTGGACACGTAGTGAATCCAGATTAATCTATTATTGCCTTCAGAGGACAACAATCAAGTTTTTTTCTCTTGAGTGAATCACACTATGATCAATACGTGATGTGGTGAACATCATTTCAATTCACAAATTAATGAAAACGAAAGACAGGAAGTCAATGCATGTTTCCAAGCGAAGAGGACTCCTGTTTGGATCATATTTTGCACTCAGTGAATAGAAGAGGGGCAGCTTTATGAATGAATGGTTGTTGAAGTTCACTCCTTAGACTTATCAAAATCAATCATATTGAGGAGAAGCTGTTTCAGATAGAATCTTCTCTTCTTTTCGTGAATGAATCAAATCACTTTGAATGATATACACGTATGTATATGTATTTTTTTCTTCATTTTTCTGAAAGTTTTATAATTCCAATTTTATCATCCAAAAAGAAGTCGAAAAATAGTTCCTCAATCATATTTTACTATTGTCTGCCAGTGAATTGTTGACTTTATTGAAAAATTATGAAATTCTCTATCTTTCAATATAATACAATACAATTTGTTGTAGAACAACTCAAAGAACCGATGGTGTATTTGTAAGAATTTAGATTTCTTTCTTTATTCTACTTACTTTTTATTCGTTGCCACCTCGATAATGGCCTCTTTCAGATTTTCCTTTGTGATGGTGTTGGGATTGAACCCCAGCCCTGCACCCCTGTCTACCATCCTTCTGATATTGGCGCTCTGATCACTGATGAAGGGCAGACCTATGATGGGCACCTCGTTTGCGATCGCTTCTTCCAAAGACTGTACACCTCCTTGCGTGATGAATACTTTTATATTAGGATGGCCTGGAAAACATTTGATTGAAGCACAATCTCGATATAAGACAACGCTTACACATATATTGAGGGCGATCGTGAAATCATGGCCATACATAATTTATTTCTGTAAAAGCACAATTTTCAGTATCTTCAATCATTAAAAAAGAAATAATAATTTGTGTGAAGTCATTTCTATTCAGAACTCCTTGTTACAACTTTCACACTAATTTCTCTCTGAATTATCGTCTCACACAGAGATATGAGAGCTCTGGGAGGAAAACCAGTACTATGGAACTTTTCACTGAACAGGAAATTGATTCCAGTAAATCAAGAATATGAAGAAAAATAGAGAGGATGCTAGACTGGCATTGATATATCAGATGAAAACCCGTCAGCAACATCCGATATGTATACTGAAGGAAACTCTTCAACAAGGCACAGAACCGAGAAATTTCTGATAGAGCGGGCGCTGCGAAACATTCCGTTTGAAAAAACCGATGACCCCATTCTGATTGATGATTTGAGTTAAGGAAGACTTAATTAATGATATTGTGGAGGTTGCCGGACGGAATTATGGTCCAGTTTTTTTTTCGGCCCTATAATAGGAGTTTTCGATTCCATCGCTGTAGTTGTTGAAAAAAAATGTTGTATAGAATGCAAAAACCATTGACCGCTATTTCTCGACTGGAATGTTTTTGCAAGATCCTTCCAAACCTGGAACTGAAAGTTGCAAGAAAAGCCCGTTGTCAGTTTTATTATAAATCTCCTTCCCAGCGTCACATACCTTCTCTCGAGTATTGGAGCGGGCCGCGCTTTTCTCAACAGTTTTTGTGGCTTCAGTTATAGCTAAACTTCATCCATTATTAAAACAGATACATTTTTCAATATTTAAAATAGCAGTGCTTCGAATTTTGGGATAACTTTCTTTAAAGTGAATAAATATCGCTACAATTATTAGATTAAAAAAAGGCGGACGAAAAATCATGCTAAACTGGTGAATGAACCGAAAGAAACTATTCAAATGCAGCAAGACGACGCAAAGACGAAATTTCAGACAAATTTGAGAAGTTGTTTGATCCGAATGCTGATGAAGAACACTTCTCGTGGTATAAAAGTTGCATAGCCAGCTATATCAGCGAAGAAAAAATTCGTCGTCGTCACTACATAGGAAGCTGGAAGAAAGAGCTTCATCAACAACACAGGGCGTAGCTGGATCATCAACTGACCTGCAAATCAAAAAGAAGCAACAGCGATTCGTCGAGTGACTCATGATGTTCCATTTGTGGTATAGGACGAAAACCAAAATAAAAAAAAGTCATCTTTTAACTGAAATTTCAGCAGTTTTGCTGTTTTTCAATGCGTTGATAATACTATGAAATTTTCACAAAAATTTGTTATACGAAACACCGGAAGATTTGTTTGCAGAAACTTCCAATATCATACGTCGTGTTAAAGAAATTACGTTTCAATACCAATATCTTCTAGTAACGAAAGAGGTCGACCAACAACAAATATCACAAATACAGTAAGTGGCTGCTTTTGACAAATTAATGGCGGATATAAAAGACGGTGTTTCGACGACCGCTTTTGAATTGACATACTTGGCTCAATGCATGACTGTACTCGCTGAAGTAGAGGATGTAGTTCTAATCGTGATCTCGAAGTGATGCTGATCGATAAATTCGGTGACAAGGTTTTATTCTCATATCTTACTGAGAGGAAGCAATCTTCTTTGGTTTTCATGGCAGGAAGTTCATTAAGGAAATAGCTGAACCTGTACGTCGGCTAGACTGTAGCAAAATCGTCATGTGTGCTAAGGAATTACGGAAGAAACTATCCACTACTGAACTTATACCAGAGGAAAAGTTGTGTGATGAAATTCTTATAGAAGATGCCGCGAAGAAATGCACATTCACGCCGAAATGGAAGACTTTCATACAAGCCTCATTAAGCAGTCAACATCTGAAATTGTCAGGCAATACACTCCATGAAGCATTAGCGGTGTTTAGTGATATATATCAGTGTAACGAACAGAAAGACACCGCAACATACAGCTCTAGCCGAATTCATTCACCACCTACCTATCTAAATGGAAACACCGTTACAATGATGATAGTTAATCAACAAAAGAATGAGGAAAAGAATACCTCACAAGCATGGCCTAGCTCTCCATGTTGATTAGTCATTCCGATATCTGAAGCTAAGCAGCAGGGAAAGACCGCGTCGAAAGCTCATAAAACTGCAGCAAAGTATTATATCATAGCTCGCAGGCAATATATCAATGAACACAAGATATATTGAGGAATTGCTGTCCTTCGGAGGAGACGTAAAGCCGGCGGTCCTGAGTCCATGGTTGTTGGACTCGTAGAGGATCCCTACCTCTGGTTGGAATACCAGAGTGTACGGCAAAATATCCGGTTGGGGTAAATGTGGTCACCGGAGTCGATGATTGGCCTTGGTAGGGAAAACAGGCCGACGTTGAATGAATCATTTAAAAAAAACACCTCAGACACTGCTAAACCGAAACTAACTGAAACTGACTACAAATATTTATATCAAGTCCTTCAACCAAAATCCCAGCTGGACATTACAGGTGGATATGAAGACTCCAAAAAATCTTCAAGCTCCAAGGTAATAGGTCTTCTGAATTGTTAGATTCATATTATTCTGCGTTTACGACCGACAAGGCCGGCGCTAGAAAATTTCGTAACATTATTAATGAGCTATTACATTAATAATTGAAAAGAAAATGAAACCTCTTTCCGTCGAAATATGTTCATTCATCTCTCCAGAAGCAGATTAAAGAATTTTCAGCCATATTTTTGTTGCTGTTCGTGAAGAAATCGAACAAGTTTTTATAAATTGTGCAGATTCCGATGATTTCGTACTCAACATCCACTTTTTTAGCATAAGCTATCGAATAGTAGTTTTTGAGGGATTTGGTTTGTAGGATCAGCCAATAAATATCTTTTGAGCTGGGATTCAATTCAAATGTATCTGAAATTATTAGAATTTTTGATGTTTTGTATTTACATTGCTTAAGGGCTGCAATACATGGGCCTCCGAACTTACCCCAATTCGGTTATGAAAGACGAGATGGAAAGTTGTACCCGGTGCAAATGGCAAAACAACCTATGACAAGTTCTCTGATCAGGCTTTGCAAATATAATGCTGAATGCCTGACAAAGTTTTGCACTTGTAGAAAAAGCGAAATCAATTGTATTTTCCTTTGCAAATACATCGGCAATAATTGTCAAAACTTACCTGAATGAATTTTTCACTACTTATTAATAGGTAAACCACTTTTTTTATTGAATTTGTATTGAATCAGATCATGCCGTTTCTCTCCATACCTTACCTAAACCAAGTGTTAATAGTCAATAACAATTTTTTTTTCGCAGCTACAGCGATGGAAGCGAAAACTATTATAGGACCGAAAAAAAAAACTGGACCATAATTCCGTCCGGCAACCTCCACAATATCATTAATTAAGTCTTTCTTAACTCAAATCATCAATCAGAATGAGGTCATCGGTTTTTTCAAACGGAATGTTTCGCAGCGCTTGCACTATGAGGCCCATCTGCATCAAACAAACAATTGGAATGTCAAGTGCTACTGACAAAATTTGTAAAAACACATCGTTTTCATTACTACCTAATAAATCTTGCTGTGGCAACCATTTCCTTGTCATGACGTTTTCCGGACAATCTGGCAGAAAATCGGATTCCCATTTCCAGAGCACTTTGTAGGGAATTTCTTCGAAAGCATGTATGATGGCTTGCCTAATTTGGGTGCTGAGATTGGCGCTTTTGACGTTTGATCCCAGACTGAGATAAACAAGTCCTTGTGATGCTGAATCTAAATACTCTTGCAGGTCCTGAAATGGAAGAAGAAGCTGAATTGAAATTGTGCATTAGTAAATCTTTTCTGATTCTGAAAAATTTTTTTTGCTTTTTTTGCCAAATTTAAATGAAAGAAGAGCATTTTCATAAAAGAAGTCACAGTATCAAAAGTCCCTAGCGGTATGTGTATATCATTCACAGACGATTTTGGTCATCCGGATATCAAACTTAACGGCTCATCCGTGTATATCAACCAACTCGTTAATATCTAAGGTTTTCTGGATTTTCCTAGACTTCGTACATTAAATGCAGTAGAGGGAAATTAGTAAGTTATCCCAGAATACTACAGCAATGAAAAATACCACCATAACACCATACATGGATTTGGCTATTTGGCGCAGTCGTTAGGGTGTTTGAATAGAGAAAATATAAAACTAGGAATAACAGTTGAACACTAGTGAAAACTATTTTCTATAACCCGGAAAAAGAAGAAGTAGTGAGCTGGTTGAATCCTCATGTCCGCACAGATAACGTGGTTTGATTTTGGCTGCTTGGACAATTTGGAAAGCACTAACTGCCCCCTCCTTCATTACAAAGTGAATTCAATGGTGAAAGATTCACCATCACTTCTGGGGCTGCAGTAGGACACTCAATATGCCCCCTGTGATTCATAGACAGGAAAGCACTCAATTTGTTCTTTATTTCCATAATAATTAGGCATAGGCAACCAAGCTTGATGATAGTTTCGTTAGTATCAACCTTCATGTCTTCATTTCTGTTAATTATCATTCCTTTCAGTAAGTAAATTGAGGATCTATCTGAACCATCGCAACACATTTCGCTATATTTGAAAAAAAATTTCGACGTAGGGAATGTGTCTGATCAACATGTAATGGGGGTGCAACTTCTGCTTACCTTCGGAAGAGGCTTCTTCTCCTTCTTGATATGTATTTGGGTGATAGGAATCACATTAGGCACGTTAGCTCTCACTCTATGGAGAATAGGATTGACATTCACAAGGAAGATGCTGGTATTTTTGATGACATCTCCTAGATAAGGTATGTTGTCGCCTAGGTATTTCCTCGCTGTTCTGTCTGCCTGTGGAAGAACATGCCAATAGTAGATAGCTCTGTACCAGAATTGAAACAACATGCTTTTGACTCTCTCCATGAACGATAATTTCCCATCGAAGCCATTATATACTACGTCTGGGGATATGATTGGATGGGTCGGGTTCCCAGCAGCATCATGGAATTCGAGGAAGAGATCGAAAGATGACACCCCTGAAAGAAAAATCAAAAGTTATTCTCCCTTTCCTTTGAATGAGTTCTGAAAAATTCACCAGAAGATTTCTAACGTATCTGAACGTAGTGCGTAATGGAGGGGTGGGTTTGAGAATCTGGGGATGGAATGATAAGGTACAGTGTGGTGTGATTATGGAGTATTCAGAGTCGATTAGATCTTTCACGGATTGATAAAAACATATAAGTTCGTTGATTTTTCAATTAGTGGAAACTTCAAAAGTTGAACTCAAAATCGCGTGTCTCAGCCTTGCTATCGCTTCGCATTCATATACCACATGTAGTGCAGTTTCTTCCTCTTCTTGACAGAACCTGCATTGGGTGTCCTCTGTCAGACCCATTTTTCTCATACGTTTTCTGAGCCGGATATGCCTTGTCAGTAGACTCACCACTACCCTCACAACCACCCGTGAATCTGGGCGGAGGTTCCCTCATGAACTATTTCGCTTGCCTCATTTCTGGGAGCTTGTGCCACCAATCTTTCGATTCGACTTTCATCTATGAACTCACAAGAAGCCACCTAACCTAACCTAACCCACAAGAAGGTTCCGGGCCAATCATAGCCTTAGATGCACCTTCGCGGACAAAAGATAGGCCTCGTCTTAGCCCTTGTAACCCGCATGGATCCAAGCCAGAGTGGGCCTATTTTGGGTTCTCAACTCCTTGTGTACTCAGACAACATCCCAACAATCACAGTCGTAGAACCTGATTGAACTGAGCGCCTTAATTGCTGCCTGGCAATGGTTCTAAATTCGACCTTCTGCCTATACAGTATTCGATGAGTCAATATTAACAAGCAGACTTTGTTATTGAATTTCATCAACTTTGTTAATGGCCTCGGTTTGATATTTGTTCGAGATTGAAACACTCAAGAAAAGATACTTTCGGTTTCCTTTGAATGATGATATGTTACCAGAAAGAAGGTTATAAAAATCGAACGACTCAATGATATATGGAAGTCTGAGATATGCACCAGAGATTGAGAGATTAGCCTTCATGAAGGGCCTAACAAAAAGTATTCGCAAATTTTTTTGGCCAAAAACGAATATCAGAGGTCCTCTGAAATTTTTACTTGGATAGTTTGCATGCTAACTACTTCCATAATATTTTCTACAACTGATCCAACATAGAAAAATGGGAATGACATTGAATAGAAAAACGCTTGAACTAACGCCACAAAATATCGACATTCATACGTAATGATCTTCAGGAATAATTGAAATAATAATAATAATGCAAATCTCTAGAAAAAATTTGGAGACTGTTACTTGTACTGTCTAGACGAAAAAAGCCTTCAGTGCCAGGAACAATGGAATTAGAAGGTTACTTTTGTACTTATAATTGAATATAGAAAAAAATTTCAACGTTAATGTTGATAGTAGCTAATGGAATTTATGGATTCTTGATAAAAACCCATGATAACATGATTGAGTGACGCGTCATTGTGTGATTTCTACCGAATAATTACAAAACTTCTACATCATACAACAGCTTTTTCAGAACTCAATAGTGTAGTACTATAACACTGCCGAAGGAGCTATTGTATAGTGAAACACGTATGGAGGTTGGTTGAACTTTCAAGTGATAACTACTCAATGAAATGTAACTACGGCAATTGTCAGACACAAAAAGACATAAATTTTTGACCTTTGAAACAAATAGTTATATTCTGTTGACATTAGAACTGAAATCAAACAAATTACAAGATATTTTCATTCAACGTTGAAAATGATATCCGTTTATTTCTCAGTACTCAAATTTCACCATTCACCGAAATCATTTTTCAGCTTACGATTGTCACATCGACAAATTCAATACATTTCCATATTTTTCGATGGTCGTAGTGAGTTTCCTTGAAAAATTAAAGTTTTTGTCGACCATGCACCCTTATGAGCTTTTATCAATTCGTTTTATCTGTGACTCAGCCATATTTGTACTCAAATACTTCCAACGATCTCCCCTTGCCATCTGTTTTTTCAGCCCTCTGAACGAATAATGCCCAATCATTCACCTTGTTATTGTCCTGAGACGAGTTCTCTTGATTTTTTTCATTCCCCCTTGTCGATGAATGTGACCAGAAGGCAGAGAATTGTGCTAGTGTTTTTGAGTTCCGTAAAGCTCTGGAGCGTCTTACTGATTTGCCGGTACCGCATTTACTATGTCAACTGTAGATGAACCCAGAAAACCCTCCGTAATATCAGATTGGTGGGTGTATTTAGAATTAAGGCAACCTACAAATACCAGTCCACGAAACGGCCACAGTTTTTCAATCTATTTGTACGATGTTCTTTTCTCAGGAACCGTTCAATTTGAGTATTTTCTATCAATGCAAAATAATGGTACCGTCAAGAGGACAGATTCAACCTATTCTACTTTGTTGAAAATCCAATTTAAAAACACGTCATGTAGATACAAGTGTATATCAAAAAAAAAAAACACATACCAACAGATATATCCACTATACCTCAAACCACCCACACAAGTGTCGAAAGTGCCTTCATGATAAAACAAAAAATTTTATGCATTCCATCGGAAAAAATTGATGAAGAAATTAATAAAGTCAGTATTGAAAGAAAATGGTTATCCAGAAGAATTTATAAAAAAATATTGACAGAAATTGAAAATCCAAACACACACCACAATGAAGACAAACAACCTACTCAAAATACACAACCTGTATCAAACATCGTACCCAATGTCCCTCGGTTGTCTGAAAGAATAAAGCGGACCGGCAACAGTTATAATGTTAGAACATCATTCAAAACAATGAATACTTTGAGTTCAATACTGACACCGAACGAAATAACATAAAAGATAGGTGACCCAAAAAATTGTATGTATCAAGTTCCTTGTTCGTGCGGTCAGAAATATATCGGTGAAACGTCACGACCTTTGGAAGTGCGAAAGAGTGAACACAAGATGTACATCAGGAACAGACAAACAGACATGTGGTTTCAAATTATCGGAGAACTTTTTTACCGCCGTTGGAGATCATGTAGTAGAATGGACACTAAAATGATGACGAGAGAGAGTAATGCAACGACACGAAAATTAAAGGAATTTATTTTCATCATGCAGTCTTGATATTGATCGCGGTTGGCTGTCACTCTTGAAGGACAGCATTCTATGTCAGATCTCAAATTTTTTGACAAATTTCAATGACGAAAAGTGTCAATAAGGAATATTGGATTTGAAAGGGAATTAGCACCGTTTTGAGAATGGAAGCGAATTTAGTTACCGAAACGTTAACGATAAGTATTTTCATTAGTTCTTGTAATTTTTCACACGGGGAGTTACACGTTATACGAGAAGATGGTGACTTATTGGACTTGTTCTATCCAAAAGGAACTGTTTTTCCATTAACGCAGTACTTTTCAGGGTAGATAGAATTCTACCCTTCTGCACTTGTATAGACTCCAATATTGATACTTATTCTTCAGATTGTAGTAGGCTAGAAAGCTTGAAAACTACGAAGAAAAGATTCATCCACCAGATTGTAACTTTCAAACAGTACCGGATTATATTTTGAAGAGATCAACTCGGTTATTAGCTCCACTTATCGACTAAATCAGGAAAACAACAATTCATTCACCTCATACTTTACTCTAATGAAACTCACCTACGATAGGAGCCTGAAATTTCGCCCCAAAAACGTAATTCAGAGGATGCAAAGATTGTACCAACAGAAGATCGAAGTGTTTGTCATCATATTCCGAAAGTTTCAGAACACTTTCGTGTTGTATTTCTGCTTCTGTTACATCTGCGAGCATGTGACGGTTGAAAGACACTCTACCGAACGATGATTTTTCCTTTGCCAAGCCACTGCTGAGATTTGTTTTCGCAAGAACATTGTGAGCAAAACTGACGTCGATTTCGGTGAGATTCTTTAAACTCGGATCGTTCAGAGGGCTGGGAGTGATGACAGTAGTCTTGTGTCCTCGAAGCGATAGTTCTTTCCAAATGGACTGGAAGAGGATCTGGTGACTGACCGAAGGGAAGGAGAAGAAACACAGTATCTTCGCAGATTCGGTATATCGTAAGGCAAAGAGTAGAAGATGTAGCCCCAAGGAAACCATGTCGGCGCTCGGCAAGAAACTATTCATTCTTTTTCAAATATTCCGATATACATATTCAAGTCATTAAAACTATACCAATATTCTTGATAAGGCTTATCGGTTCGATTAAAAAATAGCGTACCTCATTCAATATCATGAAACTACCGTACTCAAATGAGCGAATGTCAAGGGAAAATATTCACCTACTCCCCTGGCAAATATCACGAAGAACGTTGAATTATATCCAACAGAATATAATTCTCTACGGGTTGGGCATCCTCGGCGAAGTCCTTGCATCCTAGTGCACATTTTGTCAATCCGAATTCCATACCGACAGCATGCGTGAACTTCTGCACCACCCTAAAGGTACGTCCACACTGGAGCAACATTTGGCAACTTGTAGCAATTTTATGTTGCAACGAGTTGATAAATGTTTAATTCATTAAACTTTGACATAAAAACAAACTGTCCTCACTATAACAACAATGTTAATGAATGTTCGCACTTGTCGAATCTCGAATTCAGTTCAGTACAACATTCTGTCCACGCTGCTGAATTTTGTGACATGATGGAGGAAGACTTATTAACTGCTACCGCGTGCTTTCTAATTTTGTACGGATTTTTCTTTTTGCCTCTTCCTGAGATGAGCACCCTACAGCTGAACAAACTGCATTCCATGCATCATTTTTTGATTCTCTGCATCTATATTTAACATTTCCAAATACATGGATTTTGTCTATAATTGTCAATTAAATTTAAACAATTCTCCAAAGTCCACTTAAACTCCATCACTAAAACCTAAAAATTCACGCACAGGCACTTTTTCCAATAAAATACTAAACAGAACACTTAGACACGGCGGTTTGTTTACTATCTAGTCACTCAATTCGCAACAGGTCTCAACTCGCAACAATCCGTCCACATCAAAGCAATGTTGACAAATGTTTCACTTTGTTTCATATTATCCTTTGATCTTTACTGCTAAATACGGATTTATGAAACATACTACAACTTATGTTGCATCGCAACACCAACTTTATGCAACGCAACACAACATATTCCAACAAATGTAAACATTTTATGTTGTAACAAGTTTTTGTTGTATTATATTGGAAAATGTTGCTCCAGTGTGGACGCGCCTTAAGGGATTGCTGTAAGTCCCTTTCTCCAGAGGCATAGATATTGAGGTAATCCATATAAAAAAGGTGGGTGACCTCGTGCCTCCGGTCTCTGGAGGTGTCGCAGTTATATTCTCGGTATTTCCTGAGCGCAACGGACAATGGCTAGTGAGATACAGAAAAGGAGAGGACTGAGATAATCTTCTTGAAGAACGCCCCTTTCTATAGTGACTGACTCTGTCTGAACTCTGTTTTCACCTGATGTTATGGTGAAGTGTGTCCTCCAGAGTGGTATCATTTGTTCGCTGAATTTCACTTTTTGGCAATTTTTTCAAGCGAGTACAAAAATGTCTCATGTGATGTTGTTTCGAATACTCTGCGATAGTCCTAGGCCATAGAAAGAATCGGCTTTTGCTGCATTACAAGAGAGGTCCCTGAACCTCATCCGTGGTTTTCGGCTGACGCAGTATTTCGGGCTCAGGCTGTTGAAGCACTTTGAAGACTTCTACAGATAGCTTCAAAGTGCGTCAGGGCTGGGATGTCTTGGTTGAGTAGTTGCAGATGCTCGTAGAAAGTCTGAAAACTTAGAAGGATTTCACCCTATCAGCGGCCAGCAGATTATCCACAACACGCGGAGGCAATTGGAATAGCCGAGAGGATTTCTCACGGAACTGTTTATTCTATGAGAAAGCCGTCACTTGCCTTACTAGTGACTGTTTTTCAGTCACTTGCATTCATAACCTCTCAAGGCAACTGTTTGATGGTTAGCAGCACACCACTATTCAATGTGTGATGGAATTTGCCGCATTGCGTGTGTGAATGGTCTTGGAGCCGCTAAGTAATTCATCACACATTGGATGCGAGTGTTGTTACGCCGACTTGATCTTAGCTTCCGTCTCATGTATGCGCTGCTCATGCTTCCTGGAGGGGTCGAAGGACACACGGAACAGTTGATCTGCCAGATGTCAGCCCTTCTGTAAGGACATCACGAACCTCTACCATTCTGGCCAGTTGTTCTGGCCCGAGGGGCTTCCTCCGAGTCCTGATGTTCTGGGTTCTTGGTGTTTCCAGGCGCATCCCTTCCTCCGGCAATCGCACTGGCAGGTTTTAATGCCTGCTCAACCGGCGTTGGTGGGGCACGCACATAGCCACGCTCAGGAAGATGGGATACATAATTCCTAAGATTTCTGAGAAGAAGGCACATCATTATAATGTTTTATTCAGTCCAAAGTAGCCTAATTGGGTCCGACCCAGCGGATGAAAGCGCTAGTGGTAACTCGCCACTCTCCGCGGGGGAGTGATCACTGGCTCCAAGAGTCGTGAGTCCTGAGTTGACACAATGAACCAAGAATAACGGCCTTCCGCATGCGTCCGGCCAAGATTATTCATCATTTATTATTATTGTTGCATAACGAATTCCTCGCAGCTTTTACCCATTCGATCTCTGCATCATGAAGGGTATCAATTTTCGTGGAATCGTCCTATTGTGCATCAGCTTCAGTGATTGTTCTAGATTCACTATGAATCATCACAGTAATGCAGGTTCGAAATATTTTTTTTCACAAGTACCACTAGCACAGTATGAATATCGATACTGATAAATCCGATGTTTGTTTCGACCAATGGTGACGCGTTTTATAAGTTTGAATTTTTTTTCGCTGATTTTTTTTTATACAATATTCTATAGATTTTACTGAATGAAAAAATCCTTTTAATAATAACGTGGCGATAATAAAAATCCAACTTTCTCCAGAAGTCAACATGAATGCATTCAGTTCTCAACAATAACAATGAGAGCGGCAACACTGCAAATACAGCACTTTCGACTGTCATTGCACTATGACATCACAACAAATTGGTTATGGTTTGAAAATGAATGCATTTTTTAGAAAACTAATGTTTTTTTCTGCTTGAAAATGTTAAAAACGAGTAAATAAGAGAGTGTGTGGTGTTTGATCAGGAGAAGGATGAATTTTGTGTGTTCAAACACCAGAAATTTGATGTGGAAAATTGTGAAGTTTCATACCAAAAAGACCCTCTATCTCCGAAAATATAAGAGACCGCCGATAATTTCATTAGGATTTTCTGTAGAGGAGACCGAATTGCGTGAGTTCCACAAAAAAAATCAAAAAAAGGTGCTCATAGCGACCGAAGTATTACCAAAATTACTTGTTAACTTTGCAAAACAATTGAATATCTGTCTAAAATGTGTTAAATTTATTTCATTTGAAGTACTGAGAATCATGGGAGCTCATATCCATAGTCAATAAGAAAAATATTGTTTTCAAATATTGAAATCTTCTCAATGTATTCTTCGAATTCTAATGTATGTGTATGTCTTATAGTATTCCTTGTATTTTATACAGGCCACATATGTTGGTAGGATGTTATTGTTGATTTTTTAACAATATATATATATATATATATATATATATATATATATATATATATATATATATATATATATATATATATATATATATACAGGGTGAGTCAACAAGATTCCCTCGGTCCATTGCTATCAGGGGCAATAATTTTTTGAACTGCTCAATTTTTTTTTGCAGTTATATCGATAAAAACTATCTTTTAAAATTATTTTCTTGCATACTGCGTGATTCAGCCGAGCGTGGACAACCAAAGTTATATTTTTTTCAATGGAACACCCAGTATATGAATATGTTATTCGATTCCACATTTTTTTACCTCTCCGAGGAATTTTTATTTTCGAATTTCCATTGCAGCGTTGCCAAGTTATTCCGAAAAAACCTATTTTGCAGACAATATTTTTTGAATTCACCACCCGCACAATTACAGCAATCGACTGGATTTTTTTCAAGGGATAGTAAGTCAACATCACTATGATAATTTCTGGTATCTCAACTTTCGGATACAATATATAGGGTGCTCGGTAAAACCGGTCAAGTTTCATTCATTTTCAAACAGACATAATTCAAGTTTTTCAAATGGAACACTCTGTATTTTTTCATTTGTATGAAATGTTCTAACATTCCACTACATTTTTTATCAGAAGTATACTATACGAATAACTATCATTTAACAAATTATACCCAGTTTTAGTAATTGTTGTAACCACAAAAAATGCATTTTCTTTCTCGTTCACTTGCTCAAATTTGTTCCTCGAATATTCAAACTAATCGCTAGTTCATTAACATTTTTTATACCATCTAGTGGTAGTTATTAGCGGTTTCAACAGTAAGAAATGCGTTAAAATCCTAAAAAATATCTATAGTGCCTTCTTCTTCAAAAACCAGGTATCCATGACTGACATCAAAAAATGAAACTCGGAATTTGTCAATAACGCTGTGTTGGAGTTTCTTCCGCATGTTACATTAAATTATTTTCATTATGAATTATGTGTTGGGAGATATGGTGCAAATGATCTATGCTTTGGGGGAAAGTGACGGAAACTGCCTCCTTGCATCTAGGATTTACAAAGAGGAGTAGCCCGAAAGAAGACAACCAGATGGAAGGGCATTTCAGGCTCTAAAAACAAGATTTGAAAAAATTGGCAATGTCAATCACGAGAAATTTGAACGTGTCTGCCCTGTAACAAATGGAAATAATACATTTAAAATTGCTCTTCATCTCATTGAAAATCCCCATGTGAGTACTCGAGACCTGAGCAGGAAATTAGGATTTTCTCAAACCAGCGTGTCTCGAATGATACGAGCAAGCAAATCTCATACTTACTATATGCAATTGATGCAAGAGTTAAGAGGAAGAGATTTTGAAAAACGTGTTCAATTCTGTCGATGGGGCTTAGAAAAGATCAATCAGGAAAATTATTTTTTGGATTTCGTGTTATTTTCTGATGAAGCGACTTTCCATAAAAATGGAACTGTGAATCGGCATAACATGCATTATTATGCAACGGAAAACCCCAATTTTGTTCGTTGCATGAACTATCAACAGCGTTGGTCACTGAATGTTTGGGGTAGAATTCTCGAAAAAAGAGTTATCGGTCCGAATTTTTTAGATGGGCATCTAACTGGAAGAAAATGTGTTAGATTCCTTCGGCATGAGTTCTCGAATTCATTGGACGAGGTTCCATATGGAACTAGACTTAAAATGTGGCTACAACAAGACGGTGCGCCATCGCATTTCAATCAAAAATGGATAGCTAGGGGTGGGCCTGTGGCATGGCCACCCAGATCACCTGACCTAACCAAAATGGCTTTTGTTATGGGGGTATATCAAAGGGATTGTTTACCAAACTCCTCCAACATCTATAGAAGACATGAAACGAAGAATAACTAGAGCTTTCAGGGAAATCCCAGAGGATATGCTGGATCGTGTGGAGAAATCGTTCGAAAAAAGACATTATGTTGCAGAAAATGGTCGCCATATTGAACATCTTTTGGTCTCTTCTAATCAATAAAATATTTATGCGTTATTGTTCAGATTGATTGATTTTGGAGTTATTAATTATCAAAATTGGATATATTTTGTGAAATATCAGTTTTTCGTATAGTACCTATACCTATGATGAAAAATATGGTGAAATGTTGGAACAGTTCATACAAATGAAATAATACACGGTGTTCCATTTGAAAAAGTTGAGTTATGTCTGTTTGAAAATGAATAAAACTTGACGGGTTTTACCGAGCACCCTATACATTGTTTCCGGAAGTTGAGATTCCACAAATTATCATTGTGATGTTGACTAACTATTCCTATAAAATATCTTCTCAATTGCTGTAATTGTGCGGGTGGTGAATTAAAAAAATATTGTCTGCAAAATAGGTTTTTCCGTAATAACTTGGCAACGCTGCAATGGAAATTCGAGAATAAAAATTCCTCGGAGGGGTAAAAAAATGTGGAATCGAATGAAGTATACATATACTGTGTGTTCCATTGAAAAAAATATAACTTTGGTTGTCCACGCTCAGCTGAATCACTCAGTATGCAAGAAAATAATTTTGAAAGATAGTTTTTATCGATATGACTGCGAAAAAAAATTATCAATTCAAAAAATTGTTCCCCCTGATAGCAATGGACCGAGGGAATCTTGATGACTCACCCTATATATATATATATATATATATATATATATATATATATATATATATATATATATATATATATATATATATATATATATATATATATACGGAAAAACTTACCTACAATTTGTGCTTTGAACTTAGCTCCGAAAAAATATAACAGAGGGTGCACAGAATGCACTAACACAAGATCGAAGTGATTCTCATCATAATCCAACAGCTTCGAAACACTTTCGTGTTGTATTGCTACTTCAGTCAGCTCCATCATCATGTGCTGGACCAACAAAGCTCTGGAAAGAGCTGATTTTCTCGTCGAAAAATCACCGATGAATTTTTTGTCCAAAAATATATCGCGCGTGTGGCTCACGTCAATTTCTGTAAGATTTTTTAAACTCGTATCATTCAAAGGATAAGGAGTGATCACCGTGACTTCGTGTCCTTGGAGGGTGAGTTCTTTCCACAAAGATTGACACATCATTTGATAACTGATCCCAGGATAGGGGAAGAAACACAAAATCTTCGAAGATACCACGTATCGAATGGCAACTAGTAGAAGGAACCACAATGGAGACATGTTAGTGTGCGTTTTGTCACTACTAGCGTTCTGGTATAATGCGTCTTGTTGCTAATGATATGTATATTTGGTAATTATCTAATCATTTTTGAATACAGAAGTGGGACCTAATGATAAGTTTTTCGAACAAATTCCATTCGAGAACAACATTCCCAGAGCTAGTCCATGGATAAGCATAGTTTTGGGGAAGTATAAGGTGTTAAGGTGATCCAGACACATTCAAGCAATACATATTCACTCTGATATATTAGAATCTTTCACGATGCAGAAAAACTTAAAGTCTGTGCCAATAAACACGATCCACGACAAGAACTGATTTATTTGGTTCCAGTTTTCAAGGTTTGACCATAAGCCCCGAATCGGTATTATAAAAACATAAGAATTGGAATCGGTCGCCAGGATCGGACTCAGGATTATTTTTATCATATGACATGACATCCCTCTTGTCGAGTAAACATAATTATCCTGAAGAATATTACTTTTGAAATTATTGCAAATTATATATATATATATATATATATTAGCATGAAGATTCTCACGAACGAAGTATGATGCGTTGTTTTTTCGAGTTTCATTCCGTGTTCTGTGGTTTTGATCCTCTGAAGGATAATTGTCACAACGTTTCGGCAAAGTCTCATTTGCCATCTTCTAGGTGATGATTGAGTTTCGTCCTCCGAACTCGACTAATCACTTCGAGTTCTACTCCTCAATATATAGGGGTGGTCATTGATGGTATCTTTGACCTGGGCCCCTCCCACTTCCTTCGTTCGTCCGACTGCATTTGTCATTATCTCTGGGTATTTACATGGTAAGGTCCGACCGTGTTCCTCTGGTGTGATCGGCTTGTTATGTGATAGGATGGATTTCCACGTTCTTGGTAATTTGGGCGTCATCTCTCTTGTTCATACTACTCGGTCGTTTCTCAGTTTCGATAGCCTCTCTGATTGTTCGAGAGTAGAAGTTTTCATCGCTCGCTAATGTTTTTGTGTTTTCGAAATTGATGTTATGTCCTGTCTCCAATACGTGTTGAAAGATAAAAGATGTGGTGACTTTTTTTTTCACTGACAGCTCATGTTCATCCTTGCGTACGTTGATCCGTCTGTTGGTCTGGCCGATGTAGGACTTATTGCAGTCTCGACATGGTACTTCGTAAACTCCCTGGGACTCCAGTGGTATCTGGTCCTTCGGGTAACGGAGTATCGATCTTATTGAACGTTCTGGTACGAACGAAGTAGCTATATCGTGTTTGCGGAGAATTCTGCTGATTTTATCTGTGGTTCCCTTTATGTATGGTAGTCTGGTTGTTATGACCGGTGTTTCTGGGGTTTTCTGCTGTTTTGGTTTGTTCTTGGAAGCCGTTTTTATAATTCTCTCCGAGTAGTTATTCATTCGAAGAGTTTCCTCGATCGTGTTCCGCTCTCGTTTTTGATGTTCATTGTCTGCCAACCTGATTGAACGTGTAATTAGTGTTTTTGCCACAGCGTGAATCTGTTTTGGATGGTGATGTGAATTTGCGTTCAGGTATCTGTTGGTATGTGTTGCTTTGCGATATACCGTGTGGCCTAGTGTACACGGTATATCGCAAAGAAGAATTATAATAATGGGAAATTGATCGCTAGGTATCTTCGTGACAAAGCTGACACACCTTCAGTGGCGTCGTCGGCACGGCTCCCGAGCCATCCACGCTTTGATTTTGAAACCCGATGTATTCTTTGTATACTGAAGAAATTACTCTCGATTTACTCAGCAACCAGATGAAAAAAAAAAAAGTTATCGGATCGAGATTCCATCCATCGGGTAGGAAGACTTTGCAAGCAGCCAACGATGGCTCTGTGGAATGGGGACTGCAGATAATAGAGCGCCTTCAATATACCACCTGCCGCAGCATATGGCAAAAAACACCGACGACTTTGACATTGACAATGACGACGAAGACACCATCAACCAACCCGGACCGTCAGAGGAGATATAAACAAATCATAGTCGGAGAAGAACATCAATCTATAGATTGGGCTCACTGGGGGTACCACAATTGAAAACAACGCGCCGTTAGCTCTTCTACCTCGTATTGGTGTGGAAATGAGTTGTTTTTGAATTCTTTATGCAACGAATAGCTATAAGACAACAAATATTCAACGAATAGCTGAAAATGAATAATGAGGTAGCGAATGGCTTAAAATCATTCCTTCAAATTAAAAAATAACAAGGAATCACAAAAAAAAGTGTGGATACTCCAGGTTCACCAATAAATTTGATGTCACTATCTGAGTTTCACACGACGAAGATTAATTTGAGACACACTGTAAGTGATTCAACTTCATTCAAATTATTCTTGGGATAAAAGTTGTTTTCAACTAGTTATCAGGATGATATTCAAAATATTTTTGTGAGGTTATAACAAGGTTTGCTTCTTATTTTTATCATTCTCCAGTTCCAAATATGGTGGTGTTTTGCAATACTCATTTCATGTCTTTTCATTTATTCAGTCTTTTATTATGTTATTAATAACGCATTTTCTTATAACAATTCATCGAATTATATGAGATAGAAAAATGAAAAAATCATTTCTATGTAGTTTCTGAGAGTAGTAAAATGGATTATTGAAAACATTGAAAAGTCCTTTTTTTTCAATGGGTGAGGTTTTTGATTTTGTAAATCATCAGTGGTAGATTGAATAATTAGTTTTTTTTAATATGAATCCATTTTGAATCCTTTCAAGGATATATCCAAGAACTTTTGAAATTGTTGTGAGCGGCAAAAATCTGCATCTACATGCCATTTCGAATAGAATGACAACTTCTTCGTGTTTTACTGAGACTCCCGAAAAAAGTTACTCCAAAATGAACTTGTTACCTAGACAATATCATTCATATCATTCACTGCTGACAGAACACAACTCACCGATAATCGGAACTTTGAACTTAGCTCCGAAAAAATGCAATAGAGGACTCGTAGATTGCACCACCAGAAGATCGAAGTAATACTCATCATATTCCAGCAGCTTTGAAACCGTTTCGTGTTGAATTGCTACTTCAGCCATATCAGACATCATACGATGGACAAACAATGCTTTCGATAGAGCGAATTTTCCTGCTTGCAAATTAGCGAAGAACTTTCTTTTCAAAAATACATCGCGCGTGAAACTCACGTCAATTTCTGTCAGGTTCTTCAAACTCGTGTTCTCTAAAGGACCCGGAGTGACGACAGTGACTTGGTGTCCTCGGAGGACGAGTTCCTTCCATATGGATTGACACATTATCTGGTTACTGAACGAAGGATAGGGAAAGAAACACAAAATCCTCGCAGTTACCACGTATCGAATACAAAGTAGTAGGTGTAGCCACAATGGAGACATGTCAGGGCGTTGTTTGATACTGTAGAACATTTTTAACATTGGTATTATTCCACTGGTTCTTGATAATGGTATGTATATTTGGAATTATCAACTCATTTGCATTCTATTATAAAGTATTCCGATTCAACACCTGTACATGTGAAGTAGTACTGAACACTAATAGCTACTAGGTTATTTCATCACATTTCCATATTTTTTCGGGGGTTATATCCCGAGTGCACCAAGTTTATCCGGTTAAAATGTGTGCTGCACTTCCATGATTCTCAAAATTTTGAAAATCATGGAAATGCACGCATTTTGGTCGATTGAACTTGGTGAAGGAGGGATATATGTTTAGATCATTTCCAGAAAACATGTAAACTCAGGAAACATGAAAATCGAACACAGGAACAATATAGTACCAGAGATAGTACCTGAAAAGTGATCCAAACGCCCGGTTTATTTCGAACATTTCAATCGGTTAAAAGGTCTAGTGCATTTAATCGCTGTAAAACTCTGTAAAATAGACCGGGAGGTCATGACAGGTGACGTTCCACCATTTTTTCGTGCATGCCTTTTTAAGGCTTGATAAATAACCCTAAAATATCAAAGATAGTCGGTTTTTTAGCCCCCCCGCGCGTCCTCTTCACGGGGAAAAACGCTTTTCTTTCTGTAGCGAATATTTCCGTGATATTTTATTGCATGCCATTGTAATATATGGAAGTTCAAACTAATTGAAGCTCTAATAATTGATGGCATGCACCCCGCAGCGGCCCAAGATGATCAAAGGGTTCAAATAGAGGCATGCGTGACGAAAGTTGCAAAAAACACTGAGCAAGTTTAGGTGACTTGTTTTTGCATGCCGTTTTGAAATTCATGAATTTACCTTATTTTAAGTCATGAGTGTAAATGGCATGCATGTAGCTACAGCCCAAAACACAAAAATTGTGAAAACATTTTTTTCCTTATTAAGAGGACGCGCGGGGGGGCTAAAAACCCGACTATCTTTGATATTTTAGGGTTATTTATCAAGCCTTAAAAAGGCATGCACGAAAAAATGGTGGAACGTCACCTGTCATGACCTCCCGGTCTAAAAGCAGTCTAGCCTTCAACTGTTTCATCGTTTATTCGCATTGAGGGAAATAATCAACTGGATACACAGGCGGGCAGGGCACATCCTTAGAGAGGGTGGTGGTAAAATGTGAGGAGAATTATTATAAATATTAGTATCTTTGGCGAACAGACAATTGAAGTCTTTGGTTTGTCTTGCTCAGTTATTTCGTGAAGGAAGTAATTGGTCAGGACAGTATGGACAGTTTTACGCCTGACAGTTCTTGAAAATGACTTCGAAATGGAAGTCGAAACGTCGAACAATTCAGAAGGAACCGAACGGATAAAAAAGGTCATTGAGGGCGTTGAGTGATGAAATCATCAATATCATCGGACCAATTTTCTCTTAAGAGATTCTACGGTCAGATAATGATTGAAAAGTATAATGAATACTAAATACAGTATAACTGATAAGTTCAGTGATCCAGAAATTCGTTTTTCTGTAGAGGATTTGTTGGATTGGGATCAGTTCCGAATTTCATTGAATTTATCATCAGGGTTCAAAAATATTGGGTTTTCAGACTTGAAATCATTAAAATATTCATGAAATACACAGACATGGTAGATACAACTAACGAAAGACAATAGCACATACACCTATCATAGAATGACGAATACCAATAATTTTTAGCCCTGATGATGAATTCAATGAAATTCGAAACGTTGGCAAAAAACAACAGTTTTCCTTCGATTTCACTGAACCCAATCCCAACAAAACCTCTACAGAAAAACAAATTTTTGAATCACTGAACTTGAAAGTTATACTGTAAATCTCTAGAAAGGAAATACTAGTATCTTTGGCGAACAGACAATTGAAGTCTTTGCTTCGTCTTGCCTGATTTTGTAAGGGGAATGATTGACTTGGACGGTATGGGCAGATATTCGTCCAACAGTTCGTGGGATTGACTTCAAAATGGAAGAGGAAAAATCAAACGTATCAGAAGAAATTAATCGGATGAAAACCCCGTAAACATAATCTTGCATGAGCGAAGATCCGTGAAAACATCTATTTCTGGGTGCATTGTTTTCAATTCAGATGTGATCGGCCACTTCAAATAGTTGTGGTTCAGCTAAATGTGGATGAAATCCACTCTTTTGGCAATTCGCGTTGAATGAGTCGAAGGTTTTTGTATAAAGTGTATATTTAAAATTTGATTTTATTGCAAAGCGCTTTCGACTTTCGTCATCATCAGTGCTAGCTCGTCAGGGTACAGGAACTGATGATGACGAAAGTCGAAAGCGCTTTGCAATAAAATCAAATTTTAAATATACACTTTATACAAAAACCTTCGATTCATTCACCAAAAAGTGTATTCAGCTTCCCAACTTCATTTGATTCGCGTTGAGCTGTTGAGCATGTGGAGTCAATATAAAGAATCCAGTTCCATCATATTTTGACGAGCATTTTATCGCAATAGCTTCCGAGATCAGTAACTGATAATGAGTGTGAGAATCAACACTTGAGAGGATTGGTTTTTGGGTAGAATGAGTAAGAATCCTTATTATTCTGTTGATCTTGTCATGCTAGAATCTGAGGTTCTTTTTTGCTTCGGTAAAACCATGTGGGTTTCAACTAAAGCATTCTTTTCGTGTCTACTTGATGTGAATCCATATTTCTGAATATTTTTAGGGGTATTACTTTGTGCCATGGCTTGGAATATAGTCACTTCAACGGGTGCCACTACAAGTCTGAGTATATCATACTCCTTTTGGTTACTGATCTTTGGAGGCTGTTTGGTGTTGTCTACTGTTGGAAGGTCATAAGTGCTCGTGAGTCTTAGAGAATCAATCGCCTGAATTATTTAATAATTCCAAACCACATATTTGAACTGTGATTTCACACATAGAGCAAAGTGGCGAGAATAGGTTGCTGTGTAAGACTTCTGCAAACTCTTGAGATGAGAAAGGAACAGAATGATTGTCAAAATGGTGTTATATAAAAACGGGAGGAATCAAGAAAAATTCAGAGTGTTCCGGAATTATTCCGAAACAGAAAGCTGCATTTTCTGGTAGCTATTGGATAGGGGCAGTTATAGAAGCAAGTGAACCCTGGTTTGAGTGAACTGAGATTAGATGTCATGCAAAAAACGATTTGATTGGCTCAACATCAGCAACGGAACCGTAGTCACTTTAACCACGGGGCACTCGTCTTCATTTCCTAATACTAATGCTGACACGTAGCAGGATTATGACGATTACTCAGTGTGTGAGCCTACATTTTATTTCATCAACAAGAGAACACAAAATCACACTTTGGCGACCTTGGAGATCATGTGAAAATGTTAATGAACAATGAACATGCTGGAACAGTTAACGATTCTGAGTTATGACTTATATATACAACTAGATGGTGCGCGCGTAGCAGTTGAACCGAACCGTTTAATCAGCGCACGCCGGTAAAGTATCACATCTCGCCAGCTTTTCCCCGGCTCGATTCAAATATACCATTATAACTTATCACTGGATTTTTCGTTCAATCATAATAGAATATGGACTATATCACTCCTGCTAGTAAAAGAATCATCATCATTGGATCAGTATATCCAAAGAATACACCCTACAAAAAATAGATTCAAAGACTTTACTTCTTTGTGATACTAGTATAGAAAGAGTTGGAGTATCTCCTCTTATTTTTTTTTGAACTAGCAATGGAGTGATTTTGTGTTTCCTTTTTTCGAGCAGAATTTTGCTTTCAATATTGCTGATTTATGATCCACAAAGGATACGGAGTGAACACAGTAACTTTGTGCACTTGAAGGAAAATTTCTGTCCAGGTGGACTGACACCAGATCTGGTTGCTGGCCAAAGGTTAAGAGAAGAAACTAGGATCTCTGCAGATTTGACAATTATTGAATAGAACTGAGTAGAGACATTACAATGCGTGATTTGGAACTGTAAAATAATGGGGACATATCCTAGCATCAATCGTGTAATTCCAAAACCAGTTTTGGGCAGAAGTCTATTCCTCATAATGGAATTGATATTTATAATTCAATTCCCAAAAATTTGAAGAAAATAAAAAGCGAAATCTTATTCAAGAAACATTCAAAGAGATATTTATTGAATTTGATTTAAAATATAAAAGGTAACATTCCAGATTCAATCATTTGTTGGTAATACAAGTTAAATCCGTATTTATTATAACTCAACCTATTATCCTTAAGTTCAGTTTAATTTAGGTATGTTTGTTGTATCCCTGTTATAAACTGTAAGATTTCTTGGGGCAATAAAGTGTTGAAGTGTATGGGTTTATCTGGTCGTTTGCGAATAGCAACGTGGAATTTAATGAAATTTATTCGTACTACTACTTTATTTCAAGGTTCGAAAACATTGCATTTACAAATTCAATGCCAGACAGCCGTTCAAACCCGCCATAGTTCTGCTTAGTTGCACTTGACCGGACATACGAATGAAATTACTTCCTGTCTGCCATCTAAAAGACAGAATACTGATTTCAGTAGCGACGTTTCCTGTTTTGAAAAAAGTTGTGAAACCGAAGAAATTCGAATTGAAACAATAAATTACAACAAAAATAAGAATCAAAACACCGAACCAACAAAATTCAGGTGTATGTCCAGCTAACATTAGTAAGTATCAATTTTTTTTTCCTGAAGATGATAACCTTGTTAGCGAAACGCACGTCGAGAGCAAAAATATCAGTTTGGTGTCAGGGTATTATTGATTTCTAGGAAAAGTTTCAACTTTTACACCGAAGGTTTCAATCTCATCGTTTAATTAGCTGTTTGTTGGTTTGTTGAGTTTATCGCATTAAAGTTGTTTGATTTCGTTTGTTTTGTTTGATATTGTCTTGACAATATTGGGAGGGATCTCTCGTCACCACCTGAATCCCTTTGAACATGTCAGCTTTGAGGTCTCAAGAAAAATCGTTACCTGATGCCACAATATTACAGCATAAATCTTGCAGGAAACCGTCTAACATAGGTTGACGAAACCAAAAAATTCATGTGAATGGCTTGACTAGGAGCTGAGGTTTCCTAAACACATCAGTTTTCTCTGTCACAGCTCATATTATGTTTTGAGGGAGATATATCCCAATCGCGATATTATACCAACCAAACCTAAATTCCGATAATGTCAACTTTAGTGTGACAGCATTTATGGTCCAGCACTATCGCAAGTTGATGCCAACCGATAACAACGAATACAAAATTTCTGTATTCGTTTTTTTATATGGAAGACCTGAATTTGAACAAAGGAGAGCCAAATATGAATAGTTCGGATGGCTCAAACTGGAAACAATCTCCAGACGAGTACACATGAAGTACCAACCAACGACAGGTGAGCCACCCTTTGTACAGAATAGGCTGGTCACTTTCCGAAATTTCAACAAAGTGAATACTGGAAAAAATAACTTGCTGCATTCACACGTTTCATATACAAAGCATCAGAGTTGTAAAATCAACTTCCCTCGAATTCTGAAACTACTTTCTTTACAATTTGAAGACAAAATTGAAAGATCCATCCACACCTTCTCTTAAACGTCTCTGGAAAAATGCACTGTCTGCTAATATATCATTTCTGTTCATATAAAAAATATTGATATATAAAAGCCTCAAGCACCTGCTTCAAGTTGTGTTTCCTCATGTTCAACAAATGAAGCAACTGAATAGTGTTGAACATCAATAGACCCCGGCATTTGTTTACCTTGATTTGATAAAGCATGTTTTATCCTCAAATTCGTAGTGGTCCCTAGTTCAGTTGAGAAGCAGCTTCAGCTAACACTCCTCTCTTTCATTAACCTCAGTTATTTCTCTATCTTATATTATTGTAATAAGTACGTTGATGAATGAAGTCTTTCATTATTATTTCTCACCTATAACGGGTGCTTGGAATTTGACTCCAAAAAAATACATGAGCGGATGCACAGAATGAACCAAAAGAAGATCGAAGTGATCCTCATCACGTTCCAACAGCTTCAGAACACTTTCCAGTTGAATCCCCGCTTCTGCTATGTCTGAGAGCATGCGATGAGAAAAAAAAACTTTCGGAAGTATCGGTTTTCCAATTTCCAAGTTATTGGTGAAATTTTTTTTCGTGAACACATCGCGCACACCACCAACATCGATCTCCGTTAAACTCTTCAAACTCCGGTCCTTCGTGGGATTTGGAGTGATCACAGTGACTTCGTGTCCTTGTAGGGCGAGTTCCTTCCAAAGGGACTGTAACATGATCTGGTTACTGTGCGAAGGAAAAGGAAAGAAACATAGGATCTTCGCAGATTCGATATACTGGATGGAAAGGCAGAGATATAGCCACAGCATTGACATTGTAGTGCGCATTTTGAACTGAATTCGAAAATCTCTCAGGATATTATTACGCATGACAAATGGTGTTTATTAGGTTATCAAAGCGTGTCACAAAACATCAACAGTGGAGTGTTGTTATCCGTATATTAAACTGCCATATTTATGCGAACTATATGCATATATCAACGGAAAAAAAATACGTCAAGGTTGTGAAATGATATCAATCACAAATTCATTTCAATGTATTTATTGAACTGGTCGTTACTCCATGAAAAATGCTATCTCTGATAATGATGATCAGTGCCCGTTACGCCTTATTGGTAGGAGAATATATGTTTTAGTTGGAATCTATATTCCTTCTTTGTTAATGAATCCATCGTCTATGCATGATATACACGCATCTATCAACAGAAAGTGTTTGTATTTTCACATTTTCAATTCACCTCTTGCATAGAATTCTCGAATTTCCTTTTTTTGAAGATTTTGAAAGTCAATTTTAGTATGGTGGATGAATTAATTCTTTCTTCTTGGTGTCTTCGGCTAGATACTCCAAATATTGAAACCTATATCATGTTAAAGAAATAGCTTCTTGAATGATACTCCATATCTAATTGAAAAATCAGTACATATGGAAATACAATATGAGGACATGTTGGTGAGTTTCGATGTAAGGAGTCTATTTACCAACGTACCTCAACAAAACTGTGGAAATTGTAAAGTCCAAATTAGAGAATGATGGAACACTGAGTATTAGAACAAAGTTGAATGTAGATGCTTCAATGGATATCCAAAAACTATATACAGAAAAAACATATTTTCAATTCAAAAGTGATTTTTGAATTTGCGATGGCTCTTTCTTCAATTCTGAGGAATATTTTGAGGATTCTTCCCTAGAAAGTTATCCGAATGGACCAACACCATGTTGATGATGTTTTCGCTGTATGGAGTCATGGTAGAAAAGAACTTGACATTTTGTTGGAACACCTCAACATACAAGAACCAACAATGAATTTCACATTGGAAATACAAAATAATGATGAACATCCTTCTCTAGATGTAACGATGAAGAAATCGACACATCATGTAGACACAAGCATATATCGAAGGAAAATAGATACCAACAGATATCTACACTATAACTCAAACCATCATACAAGTGTCAAGAAAACGTCCAGTAAAATTTCTTTATGATAGAACAAAAATGATATGCAGTTCATCGGAAAGGTTCGATGGGTAGATCAACTTCGTGAAAATCAGTGTTGAGAATTCCATAGGAAATCTTTGACTGAAATTGAAAAAGCGGCTAGGTAGCAGATATAATGGTAGAACGATATTCAAAAGAACAAATACTTTACGCTCGATACTAACACACACAAAACCAACTTACACGACAGAAAACACAAGGAATTGAATTCATCAAATTCCTTGTTCGTTGAAACAAAATTTTATCGGTGGAACATCCAGACTTTTGTAAGTGCGAAAGAGCGAACACAAAATATACATCAAGAACAGAAAGATAGGTGGTTCCAAATTATCCCAACACATCCTTACTGCCAATAGAGATCACACACTGGAGTGGAATGACACTCAAATGATAACAAATGAAAGCAATAGCAGGACGCGAAAGCTGAAAAAAATCTGCTTTTATCATGCTGTCTGAGAATACCTGCATCTCAACCACTTCTGTCGATATAAGTCGAACACACCCTTCTTGAAAGACAACATCATTTGACAGATTTCCAAAAATTAATTGAGAGAGAAATATTTGTGAAGAAGTTCTGAAGACGAGAGCAGATTTGATTCCGAAACGTTAACAACGATAAGTACCTATTCGATTATTATTAGTTCTTGTATTTTTTGATAGGCAGAGAGTTTATACGAGAGTTCGCTGACTACTAGAACGTGTTTCACTCATAAGGAACTGTTTTGTGATCATGCGTCAACTTTTTGGGGTAGATGAAAAATATGCCCTTCTACAATTGTATGGATTTCAATATCGATTCTTATGTTTTCAGATTGTGATAGGCTAAGAACCCAAAAAAACTAGGGAAAAAAAAACTTGGAATATTTGGCTTTCTTCTGACGCGAAATGGAAGGGGATTTTTCGGGTTTGATGGTCATAGCTTGAATTCGAGGTAATTTTCGGTTGCAACTGCGGTAGCCATTTGCAGCGGCGTGGTCGTAGTCATATTCCACTGGGTGGTGGTTCAATTAGAACTTCACTTCTATGGACCATAAGTTCCCTCTTCTCCTCTTTATCGTCAACTTTCAGCATCAGACTTTTACAATCAACTTCCTCCGAATTCTAAAAATACTTCCTCTACAATTCGAAGACAAAATTGAAAGTTCTAGTCACACCTTCTCTAGACCGTCTCTAAAAAAATGCCCTGATTGCTAATATATCATTTCTGTTCACGTAAATATTGATATATAAAAGCCTCAAGCATATGCTCAAGTTGTGTTTCTTCATGTTCTACAAATGGCCTAACTGAATAGTGTTGAACATTAATAGACCCCGGCATTTGTTTACCTTGATTTGATAAAGCATGTTTTATCCTCAAATTCGTAGTTGTCTCCCTAGTTCAGTTGAAGAGCAATATGTACTTTGATGAATGAAGTCTTTCATTATTATTTCCTACCTATAACGTGTGCTTGGAATTTGGCTCCAAAAATATACATGAGCGGATGCAGAGAATGAACCAAAAGAAGATCAAAATGATTCTCATCAAGATCCAACAGCTTTAAAACACTTTCCAGTTGAATTCCCGCTTCTGCTATGTCTGAGAGCATACGATAAGAAAAAAAAACTTTCGGAAGTACCGGTTTTCCAATTTCCAAGTTATTTGCTGAAATTTTTTTTCCCGAACACATCGCGCACACCACCAACATCGATCTCCGTTAAACTTTCCAATCTCTGGTCATTCGTGGGATTTGGAGTGATCACGGTGACTTCGTGTCCTTGTAGGGCGAGTTCCTTCCAAAGGGACTGTAACATGATCTGGCTACTGTGCGAAGGAAAAGGAAAGAAACATAGGATCTTCGCAGATTCGATATATTGGATGGTAAGGCAGAGATGTAGCCACAGCATTGACATTGTAGTGCGCATTTTGAACTGAATTCGCAAACCTCTCGGGATATTATTACACATGACAAATGGTGGTTATTAGGTTATCAAATCGTGTCACTGAACATCAAAAGTGGAGTGTTGTTATCCGTTAAAAAATATGAAATTTCTTTATTCATGCCGACTATATGCATATATCAACGGAAGAAAAATAAGTCAAGGTTGTGAAATGATATCACTCACAAATTCATTGTCGCGCCTCATTGACTGGAGAATATTTCAGATGGACTCTATCAGGTCTAATCCGCAACTCATAGCGATGTCGTTATCCAACTACTATCGTTAAATTCACGAGTTTGTGTCGAATCTCATTCCGTAATATTATGCAACGATCATGTAATGATGGTTATCAATACACGATCATCAACCGGGATACCAAACGAGCCGAAGGTGAGTTTCGTATGGTTGATGCGAGTGTATTAATAACCATTACATGAGAGTTACATACGCTATTTCATCTACACCCGATAAATAGTCAATAACTACAAGTATTATAATTATATTTTTAATGCAAAAAATAATGCTAATTGAACGCATTAAATCAATGGTATAGGCATGATATACACGCACCTATCACCAGAAAGTGTTTGTATTTTTTATTTTTAATTCACCTTTTGCATAGAATTCTCGATTTTTTTTTTGCAGATTTTGAAAGTCAATTTTTCGTGGTGGATGAATTTTTTCTTCTCAGTTTCTTCGGCCACATATATACTGCAAATATTGAAACCTATATCATGTAATGGAAATAGCTTTTTGAACGATACTGCACATCTAATCGAAAAATCAGGACACATGGAAATAAAATCTGGGGACATGGTGGTGAGATTCGATGTGAGGAGTCTAATTACCTACGTACTTCAACAAAACTTTGGAATTTTTCAAGTCCGAAATAGATGGAAAACTGTGATGGAAAACAAGTTGAATGTAGATGCTATAAGGGATATCCGAAAACTATGTTGAGGAAAAACATATTTTCGATCCAAAAGTGAAGAATTTGGGATGGCTACGGGTTCACCTCTTTCCCCAATTATGAGGAATATTTATATGGAGTATTTTGAGGATTCTTCCCTAGAAAGTTACCCGAATGGAACAACACAATGGTGGAGATATGTTGATGATGTTTTCGGCTGTATGGAGTCATGGTGGGAATGAACTTGGTATTTTCTTAGAACACCTTAACAAACATGAACCAACAATAGAGTTCACATTAGAAATGCAAAATAATGATGAACATTCTTCTCTAGATGTAACGATAAAGAAATCAACACATCATGTAGACAGAAGCATATATCGAAAGAAAATAGATACCAACAGATATCTACACTATAACTCAAACCATCATACAAGTGTCAAAAAAGGTACAGTAAAATGATATGCAGTTCATCGGGAAGGGTCGTTGAGAAGATCAACTTCGTAAAAATCAGTGTTGAAAGGAAATTGACACCCAGAGAATTTCTTAGAAAATACATCGACTGAAATTGAAAATCGTAACACACCCCACAGTGGAGAAAAATAACCCGCACAAACTACAGTATCGAACATAATATCTCATGTCGTCCGACTATCGAAAAAGATAAAGTGGATAGGCAGCAGGTTTGATGGTAGAACGGTATTCAAAACAAAAAATACTTTACGGTCAATACTAACACACACAAAACCAACAACCACGACAGAAAACACAAGGAATTGTATTCATCAAACTCCTTGTCCGTTCAATCAAAACTATATCGGTGAAACATCCAGACCTTTGGAAGTACGAAAGGGCGAACACAAAATGTACATCAAGAACAAACAGACTGGTGGTTCCGAATTATCAGAAAACATTCTCACTGCCAATGGAGATAATACAATGGAATGAAATGCCACTCAAATGAAAGCAATAGCAGGACACGAAAGCTGAAAAAATCTGCTTTTATCATGCTATCTGAGAATACCGGCATCTCAACCACTTCTGTCGATATAAGTCGAACACACCCCTCTTGAAAGACAAAATCATATGTCAAACATCCAATATTTGACAGATTTCAGAACTAACTGAAAGAGAAATATGTGTGAAGAAGTTTTGAAGACGGAAGTAGCTTTGGTTCCGAAACGTTAACGATACGTATTTGATAATCATCAGTTCTTGTATTTTTTCATAGGAAAATAGTTTATACGAGAACTGTCTTTTTGATAACGCAGTAACTTTTCAGGGTAGATTGAAAATCTGCCCTTCTACACTGTATGGATTTCAACAAGATGAATAAAAACCCTGGTGCGTTGACCGATATGCTTTTGTTTAGCCAATTCCTCTCGACCTGAGAAATCGGAAAGTAAACTTTCCTTTTTTTGATGGTAGGTGGTGGTGAGGTTATGATACAAATGCGATTTTCTAAGGGTACGTTTTCATTGATGCGGCAGCTTACGAGCGATTTTCGATACCGGCGGTCTCATTGGATAAACCCTTGCGGGATCTTTCGTTCTCCAATAGAATTGTCAGTATACAAAATACGTAAGGTCAAGTTCGTCTAATGAAAAGCTATTAATTTTTTTGAAATGTTTGACAGTTCGATTTGAATTTGAATGCATTTTGAAAGTTCCTTTAATATTCAAAATCTCTTACCTAGTTCTGTTTCTTTTCACGTTTTTCTTGTTTATATTCTTTTTAAGTGTTTATCGTTGCTGTTCTTGTATTCGTTTGATTTTGTAGTGATAGATTTATTATGAACCGATTCACAAAGCTCAAAATAAAACGCTCGTGTTACGTGTAGGTATTACTTATCCCTCATATCATCGGCTCGTAATCACATTAAAATTGCATTTTTTTAACACCATAAAGAAAAATTTACTTACCTACCTTCGGTTCCTCAGAAAGTAGAAAGATAAGATATCAATACTTTCCAGTTTCACTCACAACTATTGTTTCGGAAGATTTAAAATCACATCACAATCAAGTTTTTGATTTATTTTTCCTCAAATTGAAAGCAAAAGGAATACCTAATAATCAGTCGAATGTGATGACTACATAATTTCTAGCATCTCGCGGGAAAGCAAGAAATTGCATGCAAAACATGAGACCATGAAATAAACATAACCTATAAATCAATAAATAATATAATGGCCGTCGAGCAGACGGATATCATGGCATCACAGATTAAATTAAAATCACGTAAGGTGCGCCTCTGCTGGCAATCTCTCGAAGGCATCTCTTCAGTTAAAATTGATCAAAATCAAGATACAGTACATTTCAAAGTCGAGAAAATTTGCTTACAATCTATTAGGTATAAGTCAACACACCAGGGTTTCAATTCATCTTGGATTTCAATATTGATTCTAATTTTTTCAGATTGTGGTGGGCTAAGAACCCAAAAAAACTAGGAAGAAAGAAACTTGGAATATTTGGCTTTCTTCTAACGCGAAATGGAAAGGGATTTTTCGGGTTTGATGTTCATGGGTTGAATTCGAGGTAGCTTTCGGTTGCAACTGCGGTAGCCATTTGCAGCGGCGTGGTCGTAGTCATATTCCACTGGGTGGTGGTTCAATTAGAACTTCACTTATATGGGCCATAAGATCCCTGTTTTCCTCATTATCATCAATCAACTATTACTTCATTCGTGAGTGAAGTACATTCACGTTAAAGTTAGAGTATGCGTAAACAATTCATCTAGTGTGATAAGTACGTTTCTATTGACTGGATGTGATATCGAAGAACGCACAGAGATGTATAAGGCTGTCACAATCTAGTATTGAATAGTATTCATACTTATCGTTAGCAGTTCATATGTTTTTGTAGTCAATATGTATGTAGTCTTCAAAAAATAATAAATATAGGGCACTTGATTAGTTACTAGAAGAATACGATCTCAACGTATACCGAAAGTTTGGTTGACCATATTGTCACGGAAGTAGCCACCAGTCATACAGGCGTATGTGGAGCCAGTGAATATTGGTATTATACGTGACTTTCTCCAACTCAAAAAACAAAGAAGTCGATCTAGAATAGTGGATTTTGTAGATGAATTCAATGAAAACGCAAAACACCTCTTTTCAGTAGTTCGAAGTCCTGCCCTGATCTCTACTCGACTGATCACGTGTATTTGTTAGTTTTACGTGAACGCACTATAGTATTTCAATTCCTTTTTTTTGCACCACAAAAGTGATATCGGTGAAACCTACCCATGAAGTTTAGAGATTTTTTGCTAGGAAGAAATTCTGATAATTAATTATTTGTTGATAATTTTCAACTTATTGTTATTATTAAAAAGCAAATATATCCTATAGTAGTGTTTGTTTAGGGCGTTAGCATGGAAAACTTTATTTTCCATACTTTTGTCGAGTAACCTATAGAACTGAAGCTCTCTCAAACAGCTGCGTCAAAGTTCATTCGAGAAAATTTTGATCAAAGTTCACCTATCAAATGTTCTATGTTCTTTCTTACGATGTAATTTCTGGAAATATGCGATATAGTGCATTTCCTTAATGTCTTCCCTCACCTTTGTTTTTTGAACGGGTCAACTGAAAAAATTGAAACTTGGGATAGTGAAAGAAATGCAAGAATAATACATTTTGGAGTAGAATTGACATATAAAAATTTCAAGATGGCGACTGGGAACCATCTGGAGAAAAAAATTAAAAGGAAACGGGGTCTTGTGATACATCATTCAGAAGCTCCAGACGGATATTTTACAACCCAAGGATATGTACTCCATCTTGTTGGAATAATATGTGATTCTTTCAATTGATCATTTTGGAGATTGTTTACGTGGTACCTATCTACTTATGAAATCGGAAACTAAATGGGAATATTTGAACTGAACAATGATGTTCGTTGTACTGACATGTTTGTCTTTTTTCATGAACAAAAAATAACATATCAAACCTTATCGGGTTATTGGGATTGCCATATGACAGAGAAAAACGAATATTTCCAGAAATATCGATATTAATGTGTTCGTTTTCAGCTAATTGTTAAATATTTCGCCATTTTGTAGTAGATGAAAATATTTACTTTATATTCTAGGGTTGTGAATTATTCATCAGGAGCTTCAAATTGATGTATTACAAGACCCCTCCTTTCCATTTTTCTCCAGATGGAGCCTAGTCGCCATATCAAAATTTTCATGTGTCAATTTTACTCCAAAATATAGTATTCATGCATTAATTTCATTATCCCGAATTTCAATTCTTCTAGTTGACCCGTTCAAAAATAAAAGGCAAGGGACATTAAAGAAATGTACTGTATAAACACAGTAATCGTTGCTTGAAAGCAAATGATTCGAAATGAACTGGCCGATACTTGATGAAAATCCATATTAACGAAAACCGCGAAAAGTGTATCGCTATACAAAAGTTTATCATGCATGATAAAAAATGCTTTATTTATTGTTGAATCTTTAGTTTCACAGTCTAGGATGAACTGATTCAAGTATCGATTCCTGCTCTCCGTGAGAAAACCTGAACGTAAACAGAAAACGAATTTCCAATGTTATAATCACTCAACAAGTATCATATATGGACTTCGACAACACCATAGAAGGTTTCTCAGGAAGTCACTATGAATATAACTCCATTAAGTCCGTGGTAATTCAAATCTATAAACACTGACAAAGAAATCAGTTCTCAGAATTCCACCAAACAACAAGGTGCTTTTGTTATTTCTACTAGGAATGATTCGGAAAACGAATACTCAGTGGTTGACATAACTGGAATCAATACAGATATAGTTTTATTTTTTTTATCTTTTGGTATGGTATATATCGCATTTTTTAAGTAAGTATTTACTACCCAAGCTTTGTCAACAAGATTATGTCTTATGATAATAAAGCATATTATTATTATAATAGGAATATTAAGAATTGTCAAAATGCCTTTTTCGGGAGTGATTACACAAGTGCTTCAAAATTACCGATAATTTTCCATGAAAGCATGTTGTCTAAAAACTGCATGAGTTTATTTTCATATTTTGTCGAGAGCAAAATATGAAAATAACCGAATGCAGTTTTTTTACTGACAACATGCTTGAATGGAAAATTATCAGGTATGGTTCTTCGACCACGGATTAATAGTATAATTACAGGTAAACAGTAATATATGGTCCTTCGAGATATTTAAAAGAACAGCACTGTGAATTTACGATGAAAGGAAGTAAATCTGAAGTGATTTTGAGACGGAGCAAAAGAATACAAGAAAAGAAGACGACACAAGAAATACCTGAAGAAAAAGAGACAAAAACAGAAAAGCAGGAAGGAGTTCAAAGAAAAGTTTCACAAACTATTCCCAAATCAAGGAAGAGTGGCCACAGCAGTCTGAGAATGCGAGAGAATACGTTGGAAGCAAGTTCTGGAAATCTGCAAGACGCTCAGAAAGAAACTTCGACTACTCCATCGACTTCAAGAAAAAGCAATCACAGTAGCCGAGTTTCCTTTGTGAAGAAAATGGAACTAGAGAACGCCATCAAGAAAAAGAAGCTGGAATTGAAAACTCAACAAGAAATACTTGACTTGGAACTAGCTTTGAAATTAGCGAACCTGGAGGACAGCGATGAAAGTGAAGAAGGTGAGTCAATGTCGATGCATGAATCTCAAAGGCCTAACATGGTAAAGTGGATGAACGGAGATGTTCCATGGGATAACAGGCTCGATAAAAGTGAGGACAAGCACTCGGTATTCACGATAAACGAAGACGACAAGGTAAGAGAACTTAAATCTATAAATAGTCAGAGGAATCAGGAAAAGTATTCTACCCCTAGGAAGGATGATTACTTGTGCCAAATGACCCTTCCTCAAATGACAAAAATTTTGACCCGTCAGTCTCTACCGCGGGATCTTCCCTCTTTTGATGGAAATCCTGTAGATTGGCCAAATTTCATTTATAGTTATGAAAATTCCAATGCCATTTGTGGATTTTCTAATGAAGAAAACCAAGCAAGGTTGCAAAAGTGTCTTAAAGGAAACGCAAGAAAAATAGTTCAATCTCTGCTAATTCTGCCCCAAAACGTCGATAAAGTGATATCATTACTGAAAACTCGTTTCGGTCGCCCAGACTTTATAATAATGAGGCTTCTAGATAATATTAAGAAATATCCATGCATAAAAGAGGACAAACTTGAACTTTTCATTGAATTTGCAGATGAAATAAAAAACTTTGTAGCTACGATAGAGTCATTGAAAGAGGAAGAGCATTTACACAATACCATATTGTTGAATGAAATATTATCAAAACTTCCTACCTCCTATCAACTCTCATGGGTAGAACACATTTCCAAAATACCTAAACCAATTTATAAAATGGTAGAATTCGTTAAATGGCTGGATGAAAAGGCAAATGCGGCTTGTCAGATTCAATCTCCAAAATTTGACATTCACAGTGAAACTCAAAATAGTAAATATAAGAATGTCAAAAAATGCGTTACCCTGACAACAGCGAAAAAGTCATGTCTTTGCTGCAAAAGTGATATTCATCCTCTTACAGAGTGTTTGAAATTTCGAAGTTTTTCTGTGGATGAAAAATGGTCATTTATAACAAAAAATAAAGTATGTTTTTCTTGTTTATATCCGTTTCACAACATCAGACAATGTAAGAAAAGAAAGGTTTGCGGTGTGAATGAATGCAAAAGATCGCACCATGAACTTTTACACAAAGATCATTCGCCGGTCGCTGGAATGAGTTCTGAAGCATCTGCAATTGTGGGTACTAACAGTCAAGGGAATGGTAGCAAGAGTGTATTGTTGAAAATTTTACCGGTTGTAGTATGTTACGGTAACAAAAGAGCCGAAACTTACGCGCTTCTGGACGACGCTTCAACAATATCTCTGATTGATGAAGAATTCGCCAATTCTCTTGAACTTACTGGTCCCGTGCAGAGCTTATGCTTACAATGGACCAATGACGACTTGGTTCATCAGCAAAAAGAATCACGAATAGTTTCATTTACTATAAAATCTGAAAATAATCGTTCTTCTTTCCAATTGCGCCATGTGCGAACGACAAAATTATCCCTTCCTTCACAGACAATAGATCTAGATGAAATAAAAAAACGTTATCCATACGTGCGGGATAAGGTTTCATCTATGATAAATGCTCAACCCAAGATATTGATTGGGCAGGACAACTGGCCTCTGCTGGTAAACAGAAATCTGATTACCGGGCCTTGGAATGGACCTGCTGTCAGTAAGACATTACTTGGATGGGTTCTCCATGGAAATCTTGATGGAAGTTCAGATAGTCCACATTTCGTTTGTCATATTAAGAGCTCATCTGGTATGAGAGAAAAGGATGATCTGGACCTCCTTCACGATTTGGTAAAAGACAGTTGGAAGATTGAATCTCTCCAAGATATTTCTGAAAAGGTTATGTCTGTGGAGGATAAAAGGGCACAGAGAATTTTGGAGTCGACAATGAGAAGGGTAGGGAACAGATATGAAACAGGACTTCTGTGGAGAAAGGATAATGTCGTACTTCCGGAAAGTAAGGAAAATGCATTGAGAAGACTGAAATTCATTGAACAGAAAATGGATAAAAATAAAAAATTTGGAGAACTCTATTGTGAAAAATTCCAAGACATGGAAAATAAAGGATACATACGAAAATTAACCAAGGCAGAAACTACTGAAGTCAGTGGTAAGACTTGGTATCTGCCTCATTTCGGAGTCACGAACGTCAACAAGCCAAATAAGCTCAGGATTGTCTTTGATGCTTCTTCCAAAAATCATGGAATAAGCTTAAATGACGAGCTACTCACGGGTCCTGACTTATACAACTCGTTGTACAAAATTCTTCTGAATTTTCGCATAAAAAAATATGCATTTACCTCGGACATCAAGGAAATGTTTTTGCAAGTAAAAGTCAGACCTGAGGACCGTTTTGCTCAACGTATCATTTGGCGTGGAATGGATAGAAGTATGGAGCCAAATGTATATGAACTTATGGTGGTATTTTTTGGTTCAAAGTGTGGACCATGCTTAGCTCAAGAAGCTAAAAATCGTAATGCCACTGACTTTCTGGACATGTTTCCAGAAGCGGCAGATGCCATCATAAATCATCATTACATGGATGATTATCTTGGATCTGCAGACACATTGAAAGAAGCTCAAGACCTCATACGCGATGTGATCCACGTTCATAAATCTGGAGGTTTCATCATATGCAACTGGATAGCCAATCACAACGATATTCTTCAAGGTATAGACGAATCACTTCTCTCTCCGGGAGGGAGATCTATTGAAAATGAAGAACAACTGGCTATGGAAAGAATACTGGGCATTTTTTGGAATCCTGTCAATGACACATTCACATTCCAAACAAAATTTCATAAAATCCATAGAGATATTTTGGAAAATCGACGACGACCAACAAAAAGAGAAATCTTGAAAGTAATCATGTCAATTTTTGACCCTTTGGGATTTTTGTCAAACTTTTTAATATTGGGAAAAGTTTTACTACAAGAAATTTGGAAAAGTCAAATTGGGTGGGATGATGAAATTCCGAACTATTTAAATGAAGACTGGCAATTATGGACATCAGACTTATTGAAAATTGATAAATTTAGTATCCCTCGACAATACTTCACATTGAAACGACAAAACAGTGACATACAGTTGCATGTATTCTGTGACGCTTCTGAAAAATGCTATGCATGTGTAGCCTATTTGAGAGTTCAACTGGACGATGACATCCAGACAAGTTTCATTAACGCCAAAACTAGAGTAGCTCCATTGAGACCTCTTTCAATTCCCCGACTAGAACTCCAAGCTGCTCTCATAGGTGCAAAATTGGGGAATTCCTTGATGAAAAATTTGAATTTGAAAATTTCATCAGTCTTCTACTGGAGTGATTCAAAAACAGTTTTACACTGGATACGGTCAGAAGCTAGACGTTTTAAAGTATTTGTTGCCCAAAGAATAGGAGAAATACAAGACCTAACTAATGTAGCTGATTGGAAATATGTCAGTTCCAAAGAAAACGTGGCTGACGAAGCTACTAAAAGAACAAAACAAAATTTCATGTTTTCTGATAGGCTGTGTAGATGGATGAGAGGACCGGATTTCTTGATGTTACCTCAAGAGAATTGGCCGAAGGAAAATTTCAATCAAAATATAAATGATGATAATTCGGAAGAAAAACTCACTGAGTTTGTATTTGTACAATCCAGTTTGGAAGAAATAGAAGTTCCTGACCCAACTAGATTTTCGAAGTGGACAAGAATTCTACGCACAACAGCATTCATGCTACGATTCATTGAAATTCTCAAAACAGGCAAGAGAGTGACTTCCGAACTGACAGTGGATGAATTATCCAAAGCTGAATCATTATTATACCGAAAAATTCAGTTAGATTCATTCATAGAGGAAATCAAACTCCTCAAAAACAAAAAGAATTTGAGTAATAAAAGCCGTCTTTATTCTCTTTCATGTTATTTTTCCGAAGAGGAGGGACTTCTGCGACTCAGAGGCAGATTAGATAGATCTTCGGAACTAGTTACTGACGTGAAAAATCCTATCATATTGGATCCACAACATAGAATGACCAAACTACTCATACAGTACCATCATGAAAATGTTCACCATCATGGACAAGAAATTGTTATCAGTAATCTTCGTCAGAAGTTCTGGATACTAAGAGTAAGGCAAGCTGTGAGAAGTATCTGGAACAGTTGTCAACACTGTAAAAATCGAAGAGCTCTTCCACAGATACCGACAATGGGACAGTTGCCAAACTGCAGAATAGAGCCGACGGTCAAACCATTTTCGAAAACAGGTGTTGATTACTTTGGGCCCCTAGAAGTGACTGTGAAGAGAAGCCGAGAAAAAAGATACGGGGTGATTTTCACCTGTATGACAACGAGAGCCGTGCATCTAGAAATTGCACATGATTTATCTACCAACTCTTTCCTGAATGTACTTCGCCAATTCGGTTGTCGCAGAGGATTTCCGGATGAAATTTATAGTGACAACGGAAAAAATTTCAGAGGGGCTGATAGAGAACTGACACATCTTCTGGGTACCTTTGAACAGCATCACATAATGCAGTTCTGTTCCATGAGAAAAGTTAAATGGTTTTTCAACCCCCCACTCGCGCCACATATGGGTGGATGCTGGGAAAGGCTTATACAAAGTACCAAAAAAATTCTGAAAGAAGTTTTGAAGTCACGTTATCCACAAGAACATGTACTGAGAACCTTCCTCATCGAGTGTGAAAGCATTTTGAATTCACGGCCTTTGACTCATGTTTCACTGGATTCACATGATGCAGAAGCATTGACTCCAAATCACTTTCTCATCGGACCTCCGCACACTGCACTCCCCTTTATGGAAACTGCTGATAAAGATTTGAACTTGTTGTCAAGTTACCGAGCAGCACAAAGAATGGCAGATTTATTCTGGCGAAGATGGACCCAAGAATACTTGCCGACCCTCATCAAAAGATCCAAGTGGTATGAAGACAAGAAAAACATCCAAATTGGCGATGTGGTTTTGCTGGTAGACCCGAATGGACCGAGGAATCTTTGGCAAAAGGGCATCGTCGATGCTGTTTATCCTGCCAGAGATAATAAAATAAGAATTGTCGACGTGAAAACGAGCGGTGGTTCAATTTTACGACGATCAGTCTCGAAATTAATAGTTTTAGATGTGATGGAAAGTTCGTAATTTTTTGTGAGATAAAATTACTAGGAGGGAGAATGTTCGAGTAATAATTGCATGACTCTGTATATATTATAGATTCGATTTTAATTCATGGAAAAAAAGAGTTTGTTGTTGTTACTGTCATTAAAAAAAATATAGACGTCAGATTTCAAGAAAAGAGCATTATTTTCGTTCTTCGACCACGGATTAATAGTATAATTACAGGTAAACAGTAATATCAGGTTTATTTTGATGCTCGAGTGTAATTCGGTAGAATATTCCCGGAGTTGAAACAACGACGTTTAAAATTCAGTATTTATGCCTGTCAAGATGACAAATGTACATTTTAACAATCGTTACTAATGATACACGGACCGAGTGAGTATTTTTCGATACCTACTGGGTATTTACCAGCACAAAAATGAATTTATCGCTGTAATTGATCGAAAATGGGATATGGGATTTTTAACATACGATGGAAATATTCTACGGAATCGCCTCCAGCTGTTTCTCTAATCAAAGCCCTTTGAATTCACAGCAGTTTAGACTTCATTCGTGAATCAAGACTTTCCAACGATAGGGGGATCGAAATTGGCTCCTAAAAATGCATGACAGACTGTGAAAATTGCTCAGTAGAAGATCAAAATGAATCTAATCGTATTCCAACAGCTCCGACTATATCAATAAACATGTGATTTTAAAAAACACATTCGATGAAGAAGACATTTCCGTTTTGAATTATTTGTCGCCATTTTTTTTTTCAAAAATACATCGTAAATTTCTGTCACATTTTTCAGACTTTGATCCTTCAGAGGAAGCAGGGTAATCACAGTTACCTTGGGTCCTCGAAGAGATATTTCTTTCCGAATGGTCTGGAAAAACATCTGATGACTGATCAAAAGAACGGAAAAAACCAAATATTTTCGAAGATTCAGCTTGTCATAAAAAAATTAGGCAAAGCAAGCATGTGTATGATTTGGTAAGCGCTTTGAAACTGATGGCCCAGTTTTATTTGGAAGGAATTAAACAGTGCAAACTCTGTCAAAAGATTATGATAAGGCATACATTGTTGGCTTTTTATTATTCAATCGAGCACTTAGCTACTAAGAGTTTCAAAAAAAAGATAACAGGAATGTGTTTTTCACGCGTGTGTATATTTTGGTAAATGCTTTGGAATTGATGGCCTAGTTATATTTGGAAGGAAATGAGCAGTGAGAATTTTGTCGAAAGATTATGATAAGGCATACATCGTTACCAATTTATTTTTCAATCAAAGTACCAAGTGGTCCGAAAAAAGTACACGGAAATGTGTTTTGCATGCCTTTGGGCCTTGAATGATTCCGAATCAACATACTTCTCATCACCATGATTCATCATCCCTACCATTCTAACAGTTCCAAGGAGTCTATGATCCCGCCAAGATCTGTTAATCTCATCGTGAATGAAGTGAGTCTACACTTACTGAACATGCCTTTTCTCACTGATGATTCGAAGGGTTCCCTATTTCCATATATCAACGATCAATGGGTTCTATAGAGAGTTGCTCTCGATATAAAGACACATTGTCCTACCTGGAAATGTATTCTTGATATAATCATAGAAAAACGAATGTTCCCCCTTGGCATTTCCAGGCATATTCCTCTCCTGTTTTTGCAACAGGAAAATGGCTTCCTTATGAGATATTCCATTACCAATAAAAATAAAGCGTGTTTGAATTGCGATAAAGTGTCCCTTATATTACAGAAACAAGTTCAGATAGGTTAAAACATTCTTGTATACACCATATATATGCTCAACTACAAATTGTCATTGCAATTATTTTCCATACACCTTAACGATCATAGCACGATATTTTACGATATTTTCAGTTGTCAAGTTTCCATCTGGAGTTACATTAGGAAATTCAGCGGGATTAGAAATTTCTATTACACTGGTAGCTCTGGCAATAAGTTTACAGTTTGAATTTGTCCACGATATGGCAATAATACTGGTCTTCGAAGGATTCAACCTAGTGATACAGGCAAAGTAGACTTTTCCTGCATATTTGTCAATGAATCCAACTTCTATGAGTGATATACACATTTTAAAGGAAAGTAATTGCTAAACACTTGTGATAACTTCTTTTATAAAAGTTTGGTATCCGTTCTGAGTTGACTTGGAGAAGAAAAAGCCAGGAAATATCTCAAGATAGAGCCTTGTGAAAACTTCAGGGCATGTTTATGAACTCATTGATTTTTTAGTTTGCTTTCGATTCTTTAAATAAGATTATGAGAGGTAGCCCTCTGACAATATAGACAATATATAGAGGAACCGGTAGTTGACACTGAGCCAGTTGTTGACAGTTTGAGTCTTAAATTCGCCAAATAAGAAATATAATTGTGATGGGACTCAATTATCTACAGTTCAGTACAACAGGCACCATCTACTTTCTAGTGCCGCAAGTAACGAACCCCTCTCCCACACAAATTTTAAGATGGCATCAAGTTTATGTTGTTAGTCATGTGCTGTGTGAAAAATTAACGTTTTTTTATGGAATGTGCTAAGAAGGGATGTTATTTTGAAAATAGACTTGTCATTCTAAGCGTTTGTATTGATAAAGGAATTACGACCTGCTATTTCTGTATATTGTGAGGGACCTTTTGAAACAATCGAATAGCATGTATTCCAGTATTTACAATTTTTCCACGGAATGTCATCTACTGGTACTCGTTTATGATTTTTCACCAGTAGATGACATTAATGTCAACCACTGGTGAATTGGTCATTACTGGATTTTGAGGCCAAGGAAGTGTTTCAAACCAATTCAGGAATGGTATTTTCTTCAGAATTTGTTTCAATAGAATATTCCAGTCTGCACCAGTAGATGACAACCATGACATCAACTGCGCCATGAGAGTGTCAACTATTGGTGTTTCAGGTTCACTATGCCACCAATAAAAGGAAATATGTTCAAATATACAGAGGACCAAATGAAGGCTTCACTATAGTCGGGCTGTTCAAAAGATAGAATTCAAGGACGCGTGAACAGTGAATGCCTGCATAGCCACGCCTTCTAAACTGAAATAAATGAAGAACTGTTCACACTGTACTGTACTCATTTGTGCTTTGTTTTCACGTGTGTTACGTTAATTAAATAATATGGATGGAAACACTCTTTCACCTCCAAGAAAAACATGAAAAAAAAGACATTTAACTGTAGAGGAAAGAGGTGTAATAATGAACACTTTTAAAAAGCATCCCAAGAGTTTATGAGAGAACAGGGAAATGCGACGTATTTGTTGAGTGGTGTAAATCGGACTTGTAACATTGGGGAGAGGAACATTCAAAGAGTGCGTGCCGTTCACGTGATCATTCTATCTTTTCAGCGGCTACACTATAGATGCTGTTTCGAGGGGCGAGTCCGTTGCTTCGGCAGCAAGAAATAATTGCGTTCCAAGAAGCACCCTCATCAGCAGACTGCAAGGAAAGGTGTCAAGATTCAGACAAATGGGTCCAGAATCGATATTGACTAGGGACGAAGAAAAAAATATTGTCCTTTGGGTATTCACTATGGCAAAAGCCGGATTTCCAGTTGGAAAAGAAAGAGTAACACCATCTGTGCTCCAAAATGGATTCCACAAATCCGGCATTTTTCTTTGGGACCCGGATACTGTTAAACTGAACAACACCAATAAACACAAAAGAACTTCCAAATAATGTCCCCGAAACTGAGGCACTTGAATAAAAAATCAGTGCCTTGGAAGCAGGTCTGAAGTTTTTGGAAATCTTGGCATTCAAAGGCTGTGATGTATGGAAGGGAGATGTACATGACCACTCTTTATTCAACTTGTACAAAGATAAATCTACCGAACTGCAAAACCTGAAATCTCAGAAACAAAAAAATGTAAATCGAAAAGCTCATGTCGTTGAGGAAGAACCTAATGAGGTACCCTCAGAAAAAAATCACATTCCTCTGAATGAAACCAAAGAAAGCACCAGTATTGGAGAAACACCGATAGCTGAAGTCTTCAAAAAACCATCAACTCCCATATTGAAGACACCAAGGAAAATAAATGAAAATGAAATTACGCCAGACCATTCCATTGTGCAACCAAATGAACCAACGACATCATCTTATTTGGTTCCATCTCCTTTCAAAAGAGCCCTGTTCTGGCCAGAGCCTAAGGAGAAGAAGCCTTCAAAACGATCCAAGAAAGAAGAAGGTGCCTTCAGTAATCACATCAAAGAAGTGGCAAGAATACTATGGAAAAAAACAGAGATGGAAAAATTGAAAGAAGAGGAAAATAAGAAAAGATGGAAGGAGGAAAGGAAACGAAATAAGGAAGAAAAAGAAAAGATCAAAAGGGAAAAACAAGAAGAAAGGGAGCTCGAAAAAGTTGAAAGACTCAAAGCGAAGACTATAAAAGTTAACAGTATTTCTTCAGATTCGGAGAGCCATGAGGAATGGCAAGAATCTGGCGATAGTCTCGACGACGTGAGTTTCTCGTGGAATGCAAATAACATAAATCAAGATGACAATTTTGAAAAAGAAATCATTAATAATGGAGATTTTTCAGTCGATGAATTCCAAGAAGATTCGATATCGTCGAAGGAAAGCGAAGATAATATTAGAGGGAAGAATTTGATAGAATACAAAGAAGGTGACTATATTCTAGTCGCATTTCCAGGCAAGAAACGAGAACATAAATTTGTGTGTGTAATTCAAGAAGTTTGTATTAACGATGAATTAGAAGTAGTGTGGCTATGAAAGCCTGTAAAGAAGCAAAAAACTGAATTAAGATGACGTCAGTGTCATAAAATTTACGCAAGTGGTAGAAAAACTAGATTTTCCGAAAATTACTTGTGCCGGGGATCGTTTAAAATATGAATTCAACAAAGTTTAATGTTGATGGATAGTTACAATACTTGTCAACTACTGGTTATTGTAGGTGTCAACTACTGACGCACTGAAAAAAATTGATGTCTTCTACTGGTGAATTTGCAACCTGAAAAACAATATACTTTATTTCATCAACCTTTTCATTTATAGACAGTTTCGAGTGATTTACCGTTAATATAGACCTCAATAATAATGTTGAACATTGGAGCATCATTGTATTTGAAAATATAATCATACAAGAGACAGATTAAATTGATTTTTATTCCTTAAGCTGTCATCTACAGGTTCCGTTACCTTATTGCCAGGGGGTTAGTTGTTTTTCGTCAGATACCTGCTGAAACTGTCTCCTGCATTGATGATGATGTAATGAGGAGATAACGGTGAAATATCGTTCACACAATATTTTCCTCGTGAAACCGTGCATTTTGCTTGAACGACCAATGATTCTCTCCACTAACATTGTGTGATATGTCTTTGTAACCGTCGATTTGCGAAATATGAGAGTCCTATCAAAAAACGGTGAGAAGATCTAGATGAGTTCACATTGAAATTGAAATTGAGCGTTGTTTTTCCTCCTGAATATAACTTGTTGAAACCAAAGAATATTGACACATCAGTTCTCAGAATCCCACCAAACAACAAGGTGCTTTTGCGATTTCTACTAGAAATAATCCAGAGAATATAAGTACTAAGTGGTTTACATAATTGGAATCAATACATCGCTGATAACACATCGCCAATGTGTAGGAATATTTTGAATTGTTGAAATGAATTTTTCCATGGAATCACCTTCAGTTGTTTCATTTATCAACCTACATTCTAAGGCAGTTCAGATAGTGAATTGAGACTTACCAACGATGGGAGCATCGAATTTAGCTCCGAAAAAATACATGACAGGATGTAAAGTTTGCACCAGCAGTAGATCAAAATGATTATTATCATATTCCAACAGCTTCGAAACACTTATCTGTTCGATTCCCGCTTCGACTATATCAATCGACATGTGGTTGCCAAAAAACACTTTCGATAGCGAAGACTGTCCAGTTTCGAAATTACCGGCGAAATTTTTTTTCATAAACACATCGTAAGCAGATCCAGCGTCAATTTCTGTCAGGTTCTTCAGGCTCGGATCCTTCAAAGGAAGCGGGGTAATCACAGTGACCTCGTGTCCCCGAAGGGATAGTTCTTTCCAAATGGTCGCGGACATGGTTTGGTGACTGACCGCAGGAAACGGAAAAAAACCCAGTATTTTCGTTGATTCGGCATAATAAAAAAAAAGAATCAAGCGACACAACGAGCATGTGTACATTTTGATAAGCGCTCTAACACTGATGGCCGAGACATCTCCAGAAGGAATTGAATAAATTTTGTAGAAGATTATGATAAGCCATAAAGGAAATATTTTTATCATTCAATCGAGAAGTCAGGTACTAAGTGGCCCAAAAAAATTAGACTGGGAAGTGTTTATTACACCTTACGGCATTACGAGGATTCCAAACTGATGTATTCTGATGATACTATCCGTATCATCGGAATAATAGATGAGAGATGAGTAAGCCTCAGAAGAAGCTATCCACTTGCGCTAGCGAAACGTTAGAAAGAAATTCCAAAGAACGACGGCCTTCAAACCCGAAAAAAGTAGTAATACTCGGACAAAATTTTCATGAAAATGAATGGCTTTCATTATTTTCGAAAAGGAAATATTTTCATGTAGCGATATTAATATCAATAATTACCTCATTTCCAAAATATTTCAAATTGAGTTTGATCATGGCTAATTGCCATCAGTTTGACCTGTCAGTTTCACAGAAAATGCTCGTTGACTTATGCGTTTTGTTGAGTCGAATACTCTCAATCGGAGAAATAAAACTGACAGCTTATATTTTTAGGTGGTAGTAATTCCAATTTGACTGACCACGTTTGCTCTTCTCATCTATAGTAACACTACATTTTCCTTCTTTTCTACTCCTACAAATATTATCTCCTCCAAGCGTCCTTTATACACTATATGCTAGCGTGGGTTAGTTCAAGTTGTTGAAATAACGAAAATAATCAAGATACGTCGTTTTCTCCCACAAGAAAATTTGTATGCTGATTGTTGATATGATGCTGTAATTAACGGAAAAATCAGCTATAAATAAATCAAGAGAAACCTTTCAGTTGATGCACTCAAATAAGTTATAGGGCCTCAAAAAACAAAAAAACAAAAAAGCGCCTCGACATGATGGCGTGCGACAAAAAAGGGCATCGACTTGATGGCGCGCGACAAAAAAGCGCCTCGACATGATGGCGTGCGACAAAAAAAGCGTTTCGACATAATAGGAAAAAAAACAAAGTATTCAACAGAGAACTAAAGACAACAAATATTTCAAGTAATCATTTATAGACAACAGAAACTTATATCAAGTGAAATCGCCTTCCAAAAACTACAAAGATAAATTATTAGCAACAGACTCCAAATATTCTTTTATATTACAAAATTTATATTCGGATACTATCGTCAGTAGCCTAGTTTTCAGCTGCACATATTTGTTTTTAGGGTTTTACTTTTCTCTTACTCCAGTACGATATCTAGCCAGAAATATATTCGAAGATACCTGTTCCTTTGTCAACTGTTGTATTAGTTTGAACATATGTGGATGGTGACAATTCATAGTTTTCTGGAACGAATTATGCCAAGCTTCGAGTGAATTGTTGGTTCTTGGAATATCACTCATAATTCTGTCAAACATATTCCAAATAATTATGGGAAATCTTGGTTCATCGTTATTGATCCTTCTTCCAACATAATTATTTTCCCAATATTCTTCAAGGGGTTGGAGGTCGGACATAAATTCTTCAGTTATTATTTCGTAAGCGAATTGTACATCCTTTTCTGGAACATAACTGAGAGCGAGCAGCATTTTATATTGCAATCTTGTAAACTCGTTATTCTTATAAAGTTGAACCAATTGATTTTTTTGTATTCTGCGCCACAAGTTCTGTGTCAAGTGAAAATTGAAGCCTGTTCAAAATCAACCAATACACTTTTGGGATTCAGATTCGGTTCCAACTTCAAACATTCTTGAAGAAATTTTCTATAAGTATCTTTAGTCTTATTTGGCAGGATGGCAAAAACCATGGAAATTGATTTAGCGTCGATTATCACGTGGATGGTAAATAACTGTTAAAAGAGTGTAGGGCACGCTTTGAATGTTCCGTCCATGTCCCAATGTGGAAATTCTTTCATTATATCCAAGTTTTTGTGAGTTCCAAATAACAGAACTCGATTATTGCCATATTCCTTTTCCTCCTTTGAATCGTAAAGAAGGAATTTTTCTTCTTTTTCAGTTTTTCTCATTTCTTCATTTATTTCGATATCCTGTATACTAGTAAACGATGTTGAAGATATATCTTCCTTGTTTCTTCGACGCTGGCAGACGGACGGACGGCAGCCTCTTCGGAAACCTTGCTCATGCTTGTTTGAATTATTGATCTAGGGGTATCTTGTATTTCAGCTAATTCCCGTATACTCTGCTTATAGATACATACTTCTTTTTCAGCAGGATTCGGAGCATGATTGTGTTCGGAGGTTTGCTTTTTCCCGTGATCGCTAACAATAACTCTGCCCTTGCATTCTTTCCTTGTACAACGCCACGATACACTGGTAGAGTGTATTTTATCTTTTCTATATCTGTAATCATCATGATATAGAATATTTCCACCCTTTTGAGATTTGAGTAAACTCATTTTCGGTGACAATTTATGATACTGAATGACTTTTCAATAAACAATGCGTTACTCCAGTGATGAGTCGCTATTTCGTCGCAGAAACGTATTTTATAGTTCGTCAAGGCGCTTTTTCATCCCGCGCTATTTTATTGCATCGCTATTTTGTCGTTCCACATTTTATTCATCGCTGTTTTGTCACAACGCTATCCTGTTTCACGCTATTTTGTCGCATCCCTATTGTTTTTCTCGCCAATTTGTCGCGTCGCTCTTTAATTATCGCTATTTTGAGAGGCGCTATTTTTGAAATCGCTATTTTGTTACGGAGCCGATTGTTGATATAATGCTGTAATTAACGGAAAAATCAGCTATAAATAAATCAAGAGAAACCCTTCAGTTGATGCAAATTAGTTATAGATGCACCCGCCTAAATCCTGCGTTGTAGCTTTCAATATATTCAATCATTTTCTCTCAACTGAACATTTGTCGAATTGAAGCTTACCCAATATCTCGAAGGAAAAAAATAATCAGCCGACTATAACTTAGGGTATTAAATGTCAGCTGATCGCTCGAAAATGAGAAGAAAAAAAAATTCATTGATTTCCTGTCTACTGAAAATTCACCCGGTAATAGCTCATATGTAACTAAGAATGGAAAAATGTGTCAGCTTGATGTATCTCGGTAAGAGACGGTCTTCTTACCGAGATACATCAAGCTGACACATTTTTCCATTCTTAGTTACATATGAGCTATTACCGGGTGAATTTTCAGTAGACAGGAAATCAATGAATTTTTTTTTCTTCTCATTTTCGAGCGATCAGCTGACATTTAATACCCTAAGTTATAGTCGGCTGATTATTTTTTTCCTTCGAGATATTGGGTAAGCTTCAATTCGACAAATGTTCAGTTGAGAGAAAATGATTGAATATATTTATTTTGTGTTCGGGGGGGGGGGGCTACTGCCTCTGATTTACCCCACGGAACCGCAGCTGACGTTAACGGGGCTTCATGATATTATTCTCAGGTGCGTACCACCAATTATCGTTTGAGAGGAAATGACTGACAAAATTCTTTCATTGGGTCCTAGAGCATTTGATTTGCCATGTTTTCTGAATGTACGTAACATATGAACGAATAAATAATATTGATGAAAATGCACATTTGTATCCATAATAATGATTGATTTGAATGATATGAAGTGAAACTCAGTTCGATAAAATAGTGATGAAAGATACGTTAAAAGAGAGCTTCGTAACCACTTCATTTTATGAAAAATAGTATCCATCCTATTGGGATTTCAAGCTGAGCGATACGCTACTTGGGGGCAGTTGACGCACTAAAGTTGTCTATTGTCAGTTGTCTGTCAAGGTCAAACATTGACGTAATATACGTCAGTGATATCAAACATCAAACGTTTCTTGTTTATGTTTACGACTTTTACTTACATGTTATCAAATATTCATCCTCGAATTAGTAAATTCACATCATTCAAAAATATCCATAATGAAGCCGTGCGCATTCAAATTTTTTAAAAAACAAACTGCCTCTACTGATTCTCCAAACATGCCTAGAGATATGTCTACCACGAAACTTTCCTGAAAGCGATACCTCTATTGAAAAATAGCAGTCAAGTACTATAATATTCACTTTGAGAACTTAGCTTTTGACATTGAAATATGTCTCGAATCAAAAGAAATCTCAAGATCACACCAAGAATGTATCAAATAACATAGTGCATACTTGGGACATGATGGATATATGGTAAAAAACTATTGACAAGTGCCGAGAGATGCAGCTCCCTAATGATCCTAAAAGATAATGTAATGTATTGCTGCTATGGTATGGTGTATCCCTGACAGTGAAAACCACATATATATGTAATTGATTGAAACAGTCATGAACCCAATCTCTCAAATTATGTTATCATCGAAGCCTTTCACCTCACCATTGGTTCCACATAACTAGAGATCTGAAAGGCACTACCCACCAACCTTTCTTTACGGAGACTTGTGACAGAGCATCTAGTGCATACCTAGCCCCATATTCACCTAGGTATTATTATTATTTATTGAAAAATCAATTTCAAGCCTTCCTTCTATTTATCCCTAATTGAACTGCTCTTTCTTTAAGCTTTCATTTAGTATTATATCCTGAACAATTGAGAAATATATTGAACGTCTTGAGATTTTTTTTGTATACAATTGATTTGCTATTCGTTTTCGATCAATCAAATTTTCATTCACCTATTTTCAAATCCGTCGAAACTGATTTTTCCAGTATGTAACTTTCTGTGTATGTGAGAAGTAAATTGAAATTACATAATGAAATCACTGGATTTCAATGTCAATAAATAAAGAAATGGGTGTATTTATTTTTTTCGGTATTTGATAAATAAAGATACAATTCATACAGGTTCATTGTGCAGAAAAAAGCTGCTTTTAAAATTTTGAGGTGGAGATGTGTTTGAACATATTCTGAAATACACTGACGATTAAATTAGGTCTTTTCAGCATTAATAAAACTATTGTTTGAAGAGAAGTTTCATTCGATGGTCGAAGAGTATTTTAATAATTATCTTTTCATTGTATTATCTGTGACTAATTGAAAAACATCAAACGAAATCTGTTTTACAAAAATGAGTGATGAACAAGGAAACCACGGCAATTTCCGTTTGAAACAGTTTATCTCGAAAACGGTTCGAAATCTAAATAGTATAGTAAATAGTCAATCTGATAAAATTGAATGTAGAGCTCAAAAATGTTGTAATATATAGGGTGTTCCATTTGAAAAAATTGAGTTCAACTCATTTTTTCATGAGATCAAAGTACCTGCATTTTTTGAAGACCCTGTAAGAGGCAAATGAAAATATGACTCGGAGTGAAGATCCTCATAGTATCACTCTACTCCATTTCAAATTTGATCATTTCAGTGCAAGAGAGTTCAAGATTATCAGCATTTATAAAAGTTTATGTTTGGTAGAAAAATATCGAAATTAATTTATACCCTCTAAACGGTAATAGATAGGTATAGGGAAATAATATATGAATTTATTGACAGAGTGATAATGAATCATAATATGATATTATATACAGGGTGTTCCATTCGAAAAATCAAAGAAGCCGCTACTTCATAGTAGAAGCGGCAACGCCGCATAGTCTAAAATATTTTAGGAGTGTGGGTCATATTGTACGAAGGCGTAGAAGGGCCACACTAGTTATTTTTTTGATTTTTCTGACTTTAAACTCGGAATTATATTTTTCCGACTTAAAACTCGGAAATTCCGACTTAAAACTCGGAAATTCCGACTTTTAACTCAGAATTTTATTTTTCTGACTTCTAAGTAGGAAATTCCGACGTTGAACTCGGAATTAAATTACCCCGAATAGTTTGTAGGTTGCACATCGATCTTGTAGACAATTCGTTCTGACAGATTGATTTGTATAACTACTTTTTTTTCAGGCTTGAAGGCAGAAGCTTACTCATTTCCGATGACTGAACGTTTCGATTTCTCAAGGCGTATTTATATTGATGCAGGTAGTCTGGAGTGTTAATTACTTCTTTCGGGTTCGGGAAATAATCATTATTATTAGTTGCCGCACTACCTATCGTGATTTCATTAGTTATTCTTGATTTCCTCAGAATGGTATTCCTAATTCTGTTAAGACTCAAAGCTTCTTCTTTTCTGTTGAAACTGTCCGTATGCTTTTGGATCTCTGTCGCCACCCGGTAACCCTGGTTGGGGGCAATCAGTTTAGCATTTTCAAACAGAATCCTGTGGTCACCCTCACTCAGTGCGTGTTCCGCCACCGCCGATTTGTCAGTTTGCCCTAGCCTGCAGTTCCTTTCATGCTCTTTGAGCCTTGTTCCCATGGATCTTTTCGTGGTACCGATGTATACCTTCCCACAGATGCAAGGTTTCCGGAAACCCCTGCTGACAGTGGGTCTCTTTTGTCTTTAGCCGACCTGAGGCTTTGTTGGATCTTCTTGGTCGGCTTGAAAACCGTTTTTATGTTATATTTCCCCAAGAGTTTCCCATTTCTGTCAGTGACCCTCGGGATATATGGCAGATATGCATTTGTAACTACCTGAGGGTCCTCCCTGTTTTGAACCGTGTAACTCTTCAGTTTCATGGCCCTGTCGATCTCAGATATACTGTACCTATCCATTTGACCTCAAAGTCACTTCCTGCTCTAGATGCTCTGGTTCACATATTCTTCGAGCACTTTCAGTTAGGGTAGATGTGACTCCTCTCTTTTGGCTGGGATGGTGGTTCGATAGTGAGTGCAGGTACCTATCCGTGCGCGTGGGTTTTCGGTATACTTTGTGGGTTAGTCTAGCACCAAATCGTTCAATCAGAACATCTAAGAAGGTTATGTGCTGGTTCTGTTTGGTTTCCATGGTGAATTTGATGCTGGGGTGTTGAGCGATCAGGTGGTCCAGAAAAAGGTTCAGAGCGCCCCTTTCACGTTTCCAGACGACGTAGGTGTCATCCACGTAACGTAGCTACAAGGTCGGCTTCAATTGCCTTCTCTTCAAAACGTTCCATGAAGAAGTTGGCTATCACTGGGGTCAGTGGACTTCCCATCGCCACTCCATCCAATTGTTCATAGAAGTTTCCCCTCCATTGAAAGTAACTTCCCGTGAGCCATGCTATAAAAAGTCCGACTTTCCTACTCAGAAGTCAGAAAAATATAATTCCGAGTTTAGAGTCGGAAAAATATAATTTCGAGTTTAAAGTCGGAATTTCCGAGTTTTAAGTCGGAAAAATATAATTACGAGTTTGAAGTCGGAATTTCCGAGTTTAAAATCGGAATTTCCGAGTTTTAAGTCGGAAAAATATAATTCCGAGTTTAAAGTCAAAAAAATCAAAAAAATAACTAGTGTGGCCCTTCTACGCCTCCGTAATATTGATTTATGCATACTGTGAAATTTCCAGGTTGATTCGTCGAATAGTTTGCCAGAAACGGCTAATTAACGCTCATTATAAAAAGCCCTGTATAGAAGCATATTTGTATGGACAAGGTGGAAGAACGTCTCGCTGCAGTATAAGAAATCATCTAGATTTCCGCAGTATATATAGGTAGGCTCTTCAAAATAAAGAGATATTCATTGATATCCAACACAAACTTTTGAAAATATCTTCTGATTATGAGCCCAGTCAAGACTTGAATAAATTAACTGGAGTTTGGTGGTGTGAAGGGATAGAATTGCGTGGTAACCTCCAGAGTATTCCTTTTGAAATCGAATTCCAACGGCTTCTTACCTCACAGCCAATTCACTGAATATTGTCTGAAATGCAATTTTTCTGATAGGTGCATTGATCAACAAAATCTATTTTCAGAGAATTTATCAAAATTCCGAATAAAATTTAAAGATGTTTTTCTCTTTCCTTCATCCATTTAACCTCAACCTTCATAGCAACGAAATAAGAAAAAGTAGACAAACAACGAGTGACCTTGAATAGACAACTTTATTACCAAAATCGCCACCTTGTCGCTGGCAACTTAAAGCATGTGAAAAGTTGAATTACGTTACACTTACATCACCTTGGCATGAATATGGGGTAAGAGCTGGAAAGTTTTACTAATTCACTCTCTCTTTTTTGTTATAAATGATAATTGGGAAATCACCTATGAAGCAGTACCTGAGGATTAGAATTAGAATTGTTAAAAAAATCAAAGGGTTACCGGGAAGGTCAAGTTTTTCAACTGGTAAACGCTTCAAACTTCGATGATTTTTAGATTCATGTATTATTTTGATCGTGCATTATTCGAATGATGAAACTCTGCTATCAATAAGGCCTTCACTCCATTTGGACTCACCTACAATGGGTGCTTTGAATTTAGCTCCGAACAAATACACGAGAGGGTGCAAAGTCTGAACCAACAGGAGATCGAAGTGGTTCTCATCGTACTCCAACAGCTTCAGAGCACCTTGATGCCGTATTTCCGCTTCTGTCACATCCATCAACATGTCATGCACGAAGAGCACTTTCGAAAGAGGCGAATTATCCTTTCCCAAATTACCGGCGAAATTTTTTTTCGAAAACACCTCGTATGCCAAACGAACATCGATTTCCGTTAGATTCTTCAAAACTGGATCTTCCAGAGGATTGGGAGTGATCACGGTGACTGTGTGCCCTCGAAGGGCGAGTTCTCTCCAAATGGACTGGAACACAATCTGGCTACTGATCGAAGGAAAGGGAAGGAAAGCAAGTATCCTTGCGGACTCGGTACAGCGGGAAGAGAGGAGTAACAAAAGCCACAGTGTCGACATGTTACCGCGCGGTTTTCGACTGACCTTCGTTGCCCTCTTCAGGCACGACTACTCGATTCAAATCAAATACTGATATGATAAGGTTATCAAAAATAGAAACAGTGAAGTGCTGATTTCGTTCATGATATAAATCAATAGTGGAATTATTATTCTTCGATGATATCTCAAATAGAAACATTTCAATCTTTCTTCCCTACGAAGTTTTCCTAACACGATAGTATCCCTCTGGATGTAGTGCTGGAGATGAAAAATAAACAAAAGTAGTAGAAACCTTCATGGGTACCAAGTAAATCTGGTGATCATCCATAAGTTAGAAACTTATAACAAGAAACTTTCATAAATGCCACCAACTGATATCACTGGAACTCTACTCGCCTTCCGCCAGCCAAGTTAGCATCTACAGGAGAAAAAAAAGATATTGAATCCAAAAAGTACCACACAAGGGTTCGCACTACTCTATTTCCACCAGGATAGTCTCACTGGAATGCACTGCTGTTCTGCCATATAACATTTTGGTATCCCCGAATAGGTAATTTAGAATATGAAGAAAGACTGATACACAGGGTGTTTCGTTTGAAAAAATGGCATGAACTCCAACGGCAGTTGACAAAAATCGAAGTTACATTTGCAGCACCCTTTTTTCTAAGGCCATCACATGCGTTTTTTGTGTTCTCTGAGTCATCTCACTAATTACTTCCAGATTGCTTATAAAACAGCCCAATAACAGCTGTTTCATTCAGCAACGGCGTATTGTGTCAAGTAATTAATATTTCGCTGATTAGGAAACTACGAGACCATGGTTATTCCATTGAAAATAATTTCAACAATTTGAATGAAATACTTTGCGACATTTAGACCAATAAGAATTGAAGAAAAAAACTTCATCAAGCGGGATTCGAACCCACGTCTTCATTGGCTCTCACGAAAATATGCATAATTTTTACTAGTATCATATACCTTTCATTTTAAACTTTTATATATCTTCTCGAATTATCGAAATATCGAGCAAATAAGACTATCGGAACACCCTTTAAATAGGAAATAGTACAGGTCCAAGGATTGATCCTTGTGGAACTTCACATAAAATTGTTTAATTCAACTTAAAAACATGTGGTAGACATATTGGACCCATTTCAAACAAATCAAAATCATAAGTGAATCTTAGCAGTGCATGACGATTGATAGTATAAATTCTGTATATAGATTCTATATATATAGTGACCATCATCTGCAAATCATTAAATCTGTTTCTTTACATAGAAAGAAGTTGAAGTATAAAATTGAAAGTGTACATAGATTTGACTTCCAGAAGCTGAAAATTAAACTGAATAGCTTTTCCGAAGCAATACATCAGTCTCCAAATAGTGTTGACAAATGTTATAACAATCTTTTAGAAATATTCAAGAAATGTTCCTTTTTGAAAAAGATCAAAATTTTTGAAGATTCAAAACCATGGTTCACAGAAGAAATTAGTAAAATGATTAAAATCAGAGATAAATTTCACTATAAGAAGAAGAAGAGTCCCCAAAATCAGTATTTCATCGAAATGTATAACTACTACAACAAGTTGGTTAAAAAATCTGTTAAAGATGCAAAAATAAAATTTTACAGCAAAGAGTTTGAAAATGCAACTCCGAAATCAATGTGGAAATCCATCAACAGAATTTTGCATAATAGATCGGAAAAAACTAAAACCATAGGATCAATCATCACTAAAGATGACCAAACGGTAGAAGATCCTGACCAGATATCGGAACTGTTTTGTGATCATTTCACCTACATTTCAAAAGAACTTGCTGCTGCTATCCCTCCAACCCATGACGAATTTCCTGAAAGAAATGTTTCTTCCTCAATGTTCCTGAAACTTACAAATGAAGAAGAAATCGAAGACATAATTTCGACCCTTGATATTAATAAAGCTTCTGGATATGATGAAATTTCGGTATATGCGCTTAAATATGTGAGATCAGAATTAGCCCCAATTATGAAAGAAATAATCAACAAATCATTCGGATCTGGTATCTTTCCTGATAACTGTAAAATTGCACGTGTTTCCCCTATTTTCAAATCAGGTAAACAAGGTGATATGAATAATTATAGACCAATTTCGGTTCTTTCCGTCTTTTCCAAAATTATTGAAAAAGTAATGAACAACAGATTAATAGATTATCTAGAATCAACAAAATATTTGTATTCAGGTCAATATGGCTTTCGCAGATCAAGTGATACTGAGTCTGCAGTAATGGATGTCATTTCTAATATTCAACAACAACTGGATAACGACATGAAATGTGGGCTATTATCTCTTGATTTGCGAAAGGCATTCGACACAGTTGACCACAAAATTTCATTAATAAAATTGGAAAGCATTGGTATTCGAGGGATCATTCATAAATTGTTCAAAAATTATCTGTCTAATAGGAAACAATTTGTTCACCTAGGCAAAAAACCCAGCTCACTAAAGACTATCACTTGTGGAGTTCCGCAAGGCTCCATTTTGGGTCCAGTTTTATTTTTGATCTATATTAATTCTGCTTCAGAATTATTATTGAAAGGAAATATCAAATTATACGCGGATGATACAACACTACTTTATTTTTCTAGTAACACCAAAGAAATATATGATGACATGATTGATGACTTGAAATCTATGTCATCTTGGCTAAATTATCATAAATTGAGTTTGAATTATGAAAAATCCTCAGTAATGTTGATAACCAAAAACAGAACCACAAATAGAGAGAATTTGGCTTTCGAAAACAAAATTATTAAATATTGCCAAACAACAAAATTCTTAGGGCTGTACATTGACGAGAGACTATGTTGGAATACCCATATAGAAATGTTGAAAAAAAAAGTCAGACCACTTTTTGGAATATTATTTAGAATCCGACAGTTCCTTCCTAAAAAAATATCTAAGGTGTATTTATTTCTGTTTGATATATTCAAATCTCCAGTATTTGATTTCAATTTGGGGAACAGCCAATACATCGATATTGAATCCTCTCGAAAGACTACAAAATAAAATTATAAAGTGTTTATTCAAATTACCATATCTTGAACCAACCTCAAATTTATAAAAACCGCATGGTCTTTTGAATATTCAATCTGCTTTTCAATTAAAAATTTGTTGTTTTATACATTCAGTTAGAAAAAAAATCAAACATTCAACTATAAACTTCAGTGAAATTAATACAATTCATAATCATAATACCAGACAAACCAAACAATTAATTGTTGAACCTTATCGTTCTAAATTTGGAGAGAAATCAATATATCATTTTGGTGTTAAAATATACAATAATCTTCCAGATAGACTGATAATGCTTCCAAAAACAACAAAATTCAAATCTGAACTGAAAAAATTTTTGCTTTCTTGTTGAAATTCTGATCTCCATATATTTATTTAATTTAATTACAACTTTCATTTTATATTCTCACATAATGTTATTATCAATTTGTGTTGTACACTGTTTCATTTTGTAACCAAATAATTTAGTTGATAACTATTGATTTTTATCCCTGTTATAAACTCTGTAGTTTCTTGGGATTAATAAAGATTATCATTATTATTATTATTATTATTATATTGTCACTTCTTTTTGGTCTCGATGAAACTTTCAAGATTATGTTGTAGTGATTTGACATTTTTTCCGGAATTACTGGGATCATTAATGAATTGTTTTGAATAATGGATCTGTCCTCAGGTCAACAAGTGAAGGTATAAACCGAAGATAACTATGGTAGAGACTGGTGTTTTGGGTTTATGACAGTCGAGTCAAAACCGAACACCTCTTGAACTGTGCCGTTTGTTTTACAAACACACCAATGTTTCCTCATTGTGTCTCAAGCTACTGAACAACTATAAAAGTAGGTCAGATGTCACATAGACAAACAAGACAAAATCCACGAAAACTGTTAAAACATGAAATTTACTAGCGGAACTTATCCATCACATACTTCAATAAAGAATGGCCAGTGATAGCGGTGTTGCCAAGAATGTTTGCATTTTGGTGATGTCATAGCATTTTCAGATTGCTCACTATTTGATAGTTGAGGTGTAAACGACATGAATGTTCTGCTAAGAATATTCACCCCACAATTCTGAAGAGACATATTTCTGTAGAATTTCCGAAATAATAAATCTATAAACTTCAAGGTCGAAAATGGGAAAAACAGTATTTCATGTCCGCTCTACGCTTTCGTAATAGAGCGATTTGATATGCCTAACATTTATTTTTGTGAATACTTTATTTTAGTTGTTTTGGGAAAGAACTGAATTCACTTCATACATAGTTTTGAAAAAATCGCTTAATTTCGGAAAAAGTGGCACAATGTTGGCAACACTGCATGCAAGGTAAATAAACAGTTACAATCGGTTCACATTGCTTGTTTACTCTGCATTAAACCTATCTATGTTTCATTGTTGATCTTCGAATCAACATCATCATTACATTTTTATCTAACAGGTGCAAGTGCAGGTTATAAAAGTTATTTTCTGTTATTACATTCAAAAGTACTCAATTTGTAATGAGACGAATAGTAAATGCATCAACAAAGTTATCTCAACTTTGAATAAAGAATCAAATGTCATTAACAAATAATAGAGAAACCACAAAGTATAATCTATCTGGTTTTATTTATATGTAGATGAGAATTTGAATATTTCAGTACAGTATTCGTTATTTTTCGCATTTGAGATTCTCACTCGTTCTAATATAAAAATAATAATCGCATTCCAACGTATGAACTAACTAATGAAATAATAGCGGCATTCAGACAAATTAGAATTTGAAAAAAATCAACTTCTTCAAGCGGGATTCGAACCCACGACTTATATTAACTAGACGAATGCTCTCACCACTGAGCAACGAGGACCCTTAGTAGCGCATTTGCTATTTCAACTGTAGGGAAACCCAGAAAATCCCACAGTGCTACCGGGTGGGTTGGTGTATCAAATCCAGATATTCTACCTACCAACTAACAATTGACTATCACACTGAGCCGGTCAGAAAAGTTCCGCCCCGACCGCGGTTCGAACCAGCAGTGAGAAAGACAAATTGAATAAAGGACCGCGCCTAAGAACAGTTGGCCACACCGACCTACAATATTGTATCTTAAGAGAGGACGAATCAGTGCAAGCTACCTTGTGACTTCTTGTGACATATAAAGAAAATCTAGGTCGAACTCCCATATTCATCGTTAACGTACCAACGTTTTCAGAAGATATTTTGGCAAAGATTTTTATCTATTTTCAGGTTTGTGAAGTTTGTTAAATTGTGAATCTATCAATAGATAGCGGATATACGAAAAATATATAAAGAATATGCAGAAAAAAGGAAAGGAAAAGCCTCGTGCCTCGTGCCATCAGAAAAACAGACTCTGAAAAGAACATGTTTTTTTTCACTCCACTGGCGAATTTTTATTTCAGAAATGTAGTTGAGTTATTCGGAGGTAGTATCAAATATATGAGATGACACTGTTTATTCATTTGAAGATCAATATTTGTCTGAGTTTCGAGCTTTTCAGAGTTTCAAAATGAAATTTCATTGTATGAAATAGGAAAGAGCTTCAAAGGAATTCTTTGAATTTATTGATTTATTTCAATAAAATACGAAACGTGTTTTCCATCAATTCTGTAAAAGAATATTCATGCAAAATTTGAAGTAGGTTGGACCACATGCATCACGTTGTTTTTCATACAAACTTTGCCCCCGTTTAACAAAGAAAACACCCCCACATGATTCAGGTCTCTACAATCATTGGTTTAAGTTGTACGTTGATCGGTGATTTGCATAGATCAACAAAAGACCGTTGTACTGATTCAAATATAAAAGCTATCTTCTTAGTATCAAGGACATTTTTATACAACTGATAGAGACCAACACATTTGGTGATCATTGTGTTCGTCTATACCGAACCGTTTAGTCAGCGCACACCGTTAAAGCATCACATCTCACCCGCTTTTCTGAGACGGTATTCACATATACTATCATTTCTCAATGAATTTTTCATTCAATCATAATGAAATATCGCCAACATCACTCCTGAATTGTATAGCTTTCTGTTAGCGAAATAATTTTCATGATTCGGTATTCCCGAACATTAACCCCTACAAACAAACAAACAACAAAGTCAGAAACGAACTTCTTTATAATACTAGTATAATACTCCAGTACAGGAAGTAAAAACTGGCTGGACTAATTCGAGACCAATAATTGCAGATAATTGGAGTAACTTGAATTTTGTTGAGAAAGGTGCCCAGTATCCGAGTAAACAACTTCCGTTACTGGGAAAAAGCGCCGGGGGTGGGGGTGGGGGGTGGAACTCATTGGGGGGGAGATTAGAAACAAAAATAATGAAACCAATCGATGAATTATCATTTTTCAACATGAAAACATTGACTGCAATTTTTCATAAAAATGCACCCCTTTCGAGTAATAGCGCAAGGAAAAGTGTGATTTTTGCAAAAAAAATTAAAAGTTTTTAAAGTTTTTTTGAATCAACTGAAAATCTGTTGGTATTACAAAAAAATTATATATTACTTATTTGAAGTATTTTAGTTGACAAATAAAGTGGTTTTTGCTTTATTTTTGTACGATTAATATTAAAGGAGATATGACATGGCAAAAATGGTTGCTTAACGAAAAATGAAGAAACCGGATCGTTCTGGCGTAAATATCTCGAAAAATATAACTTTTACGAAAAAAGTTATTCCCATCATTTTGCAAGATGACAAAATCGGAAAAATTTTAAGACCAACCAGAACCGTTTAAAATGAGAAGAAAAGAAGTTATGGGCAAAATATTTTTTTTTCTAAAATTTTCAATACCAATTTTTTAGCGCCATATGGGCTAAGGTGCTTGGAAAAAAAATCCTTCGGTGAAAAGTCAGGACACTTCGTCCTAAATATGTTCAGCCATTTTTGGCCCTATCGGGCAATTATTGTTTATGTTTTGGCCTGCTAAATTTGGGTAAAATCGTGTATTTTTTATTATTTATTTTAATCAGCCGAATTCTTCAGCATTTATTCCAGGATAGTTGTATTTCAATTTTTTGTTATAATTTTTCATCTGTAAGCAAATTTGTCCGTTTAAAATTTTATGTTCATAACAGTAAATGCTCTTTTTTGTCGGGCGAAATAAAAAAAAATTGGCCCATCCAATTCAAATGTTGCATATGACACGAAATTTCGGCGATAACCTTAGCTTCAAAATGGTTCCTGGTACATCTCGTTATCATTACCCAAAAAAAAGTTATGGACAGAAAACTTTTTTTTTCCATCAATCACATACAATTTTTATAGTTAATCCGTTGGGACCCTCTATTTATAAGTTTTATGAACATTTTTCGTGCAGTTCTGGATGCTTAGATGACAAGCCAATTAAATTCTGCTGTCAAATTTCAAATCCCGACTCTTAAAACACAACCCTAAAAAATGGTAGTTATTACGGTTTACAGGGTGTTTCAGAAATTTCTGACATTAAAATCCTAATCAGTGACCCAAAAAACCCCACGGTACATATTTTCACGAAAATTCACCTAATATTGCCGAGATATTAAGTATTTATTAATTTTGGGCCAAAAAAACAGTTTGGCCAAGTTTTACAGCGTATTGGAGCTTTGCTCAGTAACCAAACTTGTTTACTCGGATAATTGACACCTTTTTGACAAATTCCAAAAAATTTTAAGTTGATCTGAGTGGTCTCGAATTAGTCCTTCATTTTTCTAATAAATTCACTTCCTTAACTGGAGTATAATAGTGCTGTGTGCTTCACTCACCTACAATGGGTGCACTGAATTTTGCTCCAAAAAAATACAAAAGCGGATGCAGAGATTGGACCAGAAGTAGATCGAAGTGATTCTCATCAGATTCCAACAACTTCAGAACACGTTCATTCTGGATTTCCGCTTCCGTAACGTCGAACATCATGTCGAGGCAGGACAGAACTTTCGAGAGAGCCGAGTTCCCTTTTCCCATATTGCCGGCAAAATTTTTTCTCGCGTACACATCGTACGCGAAACTAACGTCGATTTCAGTCAGGTTTTCCAAACTGGGATCGTTCAACGGACTCGGTGTGATCACAGTGACTTCGTGTCCGCGAAGGGATAGTTCTCTCCAAATGGACTGGAAGACGTTCTGGTGGCTCGCTGAAGGGTTAGAGACGAAACCAAGTATTTTCGCGGATTCTCCACTCCGGAGAAAAAGCAGGACGTAAAGCCACAATGTAGACATGATGCAGCGCGATTTCCTACTGATCTTGGATGCATCTTCGTAGAGATGCAGTTCAAAGAGTGAGAGTGATAAGGCGTACCAAACACACGAACAGTGCAGTACGCTATATTAGTTAATCGGGGAATTCTATCTATCCGTTCGAACTAGTACAATTATCACTAACCAGATGCCTTTACCAGTCAGTTTGTCGGGAGTAATTACACACGTGCTTCAAAATTACCGATAATTTTCCATGAAAGCATGTTGTCTAAAAACTGCATGAGTTTATTTTCATATTTTGTCGAAAGAGCCCGACTCCGGAGGAGGGCTCTTTCAGCAAAATATGAAAATAAACTCATGCAGTTTTTAGACAACATGCTTTCATGGAAAATTATCAGGTTTTTTTTGATGCACGAGTGTAATTCGGTAGAATATTTCCGGAGTTGAAACAACGACGTTTAAAATTCAGTATTTATGCCTGTCAAGATGACAAAAGTACATTTTAACAATCGTTACTATAGATACACGGACCGAGCGGTTATTTTTCGATACCTAGCGGGTATTTACCAGCCCGAAAATTTTCCGCCGGGAATTTATCAGCTATAATATCCCAAGGACATTGATAAATAACGAAATAAATTTAGCACAGTTTTCGAAAGCACGTTATTTGGTAACATCCCGACGCCGAAGGCGGAGGGATGTTACCTAAAATAACGTGCTTGAGGAAGTTGTGATAAAATTAAGAGTTATTTATCAATGTTCGAGGGATATTCGGTGAGAAAATTTTTCGCAATTTGAACAAAATTATTTATTGAACACACAGTTATTGAAAGAACAATTCGTATAATGATATTCCGTTGATCTTGCTGTATTTGCCTCGGTTACTGCATAGGTGTTTCCACGCATACTATTGATTATTTGGTTATGATGTTCCTGATCAATATTCAAATAAGGTTTTATGGAATTTCCATTATTGTGCCCAGCAATTTTCAACAATTGCTGTTCTTGAACTCCACTCTTAGCTAGTTGACTGACTGCAGTTGCCCTATTAGAGTGATTGGTTATTTTCCTCTGTTTCGTATCCGAGCTAATTGCTTCAGCAGAAGATTTCGTCCATCCGTTGATTATATTTCTACCCAGAGGCATATTGTCATACCAGTTATCGCTTCCTGTCTTCCAGTGACGATTTGGCCTTAAAAATAATCTATTTGTCTTGATATTTGTGCCTCGTTTTGATAATAATTTAATGAATAATCTGACAGGACAAGCATTGTTATCACTATTTAGAACCAACCATTTGCTAGAGGCGCAGTTCTTTGAACCCCCTTGGCAGGTTTTACTGAAAATTGGATTATATTCTATCCTATTAGTTGGAGATCCATTGTTGTCCTTTTCGATATGAAAATAATCAACTGAGCAAGCAGCACCTTCACCACCTCTCCAAGCCAATTCCACCGCTGCTATGTGATAAAATTTGCGTAGGAGTCCTATAGGGGTATTTTCATCCCAAAAGTTTATAATTTTACTCATTTCATTTGAAGTTAATGGTACTGAGCTTGTTTTGCGTTAAGTGGGATCTGTTTGTAAATTTCTTCGTGCTGCGTCGCGTGCATTCCGCGCTTGTTTGAATGCAACACTTTTAAAGGGGTCTAGCATGATATTATACTCCTTGTAATACTTTTCTTGTAATAATTTGCTTGTTATATTCCATACAGTTTTAACAGTAGCCTCCTCAAACTCTGTGCTATCCTTTTTTTCTCATATTAATCGCCCAATCCTTGAGTATTAATGCAAGCTCTTCGAGAGTACGATTTCCATCCAATTCATATTTTCTGGCGTCACAAAACTCCATAAATATTTTCCAAGTGTATTTTTACTATTGACAGTATTTTTTGGTGTATTTTCTTCAATGATTTTGTCAATTGCCGCATCATTTTGAACACCAAATCGAGGAAGTGACATTTTCGAAATAAATTGAATTACTGTAATGTCAAACAACTTTATTGTGTTGGTTGCTTAGCAATGTCATGACATAAGTGATAACTACCCGTGAAAGCTATCCATGGGTAGTTATCAGTGTAATGATGGTTTCATTGGTTATTTCGACACACATGACTAGAAATAGACATGTTTGATAGGATAATTTTTTTAGCAAAAAATTTTTGGGAGTAATTACACAAGTGCTTCAAAATTACTGATAATTTTCCATGAAAGCCTGTTGTCTAAAATCTGCATGAGTTTATTTTCATATTTTGTCGAAAGAGCCCGACTCCGGCAACTCCGAAGGAGGAGGGCTCTTTTAGCAAAATATGAAAATAACCGAATGCAGTTTTTTCACTGACAACATGCTCGAATGGAAAATTATCAGGTTTATTTTGATGCACGAGTGTAATTCGGTAGAATATTTTCGGAGTTGAAACAACGACGTTTGAAATTCAGTATTTATGCCTGTCAAGATGACAAATGTACATTTTAACAATCGTTACTATAGATACACGGACCGAGCGGTTATTTTTCGATACCTAGCGGGTATTTACCAGCCCGAAAATGTCCCGCCGGGAATTTATCGCTGTAATTGATCGAAAATGTCCTGCTTCATATGGGATTTCAACATACGATGGAAATATTCGTTCAAATAGTTTTTCACACACGAACGTTTTTTACTCTGAATTCCTTTGTTGCTAACGAGAATTTTGTACAGAGAATTTTCCCAATTTATAATCCCTTGGGTGGAACCATCAGAAGTTGTTAAACAATTCACGAATGGTGTACCTGGTTTCAGGTGAGTTTTGCAATGTTTTTTTTTTATTTTTCATAGTGCTCAGCGAGAAAGACATATTTCTTTCAATATTTCATAACGTTCAATTGTTCCGTGTATTTCTGTAGTCATTTTTACATTCAGATGTTTATACTATGTATTTTCAGATGGTGTGTTCTCTGGTGGCAATTTTCTAAAATAACTTCTTCCTACTCTGGTTTCGCCTAGATCTCGAACTTATTTGAAACCCATTCCTGTACATCTGGATAGATTCACAGGAAAGGGAAACCCTGTGATTTTCAAAGAACACAGGAGATACGAATTAACATTCATTTCGAATTTTGGAAGTTTGTAAGCCTCAGGAAAAACCTCTCTTGAAGGTGTTTCAAAGTTCAGCTGTTCTATTGAGAAAAGATCCCTGAGCAAGAGGGGTTCGACAGGTCTCCAAGCTCACAACAAAGAGGTGGAAATTCTGTACTCGTCTGGTCATTCGTGTAGAAACTGCCAAAGGTGGAACGATTGATGACAATTCAGAAGAGCACCGACCGTGGAAATATCTATAGAAAAGAAACAAGTTCAGACCCTTTTACGATGTTTCAACGAAGTGAATCACCAACAGAATAAATTGTTTTACTTTGAATAGAATCAAGAAGTTTCAATGAATATTTTGGTGCCGAGACCCATACAAGATTACTACATACCAAGACAGGCCGTATCTGTGCCTTCTAAATCATAAGAAGCTGACAAGAAGTGAAGTAATTCTTTGCACGAAATAGAAATTAAAGCTTCTGGAGAGCACCTTTCAGCGATTGATCTAACATGGTTCCCTCATGAGAGATTATTACTGATCGTAATTCCTAGCATCGAGATACTTGACTTGGTAGGAATAGTTACTCCTGACACCTGAATACTGGATAAAGATTGATCGGCTTTCTTTGAGACAAGATATGCCTGGGCTTTTCCAAATAAGTTGATGCTACCCATACTATTATTTTCGCCAGGTCATTGTTTATAGTATTGCTGCTATTGACTATCGGAATTTTAGTTTTTCGTGTTGATATAGGGAACCCTGTAGCACACCTGCATTTATTGAAATAATATCAGACTATACTCTATCAACAACCACATATAGAGCCTATCAGACATGAAAATCTACAACAAAGCCTACAAATGAGGTCGTAATAAATACGCTATAAGGTAGACACGATTAAATTTCCACAAAATTTATTGTCTTCGCGACATGTTTCGATACACTGTATCTTTATCAAGCGAATGTTTCTAAACATTTTTGAAACATTGTTCAGAAACATTCGCTTGATAAAGATACAGTGTATCGAAACATGTCGCGAAGACAATAAATTTTGTGGAAATTTAATCGTGTCTACCTTATAGCGTGATAACTATGGATTTCCATCAAGTAAAGGCCACCTCAATCCAAAAATAAAAGTAATAAATACGCATTCATTCAATTGAAATCTGGTGGAAGAGCAAAAAATGTTGAACTTTGCAGAACCACAATCACCTTCATCCTATGATTTAATATCAATGAGCAAGAATCAAGACGTATAAGATAATACAAAAACCGAGTTAACGAACAAGAGTTAAAATTATAACGAAAGAGTTTAAAATTCAGCTGTATTTTATAACAAAAAGACAATTTCTTCTCATTTCCCATTATTCAATGCTCAAGCTTTACGAAGGAAATTATTACTCTTGGAAAACTTTTTGATACTCATTCATTCAAATCCCAATAAAAAGAAACTTTTTAAAACTTCTTTCTCCCCAAAAAAATACAGAAGTCCAAATATCGTCATACAGAGTGTTAGCTGGTAGTCATGACAATCAATAATACCGAAAAGTCAATTTATTCCATAACTGTATGCTAATTATCAAACACTTACTTGAAACTTGTTATGTTTTCTCTTGAATGTTCTACGAATGTATTACTGTTGCGCTATGTGTATAATTCCTATATTCAACATTTTCATCCCAAAATTGTTTCTGTGTCCTGAAATTGGGTCTAGCTAGTGCATCATGTTTGGAGGATAAAAGTTTTTTTTGTTACGTAACTGCCACGAGTAATTACATTGAGGAATCCAAAATTTATAGTATAATAAATAACTAAGTTTTTGGGGAGGGCATGGCCCAGCTCTTCAGGTTGACTGACAGTCATTCGATATCTGAAGTTAGGCAACGCCGAGCGCGGTTAGTACTTGGATGGGTGACCATACAGGGGAATACCGTGTCGAAAGCCCGTACAGCTGCAGCGGAATAGCATATCATAGCTCGCAGACAATATATCAATGAGCACAAGATATATTGAGGATATGCCGTCCTTCGGAGGGGACGTTAAGCCGTCGGTCCCGAGTCCATGGATGTTGGGCTCGTTAAAGATCCCTACCTCTGGTTGGAATACCAGAGGGTTCGGCAAAATTTCCGGTCGGGGGAAGTGTGCTCACCGGCGTCGGTGATTGGCCTTGGTAGCGGAAATAGGCCGACGTTAAATAAATAATTAAAAAAAAGTTTTTGGGGAGTTCAATGGCATTTGGATATTTGAAATATATATTTTCATGAGTGTGGTTTCAAGGGCGCAGTTTGTTTAGGGCAAGGGGGGGCGTGCGCCCTGGATTTTAGATTTTTTAGTCCATACACAGCGTAAGACACAATATCGACTTGATTTTGCAATGTTTTCTAAATCACACTCGTAAGTATTGTTCAAAAGTATTTTCATTTCAATTGAATGCAATACTCTGACTGAAAACTGAAAAAAATATCAGAATTCTGCTGTAATTTCCGAAGAACAGTGTGTTCAAATAATTCTTCAATGGCCCTGGTATTAGCCTTATCAAATTGATCTCAAATGATAATAAAAATCAGACATTTTTGAATTTTCACTTCGAATAACCGTAGCAAAAAAACAACATGTCAGTCGAAATAATACCTTGTCAAAACCAATTTTATGACCTCTTCCAGCGAAGTTGCTGACAAAACAGTGGAAAACCGAAATCTGACTTCATTGGAAAACATTTTAGCCTCTGCAATTGATTTGCAGAGTGCAACAAATTGCAGGTACAATATCAATAACATGTTATTACATTTTTGACATGTATTCAATATAATTGTTTCTTCATGTTGACTTTTGGATTTTTTCCGCACGCTAGTAGAAAAGTAACTACTATATTCACACTCATTCAAAATGATTTCTTAAAATTAGCAGAAATAATAAGTACCAATCACATCAGAAATATCAATTATATTACAGGATGGTTTGTTGCAAATGAGCAATGTTTGGATTATTAACTGAAATATATCGGCATTTACAAATAAAAATGCACCGGCTGTGAGATTGGGCATTGAGAAGAAATATGCTGTTAAGATCAGCTTGCTTCGTATGGCTAGATGAGTGTGTACCGGGTATCTACACATTTCGTGAAATCACGTTTTGGAAAAGAAGGAGAGGTCGGAAAGTTCCGAAAGGATATTTTTTATCTATTCATCTGGGTGAAGAGTTGTTCACTTTCCTAACTGAAAGGTGGTTACGAACAAACACATCCTCGAATCACCGCGAAAAAAAATATTTGCCAACTCACCTACAATGGGCGCTCTGAATTTTGTTCCAAAAACATACAGAAGCGGATGCAAAGATTGAACCAGAAGGAGATCGAAGTGATCCTTTTCATAATCCATCAGCTTGAGAGCGTCTCTGTGTTGTATTTCTGCTTCTGTCGTATCCATAACGATGTCGTGAACAAAAAACACTCTCGATAATGCCGAATTTGCCCTTGCCATATTATCGACGAAGTCTTTTTTCACAAATATATCGTACGCATAACCAACGTCTATTTCCGTCAGGTTCTTCAATAAGGGATCCTCCAAAGGGTTGGGAGTGATCACTGTCACTTCGTGCCCTCGAAGGGAGAGTTCCCTCCACATTGCCTGGAATGTTGACTGATGACTAATGGACGGGAACGAGAAAAACCCTAGAATCTTGGCAGAATAACCATACTGAAAATGGAGGAGAAGGTAGAGCCACCATGTAGACATGGCAAAGAATGAAGAGAAACTGGGCTCGAGAGACTACGCGTATTGGTGACATTATAATTGATGGCATTGTGAGTGTATCAGCGGTGTAACAGCAAAATATGAGTAATTGATTGAGTACCGTGAAAGAGGTAAAGTGTATACAATTTAAAAACCGGTGCACGTCATCCATGACGCCATAAAATCAACTCACTTGTATCAATCCATTGATGGAAATGAATTGGAAAGTTTACATTGAATTTCAAATCAGGCGGCTGTTATTCTTTGGCATTTAGTTGCGGCGATTTGTTTGAAGCTTCAAACTCTCGCAGACTCTCTCCTGATTTTTGGATGTGTGTTTTTATTTGGGCCCGGTACAGCTGTTCTCGATGTTGATCGCCATACCACAACTCTGATGCAGAATTGCGTACGCTTATGGACAATCTTCCAGAGAGATGCTGTGTATCGAATTTTCTACGCAAATAGGGATTTCCTGGAGAATGACGTTCTTTCTTCGACCCCTCATATTATTTTGCGTTTACGAGCGACAGGCCCGGTGCTAGGAAATTTGGTAACAATATTGACAAAATTCATATATTCAGAAGACAGAACTGTCTTCGATTTAATAATTTTTTGGGCCCTTGTCCCTCTATGAAGGCTTTCGATTTTTTTTTATTTTAAATTCGAAAAAAATGACAGAAAACCCTGGTATCCCAGATGATATTAGCCATTTTTTTTAATATGCAGATTCACACTAATGGGGAGCCCTGTGATGTTCAAAGAACACCGCGTGAATCAAGGGACAGGAGATACGAATTAGCATTTACTTTTAATTTCTGAAGTTTGTAAGCCTCAGGAAAACCTCTCTTGGAAAGGAGTTTCAACCCTTAGCTGTCCTATTGAAAAAAGATTCCCTGAGCAAGAGAGATTCGACAGGTTTCCAAATTCACAACAAAGGGGTGGGAATTCTGTACTCGTCGAGTCATCCGTGTAGATATTGCCAAGCGGGGAACGATTGATAACAATTCGGAAGAGCATCGACCGTGAAAGTATCTATAGAAGAGAGACAAGTCTCCGACCCTTCTACGATGTTTCAATGAAGTGAGCGAGTCTGTGAGCGAAGAATCACCAACAAGACGAATTGCCTTTCTCTGAATGGAACCGAGAAGCCTCAATGAATGTTGTGGTGCCGTACTACACACATGAGAAATGTATTTCATGACAGGTCGTATCTGAGCCTTGTAGATCAGTAGAAGCTGACGAGAAGTGAAATATTTCTTTGCACGAAATAGAAATCCAAGTTTCTGGGAAGTACTTTTAGCGATCGACCTCACATGGTTTTCCTATGAGAGATTATCACTGATCGTAATTCCTAACATCGAGATATTTGATTTTGTAGGTATAGTTACTCCTGACATCTGAATATTAGACGATGATAGATCAGCTTTTCGTGAGAAGATACATGTCTGGGTTTTCGTAGCATTAAATTCCACTAAGTTAATATAACCCCATTCTATTATTTTTGCCGAGTCGTCGTTAATCATTCATATGAAGCAGAAACAAAGTAGGCGCTAGAACTGAACCCTGTGGAACACCTGCATTCATTGGGAGAATATCAGATGATACTCCATGATACTCCATCAACAACCACATAGAGAGACCTATCAGACAAGAAACTCTTCGACAAAGCACAGGAGGCAAACCGTAAGACGGCGGCTTAGAAAGGAGACCTCGATGCCAAACTCGATCAAACGCTTTCGAAATATCGAGTGCAACAGCTATCGTTTCTCCGAATTTTTCGATTGATTGCTGCCAAATATGAGAAACATCAATGAGGCTAATATACACTATGACTATCAGAAACGTTCATTTCATTAGCGCAAAATGTTTGAATTGCAATGTTTTGTAGGATACACTCATATTCAATCGACATATTCTGAAGAGTTAGACATATGAGTTGAAAGATTTTCACTTAGCGATTTTTCACATTGAATATAACAATAACTGTTTTTATTTACTATGTTGAGTGTATAGATTATAGATTATATGTTAGGGACTTTCGTGCTACGAGCCTTTACACCGCGACCTTTACAGATCTATTGTGTTTGTCCTCGAGATCGTTTAGAGTTCTTTGTCTAACCCTGTCTTCTTTACGAAACTCCACAGGCTAGTTCTTAGAACTCCCATGAATTTGGGAGCTCTTGGTTTTTCTTCTCCCAGCGTTAGAAACATTTGTCTTGACAAGCCCTCGCAGTGGCATAGTATGTGTACTGATGTTTCCTCTTCTTCCTGACAGAACCTGCATAGCATTTCTTCTGCCAGCCCTATTGTACTCATATGTTTATTGAGCCTACAGTGCCCTGTGAGAAGTCCTACTACTATTCTAGTAGTGTTCCTCTTCTGGCCTAGTAGATAGTCTGTGAATGTTGGCAGCGGTTGTTTGATAAACTCTTTGGCCTGTCTCATTCCTGGTGCATTGTTCCACCAATCTTGAGACTTCTGCTGAATCCATGATTTAGTGTTTGTTTTTAGTACAGCTTTTGCTATACCGCAAAATGGTTCTGGGCCATTCAGGGCCTTACTTGCTCCTTCTCGGGCTAGTGTATCGGTTTCTTCATTGCCTCTATAACCTGTATGTGCTGGTACCCAGGCTAAGGTCAGTCTGTTCTGACTGCCCAGCTCTTTTAGGGCGTCTATGCAGTCCCAAACAAGTTTTGAGGTAACTTGCATTGAGTTGACTGCTTTTATTGCAGCTTGGCTATCTGAGTATATGACAATGTTTTTTCCTGAAAAATCATGCCTTATTAGCTCTTGTGCACAATGGTGTATTGCAACGATTTCCGCTTGAAATATCGTCGCATATTTGCCCAAGCTCAATGAGATTTTCATCTTCGGCTTGGTTCCGTAAATGCCGGCTCCTGCACCTTCATTCGTTTTGGAGCCATCGGTGTAGACAGCGATTTCCGCATTGATGGAAGGCCCCCGCTTCCACGCGTCCCTGTCCGTTATACTTGTCTTGAAAGTTTTGTCAAAGCTATATCTGGTAAGTATGCCATCTGATGGCATTCTTGTAACCGGGTCGTTTTCCAACTCCTCATATAGCTTGTTGTAGTCTCTCCCGTGCATGTTGCTTATGGGAGCTTGTCCTCTAAGCAACCTGCTCGCGACAGACCTGGCTTCGGCGTGGATGTATATGTGTAGTGGGGGCAGGTTGAGCAAGACCTCTAAAGCGGCTGTTGGGGTGGTTCTCATGGCCCCGGTGGCACTCAGACATGCTTGTCTTTGCAGTCCTCCGAGCCGTCGAACCACTCCTACCTGCTTGGTCTTTGGCCACCATGCCACCGATCCATACGTTATCATGGGTCTGATAACTCTGGCATAGAGCCATGTAGTCATTATTGGTTGTAGTCCCCAATTTTTTCCGCACATTCTTCTGCACAGATTGAAGGCTACAGTACCTTTTTCTATGGTTTTTTGTAGGTGTTGATTCCAGGTCAACTTATGGTCGAAGATAACTCCTAAGTATTTTGCCTCTTGGGCAAATGGAATTTCTATCCCGTTCAGTACAAGTGACCCAAGTCCTTCCAGTACTTTTTTTCGTGTGAATGTGACTATTGTGGTTTTGTGAGGGTTTACTGTCAGCTCCTCCTCTTTACACCACCTGTCGACTATATCTAGTGCTGACTGTGTAAGCTCCGATACTGTCCTTGCAAATTTGCCTTTTGCAATAATTGCAAGGTCATCGGCATATCCTAGGCAATGAAAGCCTCTGGAAACTAGCTTTTCGATTAATTCATCAATTAGGATGGCCCAAAGTAGGGGCGATAGCACCCCTCCCTGCGGACATCCCCTGTTTGCTCTAGCTGTTAGTGTTATTCCGCCAATTTCTGATACAATGACCCTGTTCTTCAAACTGGCGTTTATCCACTGGCACAGTAGGGGATTTACCCCTTTTTTCCTTAGAGCGTTTGCTATAGACTCGGTGGATGCATTATTGAAGGCACCCTCGATGTCTATAAATGTTGTTATGGCTATCTCTTTGTCTTCCAAGGACTTCGTTAGTAGCCTGTTGAGGTCGTCCAGTGCTAAGTCCGTTGACTTGCCTGGTTGGTACGCATATTGGCGTTCATTGAGTGGGTTTGTTTGCAATACCTCGTCTCTTATGTATCTATCTATCAGCCTTTCCAGCGTTTTGAGTGGGAAGGTCATTAGACTTATGGGACGATATGCCTTGGGTGTCTTGTCGTCTATGTTGAGTGTAGCTAAGGTGGCTATATACTGGTGTGTTTACTCCATATAAGAGGTTGTCAGCAAATTAGACGACCGATATGGCCAACTTGATGAAAAAATTGATGATGTAGGCGTAGTAGTACTGCAAAAAATCCGCCAGGTACCGGCATTCTTGCAGTGGAGATGACAGTCCTGTGTTGCCAAGTGGCTGTGTCGTTGCGAATTCTGGTCCAGATCAGTAGAAACACAATGCAAATTTATTCCAACTGAGAAATTCATTTCAAACTACATGGAATAAATAACGCATAAAAATAAACACAAATTTGGCGCGTTTTGGTGTTTTCAATAACCTCACATATCCAGTCCCGATAAATTCTCTATCCTTTTACAGAAACATCAGAATTGGCAACAGCGTGTTCCATGGATCGAGTGATCACGAAAATTAATATAAATTTTTTTGATAACCAGCGCTCCCTCATGGCCACTGATGAACTACCACGCCTTGTCCACAGGTTTGTCTGAAACAATATCGCAACATTAGAAACACCAGTATATAGACATCTAATGTAGCTATCGATTAATATTGACACTGTTATTCATTTCAAACTGAACCTGAGAATGAAACTATATGCAGACCACTATCTCTCAGGAACATACTACTGAATAATGAAACTTTTCCGCTACATTGAAATTATATCTCGGAAGTTTTTCACTGAAATGGCTTCAAATGTACTCAACTAAACTGTTTACGTGTTGGTCATGTCCATGTTTTTTCTGTTCGGGGAATTTTTTTCAACAAGTTTCTTATCTGCTTAGTTCAAGGAGAGCTTGGAATATTGAGAATAGTTATCATTCATGAATTCATGAATCTTCCATTATGAAATTGAAACATAGGTGATGTGAATATTTGGAAAGATAATTATTTTTGTGGAGAATAGAAGATTTTGAGAACGTGATTTTGGGTCTTTTTCTGTCTCCAAATCATGCAACAATATGGAGTTGTGAAAAATTTGTAAAAAATTGAAATTTCACTAGAATCTCGTGAGGTATGTAATAAATCGAATAATACATAAAAATGCTTTCTCGTGTCAAGTGCCACCACTGAGACTGGAACAAACGTTACTCATTCCGATAATGGATATCAGCCTTATCGAGATAATGGGATGATATCGTCGGGGACAATTAGTGTTTTGATTTTCTGATGATGCTGACCACAGTAAGTAATTTCGTAACACTTTAACTTTGACAATATTCTCAAAAAGCTGCGTCTAACAGCTCACAGCGCTTAAGGCCGCTCCACAAAATTTGACATGAAAAACTGTCAAAATTTGTGCAGCGACCTCAAGAGCTGTAAGCTGTTAAACGTGGCTAAGATGCCTAGGAAACCCTGGTGTATCTACTTATACCTGAATAATTTTTGGATAAACTTGGCGAAAAGCGATTGCTTGATTTCTGAGATCGCAAAAGCTCCAGATCGCTATTGTAGATGCCGATCAGTCATTTACCATATGAAGCTTAATTTTCAGTAGAGAGGAATGTGCAACCAAATATTCTACCACTGTTTATTATTTGCCTACTGAGATTTTGACAGCCCTGACAGCCAATCAAATGCGTTTCAGAAAACGTGCATGTAACGTGGAAACCTACCGTTAACAACCTGTCAATACTGTCACTGTCACCTGCTACCTCTACAAGTTTTTAGTGTTTTTATATCAGTATGGGATACTCACGGATTTTCTAGATTTTTTCTGGGATGATACTACATGGTGCGAGGAATCCAGAACGGTTTTTATTTTTATTCGGTCTCGATTAGTTTTCGAGATATTACTAGTCAAAGTATGACATTTTTTATATTTTTTTCATCATTGACATTTGGAATGTTGAGATTTAGAAAAATTGACAGTCGCCATCTGTTCTTCGTTTTTCATCATGGCCTTAGCTACTAGGGCTAACTGTCATTCGTGTATGAAATGTATTTTGACTTTGACATTTAAAAAACTCTTGAAAAAGTGTACGAGATACTCACGGATTTTACGTGACTCTATGATGATAATACATGATAGTAGGAATCAAAAACCTTTTTATTTATTCGGACTTAATTAGTTTTAGAAATATAACCTGTACAAGTAATATGAATGACGTAATAGAGGTTTCTCACAAATGGCATTTAAAATATTGAAATATAGGGAGGAAACAGCTAACCAAAAAAAAGAACCGTAATAAATTCAATGACGTAAAACATCCACTCAGTCATAATAACATGAAATAATTCTGTGAAACTGATAATCCAAAAAAAATTTAAAAGTGAAAAACCTGACTAGAGAATTCTCAGGTTTGCCATCCGTACATCCTAAATGTGTGTCCCTAGTAGGAATATTTTCTCGAGGATTCCTTCCTCTAGATCCGTTGAGTTTTGTTAGAGACAGGTCCGCCGCGTGTAGGCACTCAACGATCTTGCCAGTATAGAGGCTATTGTTTTCGCTTTATACCGGCCTGGGAAAGATAAATATTATTATTTATCCCGCCGCATTAACATCTTCCAACAGAAATTTTGACCAAGTCCCTTGGACCCACCCAACCCAAACCAAATTAATATAATCAAACAAAACCCAACCCAAACTAATTGAACATAACCCAACATAACCGAATATAACTTAGTCTGAGCGGGCATTACCAAACGAAGTCCAATCAGCATAATCAGACTCAATCAATGAAACGTAATTAAACAAAATCTACCCAAATATTACCTAACTTTGAAAAGAAAAATCCATAAAGATTTTTCTCGACCTAAACGAACCTAACCGGCAGAGCTCATAGCCTGTGTGTGCATAATCAAGCCTAAAAAACATAACTTAATCCAAACCAACATAGCTTCAGAGCCTAACCTGAATTTATCCTAGCGCAGCCTAACCTAAAATAGACCAACCAACCTTGAAATACCAAACCTTATTGTTCATTTTTAGTATCGACAGTATAATTATTTCATCCAGCCAACATTATTCAACCTAATCAAACAAACCTACTCAAACCAACCAAACAAACCTTCTCAAACATAACCCAACCCAAACAAACAAACCTACTTAAACATAACCCAACCCAAACAAACAAACCTTCTCAAACATATCCCAACCTAAATGAACAAACCTACTAGGCATTCCAGGGTACCTATAAAAAAAAAGGAAAGCTTTCGGGGGGTAGATGCCTCCGTATTGGTTCATTTCGTCATTTGACAAGATGTTAACAAATATCTGAAATGCCTAACTCAAACATAACCCGATCCAACTCAATCAAACATAATCCAACCTAATGAAATAATAGTGTAAACGGGCATAAACAAATGTATTCCAACCAGGTGATAGAACTGATAGAAGTTACTGTTGAATTTCAGCGCCATCTATCAGAAGCTGGAACCAAAATTATATGAAGAAAAAGAAGAAGAATTCCACATTTTACAAATACAAATAGGCAAATCAAAAATTCAATATTCGTTTTATGAAATGTCATAATCAAATGGAAGTTGAAAAATTCAAAAACGTACAAGTTTTCAAGTAATTATCGAAAAACATAATTTTTGATCGATAGAAAATGTTCTAATCCCAATAGTGAAATTTCATGTAATTTACAAAAAGTGATTTGTGTCTACAACCCAAGCCTTTGAAAAATTATGGAATTTCAATATAATTTCAAAAAACTTGGCGATAATTAAATGAAAAAGGATGGGAAATGGTGCGATATTATGAAAAATGATGTGTGAATGAACACTATGTGAATTGCAATCGTTTATTGCTGTTAAAAAAAATGTGAAATATGACATCCTACAAACTTTGACAGGCTATATCTCGAAAACTAATCGAGACCGAATAAAAATAAAAACTGTTCTGGATTCTTCGCACCATGTAGTATCATCCCAGCAAAAATCTCGAAAATCCGTGAGTATCCCATAAAGTACAATTTAGCCATAACTTCAACACTTATTCTACTTATATAGACTTTTAAACACTGTTGAGTGCAAAGAAATAATTTCAGTTTTCATTGACAACAATGAACATCAAAGTTACGTCAATCTGACAAAACCGACATTTGACAGATTTTCGGAAATGCTCATATAACGCCCCCTATACAAAAATTAGAAAGCTTTTGTAATCGTCGATTGTTTTTCGCCAAGAAATTCTAAACAATATCGAATCACTAGATACACCAGGGTTTCCTAGGCATCTCAGACGCGACCATTCAAACGAATTGTCATCGGACATCGGTCAAGGAACTGTCAGCGGTGACCGCTGTAACATAACTTATATAATTCCGTAATGTATCAAATCTCATTAGATGAGATATTGAGAAATAGCTATTCGGATTCAGAAAAATCATATAGCCCAAGTTCTAATGAATCTTTGGAGAATTTCATTACTGTAATTATTATCCTTGACAGGTTTAGAAACAATTTCAAAAGAATAATAATCAGTGATTTGACAACCACAAAATTACCAATATCTCCATCAGACTCTGTATCGAACATTTTGAATTCTACTTTTTCATTGCACCGATCTAGTAACTGTGATGACCACTATAGTAAAGAACACAGTAGTGCCAAAAATACCAGTAACATCTCTTATTCCATCAGTCAGGTAACATCATGTAATGCCAATAGTCTAGGTCTCAATGGTTTAAAGAATATTGGTAACAAGTGTTTTATGAATAGTGTCATCCAGTGTTTATCAAACACGAGATTTTTAATGGAATATCTCAGGAAGAACGTCTTCATGAAGGATATTGTTACTAACAACATTTCCAATGCGGACGGAACCCTTATAGAAACGTTCGCCAAACTAGTAAAGGAATTATGGTCAGATAATTTGGCTAACAAAGTGGTATATACAGTATTGCTGAAAACCCAAATCCAAAAACTCGTTCCCCGTTTCATTTGCTCCAACAAACAAGACGCTCAGGAGTTCTTACGATATTTATTGAAGGGCTTGCATGAAAACGTAAATCAACGAAAAAAAAAAAACCTGGACAGATTTTGATCAAAATTGATGAAAATTCAATTGACGTTGAAAACACTCGAGTTTCGTGGTTGAGTGACAGCGAAAAAGCAAAAGAATCATGGTCAAGGTACCTGCGCATTGATATCAACGTTAAAATGTACTTATTGCGGGTACTGTTCCGTAACCTTCGACCCGTTTTGGGACCTGTCACTATCTATCCCACAGAGAACCGATCAACTCAGATTATCTCACTGCTTGGATTATTTTACCAGAGAAGAGACGTTGGATGGAGATGAGCAGCCGATGTGTTCCAAGTGCAAGGAATGGCGGAAGTGCACGAAGTCATTATCGATATACAAGTTTCCCCGGGTTTTGGTGATCCATCTCAATCGTTTCTCTCCAACAGAATGGTTCAATGAAAAATTGAATATCATCATTGATTTCCCGTTGAAAAGTCTGGACATGAGCAACTACGCCGCAGCCAATGTCGTCCCTTGCCACTACAACCTCTACGCGATCTCCAACCATAGCGGCACTACGTACAGCGGCCACTACACCGCTTACTGCCGACATCCTTACTCGGGAACGTGGCACGAATACAATTCCCATGTGTCACCGATTACCTCAAAATCTCTCGTGAGTGGCGAGGAGTACGTTCTGTTTTATGAACAGGAAGGCACCAATGAACTGGATGAAACAAAATTTTCCATTCGAGATTGTTTCATTTTTTTATTTTATTTCATTTTTTTATTCATTCCTTCTTAATTTGTTATATATTTAATTTTTTATATTCTAGATGATAACATCAAATTCACAAAAAAAAAATTGAATTTGTTCTCTATCGAGAGCATAGACATTACAACTAATGTACTGGCTATGGAGAGAGACAGAGGACTGCGGAGTGAGCAAGATAGTTACTCAAGTATTACCTCTTACCTCTAACAAATCTCTTCTTCAATGTAGCAGATTAAGAGAGGTTGAGAAGGATAGACTAATTGAAGTGTGGAGTTATCATTCTGTCCTTCACAATATAACTTCAGTGTGCATATCCTTTCTCTCTCTCTCTTTCATTTCGCCTCGTGTTTATGGTTTATTTTAAATCTCAACATAACCTAGCTCAACTCATTTCAATTTGAGGAAGGTATTGGGATTTCAAATTTAGATCGCAGCGTCACCTCCGAGGAAACTCCAACCAATAAACACCACTTTGACAACTATTGCTATCTGAGGTTATGACTTTGACGTTGTTTCAAATTCCCAGATTGTAAAATAATTGTGAGCGATTATTTAGCATTTTTTACTCTTTATGTGAACGTTAACCATTAATTGTCCTTAATAAACATTAGTTATAATTTTGATCACATTCCAATAAAATCCCAAAATAATATCGCAGCGCCATTTTGACCAAGACTTCAACTAATGAGCGTCACTTTGACATTACTTTGACATTGGTTAAAACTTTCCACGAGAGGGCGTATCGCTTATATTGAAATTCCAATGCTGGGACCAAATGACCACTTATGCAACAGTATCACCAGTAACTCTTTAGTATCTAACAGGGTGAAATTGCCACAAAATCATTCACACTGTGAATGAAACTGAAATCGGAACGACTAAATTAACTGGACATTACTGTTCAGGAATGTAAGACCATGAAATGTATCGGTCCCCTGTGAATATTGATAAAAAACGATTACTGGGTATATTTATTGTGAGAAATTTTAAATTGAAATTTTTTCAAATTGTTTAATAGCTCAACTTTTCAGAATAAGTCGATCGAATACAAGGGTATCCCATAGAAAATTTACCATTTAAACTTTTTTTGTTCCCTGAAATTTTGCATTGAACCAATGGCAGAAAAGTTACAAGTTATTTTTAACAGAAGATTCACAAAAAAGAGCCTTTGTTGAGTACCACCACTGATAATGAAATGAACGTTACTAATTGTAATAGTGATTGACTCGTTGAAATCAAGAAATAATATTACCCTGTACATCAGGGTTTTACCACCATTTTTCTCTGATTCAAAATTTTATGAAAAATTTTGATGGCCTTCATCGGGGGCCAAGGGCCTAAAAATTTTGATTATGAATACTTTCGTCTCCTGCTGTTGCTCTCTCCTGCTTTCATTTCCATTCAACTGCATGATCTCTATGGAAAGTGGGAATGTGTTTTGACGATCGAGAACAATCAATCTGTCTGTTCATGATGTACATCTTGTGTTTACCCTTTCGCCTTTCTAGAGAACTGGACGTTTCACCGATATATTTTTGACCGCACGAACAAGGGATTCCATTAATAAATTTATTTCAATACTTGATAGATTTTTCTCGGCGTGGTCGGTTCGAACAATTTTAAGGGATTGGTTTTATAGCGTTTGCCTTTGTGGTTTGAAGAATGTTTTTAGTGGAAACCAATGAATTTTATGATGTCATTGAAAAGTAAAATTTTGTAAAATACAAATATTTAGTTAGAAAATTGGAAAAGAAAAACTGAATTATTGAGATAGATCAATTATGACATTTCATGACAAGAAGAAAATCCTTGCCTCATACTGGGTTTTCCACCCCTGGATGGAGAATTCTTTGTTCTGAAGAAAATACCCTTTGTTATCGGAAATAACATGAACGACATTGATTACCAACCAGTTTTTAGTGATACGCTTTAGTCGAAACAAATACTTTATGTAGAAACATGTGACGTCAGTACGATAGTTCATTTGAAATTGATTCTATTTGTTTTTCAAATACTTCAGTTCGACCTTCGCGTAAGTTAGCATTGTCGCCACAAGAGGATTCTTCAGACTGAAATTGTCAAGTGACTAGATTTTAACCGATTGTGTCTATGTACAACAGTATTTGAGTACTTGATCAAAAAAAACTTTCTGGTAGGTAACACAAAAATGGAATTGAAAAGACGGTCAGCCGTTAAGTGATCTGTAAAATATCGAGCAGTATGTACTATTTGGCTACAGAAGAACGGAAAAGTCCAAAATGCCTCGATGATTGATTTAGCGAATAGGGAATATGCATAAAATTCACATTGGTCCTGAATGTTTTCATCTCGAATTTTTGTTCTCGTCACATTAGGACCAAAAGGTGTTTTTTCATATAGTTTCCATTCGAACTCATGCAATATTATATCAAAGTAAAAATCAGGGGGGAAAATTCGAAATCTCAAATTCAACATCACTGGTCGGTAGGACGTGAGCATAGATCAAAAAAGTGAAAGCTGCAACGTAATCATTATGTTACAGTATTCATGCATATATTTCATTATCCCAAATTTTATTATTTTGACTTGACAAACATCACTTAATTTTGGTATTTGCTAAACTAGATTCGAATTATTCAATGACGATATTTGACACTATTAGTCGGCAATTTCTCGTAAAACCCAACCTGTAATAACTCTTTTCATTGCTTGTATCATATTTTTTAAATGTTACAATTCTATTATATATTTAGTTCAGTGTCGCTATCGCTATCCTCATCTAAATTAATTATAATTGGCGCAATTGATTTTACAGAAAGGTACGTTTTCAACATTTATAACATGACTAACAGAACTTTTCCAACTCTCGGTAGGAATGTCATTCATACAGTTCCTAATTGATTCTACCACACTACCACTTAAAGTCGGAGAAGTATTTTTTCGCGCACGCTCGATTTGAGTTGGTAAGCTCTATGGGATTGAACACGCAGTAGTAGGGAGGTAGTCGTAACACTGTATATCCCAATTCTCCTGCAATTGTATCACAAACATACGTTTTTTTTAAAGAAAATGACAGTAGCACTTGTAAAAGTTCTTTTTTTGTATAATTTTCCTCAAAATATATGTCATTTGCAGCCATGAAGTTTTGAATCTCCAATTTCTGTTTTTTGAGTCAGGAACTTTTTGCAATTGTCGACTATGATAGCTTGCGTTGTCCATTACTATAACGCTGTTTGGCGGAATGTTGGGTAACAGACAATTTTTAAACCAATCTTCAAAAAGCTCTGCTGTCGTATCTTCGTGATAATCAACACAAGAGTCCTTAATATTTTTGGCAGAAAGCCACATAGCGTTTAGGATCCAACCATTTTCTGATCCTGCGTGTAATATTGTGATTCTCTTCCCTTTATTTGATGGTGCTTTTGTTTTACACTTATCAGAGGAATCAGACCATCCTTTGGAAGGGGTGTCATGCGTGTCAAACCACGTCTCGTCGAGGTAGAGTATTGGCCGATTTTCAGACCGGTATTTTCTTATTGACGTTATATATTCAGAACGCCAGTTTATTAAACGTGTGGATTCCATTATTACTCGTCTCTTGTCAATTTTGCGATATTTAAAGACCATTGCAGTCAGAGCTCGTCAAAGAGTAGTAAGGCCACAGTTGATGTGAGTTTCGTCATTGATGAGCCGCTGTTTCAGACTATAAGATCTTTGCTATTAATGTCTGTAATAAGAAATAAATTTTGTAAAATTATTGCACGCCGTAACACAAGTGAACACTTTCAATGAAATACAAAGACTAAAATGAACAAGAAGTGTAAGCTGTAATCCTCTACAATCCCTCTCTGAGAAACAAAATTACCTGAATCCGGTCCTTTTATATTTATGATGTGCATCTCGGATTTTACAATTCAAGGGTCTAATTGGTGTTATTATAATCCTTCAGTCAATACCATTCATTGTGAAAACTACTATACTTCACGACCTGAATAACAGTTCATTTAAATAATCGGTGCTGAGAATGAACACCACATACTGTCAATTGCTAGAGTGAAGGCACAGCCATGACACCAATCATTTCAACCTATTGTTGATCACGTCGTTGAGTACCCCCCCTAAATACAATGCTTTCATCTAGAACAATTATGATCACCTGCCATTTTATCGAGAGCCCTCCTACCTACTATGTCAATTCAAAACAAAGTTTCATTTCAGGAATCACAAAGCGTGTAATGGAATGGCCGCCGTCTTATATACTGGGAAGATTGTCGTACAGTGCCTACTTAGTGCATGCAGCAATTATATTTTCCAGAGTGGCTACCGCAAGATTTCCTGTCTACGTCACTGACCTCTCCATGGTAAATAATAAATCAAATATATGGGAACTGTCGAAACTAAAATTGCTCTGATCGAAAAGACATTTGATCTGACGTCACCTTTTTTCACATATACATGAAGTACGATTTGGCAGATCTTGAGAAAATTACTTTTCTGATTATTATCATGCAGGTCATTGAATAGTGAACAGTGAACACTAATCTTCTCGAGAAGGCTACAGAATGAGAGTCCAATTGAAATCATATCTAGGTATATGACTTTCCGACGTTCCAGGTATAAGATTCGGTAGAGAGTTGAAGAGAAACCCAAAAAAAGTTATGCCTAATGAATTCAAAATATGTGATAGAGAGAAATGAATATGAGGTGCTAATTTTTTTCACTTGGAGGTGCTAATTTTTTTTCACTTGGTTACTGATATGGTCATGAAACTCATGGCATCAGCAAATATGACACCGACGAAAAACACTGAAACAATGGGAGGATCACTTAAAATGTTTGATTTCATCAATAGACTACACATATTTGCCATTGACAAATACTAATGAAATGAGAGGGAAACCTTTCATAATATTGATATTTATTTACTCCAATTGTCTAACATTGCCAGACGGAATCTTTCTGATAATATTAAAACACATTTCATTCACGTGCCTTTTACCCACTCACAGGTTGGGAAGTTGCCAATAATTGTTCACCAGAAGATGTAGGAAATAAATTCACTGACCTCTTTTTAAATTTTACTTCTTCGTCTCTTGTTGAAAACGTCATTCTACTTATCGGAATTCACAAAGTGTTCAGATTGCCGCCAACGTGTACACACCAACGTTGATATACAAAACAAGCTGATCCTCACACGATACTGTAGCTACCCCACACAAAATGGTTAAGGCTTTCGCGGCCGAGGTTATTAGTATAACTACTTTTTTTCAGGCTTGAAGGCCGTCGTTCTTTGGAATTTCTTTGAGGAAGAAATTCCAAAGAACGACAACTCTCAAGCCCGAAGAAAAGTAGTTATACCACCCCACACTATCTCAGTATCGAACTTACAAAAAATTTATAAATAATGTTTGAAGTAAATTAAAACCCTTTAGTGCCCGACAGTACTTCTGAGTACCACCAATTTCTTCACTTCGTAAGTATGCATTCCTACAGAGGCTCTGCGGCCTGACGGTATATTGAAGTACCGTCTTATGAACCAATGGGGGTAGAAAGAACATTCATCACGCCTTTTGCAAAGATTCCATGGCCAGTTGTATGTTGTAGTCGCAAGTAGACGGAAGCGATTTCAGTTCATCATTCTATTTTCGTTATTGCAGTTGTTTTATTCTATTTTACTGTTGTTTTATGGCATATAGAGGTGCTGGCGTCCATACTAAGTACGTTTATACTATGATAATGTATTTTCAATAATTTTTCATACTAGAATAAATTCATTTTCTCGTAAGACTGAGAAGTACCGTCAGGAAACATGGATGGCAAAAAAAATTAATGGTTGTATACAAAACCATTATCTGCAAATGAGTTTTAGGACATTGCAGATGAAATCCCTACTGAAGATTTGCCTCTTGATAATAATTTGTTGACAGATGAGGATGAAAGTGACTACCGAGGATGCGAATCTTGATTTGGATAATGCTTCTGTAGATTCCATTCCAGTGTGGTTACGCCGTCTAAGGCGCGGTCCTATTCAGTTTGGCTCTTTCACTGCTGGTTCGACCTGCGGTGGGGCAGAATTTTTCTGGCCGGCTCGGTGCGATAGATTGTTAGTTGCCTAGATACCAGTCCTGGTAAGTGGTATATATGTATTGAATACACCAACCGAAAGAGCAGATGTGCTACCGTAAGAATCAGTAGGACGTCCCAGAGCGCTTCGGCACCCAATACAATTAGCCGACCCTTGCCCGCACAAGGCTCTGCCTTCTGGGTGCACTCGAAAGAGTGTTGATGAAGGGAGGTAGAAATGAGAGAGAAATGACAGCAGAAAATTGTTGTGAAATTGATAATGCTTTCAAAGTTCCTCAACCATCCTGTTCATACTTTATCATACTTTATTACACCATCAGTCGTCTTCTCGAGTTGATGACGTTAGACTTGGAAATCGTGGTGCTCATTGGGTATAGTGTTGGGAAATAATCGGGAAATTTGCAAAATGTGCAGTTCACGTGCATTGCAATTATGTTGCAATCAAAATAAGAATTGCTTCCTGGGATATAATGCGATAGCTTAGATAATACAAGTGTTATTTATTCATTCAATGTTGCATGATATTATTCCAGGTATCAATATCGATGAAAATATTCAATTGAAAATGAAACGAACATTATTCGAGTTCTTGATAACATCGCACTGTATATTATCGCCACTACTCCTGACGGTACTTGAAAGTCCATTTTTTTTTTCAAAATTGAGATCAAAATTTTGAAAAAATTCAGTTACCTTCTTGAAGTCACCAGCGAACGTGAATTCCAAAAAAAATTATATTTTCAAGTTGTTTCAATATCCGGGCACTAAAGGGTTAAAACAAAAAGTCTTCTGAAATCACACTGTTGCATATATTCATCCCTTGATCACTTCATAGAGATATTTCTGAATGAAATAGTAGACAAACCTAGGCAAAATATGAAGTTTCTCTCTCGGGGAATAGCTAATAAGCTATATTTCATTCTTGAGAGAAATGAATCACTTTTTGCCTCGGTATCAGTATAAATCTGTGATTCATGGATTGAGGTTATGACTTCATGGAAAAGAAGAAGATTGATATTGAGTATAAATTTTCTTCTCCTGAAGATGCTAACCTTGTTAGAGAAACGCGAGATGTATAAATCGGCCTTGAGATGGTTATACAAAATTGGTAGCGTCCCGTTATCAAGATGAGTTTAAGCTGACAGCAGATGAATTTTGCTTTTGGGTGCCCCAGGTTAAGACCTGCACCTGCACTTTATACCCATCACTCGATAGGCTATTGCGAAAGCTTAACCTTGTAGAAAAAGTTAAATTGCATCAATGTTATGTTGAAAATCTGCGACCTCTCAATACAAACATTGTTTCGTTACTGTTTTCTGTTTCATTTCATTTTCAGATATATCATTTCTTTGGAGATGTTGCCACATCTTTTGCTGGAGCCGTCCTCATGAATCTGCTTTTCGAAATGCCTACATCCGCTTTGCAGAAACTGTTGATACCGACAAGGATGGAGAAGAAAGAAGAATAGGAGCCTCAAATCGTCCCATCAAGCCCTGCATACAATTGATTGTTGGATCCTTGGGAAAAAAAATATGTTGTCAATGATTATTGCAATCCAGCAAAATTTTCAATCCAGCATAATATGGAATGAAGATAAATACATAACTGCAATGGAGTTTCTTGTTTATTTATTCAACTGAGCTTTCTACTGAAAGCTACTCAAAAAAATCTGCTCATTCGGTGGTATCTTCATCAATTCCGGTTTGTTTTCCCAATTCTTTGTTATCTGGGATTACAATAAATGACTTGAAATTACAATTCCATGGTTATATTTCATGAAGAGAAAAATATCGACTACGACATCAAAGACTGATTGATGCCTTTGAGTAAAATATTAATGAGAATTACCTTAGGTATATATTGGAAAAGAAGGAGTTATATCCCGAGTTTATTCGGTAAAAATGGGTGCACATCGATGATTTTTGAAATTTTTCCCAGCAGATGAGTTGAGTGTATAATAATTTGATTTCACAGGTTGACGGATTTTATCTCTAATTATCAAACACATCATAAAAGTGTACACATTTTGTTTGATTGAGCTTTGTGTAAGAGGGATATACGAATTATGTTTTGGTTTCTTTCTTCTCCGATTCAAAAAATAGAAATAACAATTTGAAAGAAGTAAATAAAAAAAAATACAATCACTCTTTTATAATAGGTACGTATATATATAAAAAAATAGTAACTTGTATATCAGAAGACAGTGTTTGTAATTATTTTTTATTTTTCCTCTTTCATAGAAGTTCTGATACTCTTTTTTTATTCGGAGGAGATGAAAGCCAAAAATTAATCCCTTTATTCTCTCCTCAAAATACCTCCAGTTCATAATTACCATTATAACGATTTTACCTTTCATCCAGTAGATTAGTAATGAGGTTATGATATTCGAAAACATCAATAATTAGCCTTTTCATGATTAGCGATTTTTCATAAAATAACAGATGATGAGAAAGAGTATTTCGTATGGAATGTTGAATCCAAACTACATATCAAGGAATGGCAGATCGTGATGATAGAATTAAAAAAAAAATATAACAAATCACATATTGAATGTTGAGTCTAAAATACTTTTTCGAATGCGTGATAATGTCGAATAGTTAATGTCGCAATCCTTACAAATACTATTGAAAGTGTGACACATGACTGATACAGGAGATCTGTTAAGTATATTAGTTCTTGCACATTCACAGTAAAAAGGTCTTGAATGCCTGTTATTAAGTCGGGGAACATTGAGAGATATTTTACACAACAAGTATTCGCAAGTAATATTATTATTTAGGAGATTGTACAAGAATGCCACAAACGACACGCTGCGCCTTGTACTCAGAGATATGAAGTTGCTTTATCACAACTATTCATGGGTATGCTTGAAGACTGGCTCCAAATCAAATATTCTAAATGAACAATTTGTTCAGGACAGCCTCAAATAACCTACACTGTAGGTTGACGGGCTCAGACCTATTAGAAAACAACTACTACCCTGGCTAATACCACGGAGGATATGATTCATATTCATTGTTATTGAGAATATCATTGATTGTTTAAACAATTATATGTGTTAAATCCTGTATCGCTGGTAGCCTACCCTTTCATGTGCCCATCGATTCTATCGTTCGAGAAAATTTACTATTTGTTAAAGAAATTTTTTTCATTTTCACTGCCTCATTTTCAGCATTGTAGCCCTTTCGTTCCAATAATCACGTGTTTAATATTTTACAATGTTGGCACTCAGTCATTTCGTTTCAGGTAGGGTGATTTGAAAAATATGTAATTCGTTCCATGATCAATGAAATATTTTCTTTTAGATACGGAATATAGTTCAACCCATATGAATTTCAGCTCCATTTTGTACTACAGAAAAAAAAAATTGTACCTCACGGAATCAAGATTATTGGTTGTGATTTTCAAAATGGAAAAGATCACATAAAACGCCAATGAGAAAACTTCAGCAGATCCTGGCTATTTCTCCGACACAAATTTCCCACCTTCCAGTTTTCAAGAGTAATTTGTGCGGGTATGTTTTGCTAATTTCAATTGAAAGAATAATACTGCACTTTTATCGAATTAATTTACTTATATTTGAATAACAGTCTTTTGAGAATATAGTATACCCATTTCTAGGTAGTGTATATTCCAATTCAATTAAATCACCTAGGATGTAATAATACTGTACAGCCTATAAATACAACAACTTTCATACAGAGTTCTCAACTGATTTTCCTTTTCAACTCTTTTTTGATTGACCTGACCAGTTTGGTGATTTCCACTACACCGTACACAAATGCAGATATGCAGCAGAGCAGGAATACAACTACATCCACCATGAAGTACTCAAAGAAGGACATGTCTGCAGCGGGACTCCTGAGGTGCTTTGCACCCTTGTGACGTATCACGTATTCTATCCACCAAACTGCCTTTTCCACTCCTCTCAACGGTTCGTCGGATAGAATAGCGTTGGCTTCCTGAACTTTCTTCTTGTACCTGAAGCAATAAAAACAATCAATAATACGAATTTTCAGCTACCCAAATCGCAAAGGTTGGTAGAAAAAAACTTTGAAAAATAAGGCATGCTGAAGGATTTATAAAGGATCCTTAGGGGATATAATTAGAAAGGCCTCTTATGAGCAATGTCGTCGGACTATTGGAGGAAGTGGGAACCCCAAGACCTATCAGGTGACAGTCATCTACCAGAATGAATGAAAAACATGTTTCTGCATGACGGAAGCCATGAGAACCACACCAACCAGAGTTATGGAGGCCATGCTCAATGGCATCTTTGTCGGGGAGATTTGTTTTCAGAGCAGATACAAATATAGAAGGCGTCTACACAGACGGGCCCAAAACGAATGGAACCTCAAGATGCGAACTTCAACATCGTATGGTCCCTCAGAAAATTTGTCAGTGTATTCCAGACTGAGCTCGCTGGAAAAACCATACCACCAATAAATGATGAGATTGGAACATTTGGTGAGAAAGTTAAAACTCTTTGTAGAGATCAATTACCCTAACACCAAACTGATATTATTTGAACTAGGAGCGCGTTTCGCAAACAAGGTTAGCATCTTCAGAAGAAGAAAATGATACAAAATCTAGATACAATGGCTAGCTGTGTGTATACCTAATGATTTGCAGGTAGTGCAGCTCCTCATTCTAATTATTTTTTCAATAAGAAACTGAAAAGCGGGTTAGAAGGAATAGGTCCTTCGTCAACATTCATGTTATTTTTACATTTTGCCATTTTTAGACTCTCACATATATCGCGTAGCCTGGTGTAATGCTTGATCAGTTTCAAATTGCTTCCACTAATTTTGTGGTCATTGTCTAGAGCATGTTGGGCAACACTGGATTTTTCTACCCTCACATATCTGATATATGCATAGTGCTCCTTGCAACATATTTCAATAGCTCGACGGCTCTGGGCAATGTATTGATTGTTGCAATGAAAAACTTAGGAATTAACGAAATCAGTTGTCAAGATTGCAACAATAAAAACACGTTCCATTGAAATCTCATTAATAACTACCGTAAACCATCACATTTTTATGGGTTACCAAAACTAAAAGCAAGCCATCCTCTAAGACCCTTATGGTAAGTTCTGTTGGATCCCCATGCCAGAAACTGGCCAGATACATACTCCAAATATTGAAACATATACAAGGTGATGGAGCTTCATGAAGATAATCCCATATCTGATTGGAAATTTACAACAAATAGGAATACAAGATGTAGATATGTTGGTGAGTTTCGATTCAGATAGTCTGTTCACAAATGCACCTATCAACAAAACTTTGGACATAGTTCAAGTCCAAATTGGAGAATGATAGAACTCTCATCAATAGAACGAAGTTGAAACTTTTCCTAGAGATCAATTACCCTAACACCAAACTGATATTTTTGCACTCGACGCGCGTTTCGCTAACAAGGACAATGAAAGGTGAGTGATTAGGTACGTAGCTGAAGTAAACGGTTTTAACCCAGAGATAGTTGATAAGATAATTGGAAAATGTAAATTTAGGGACACACTTGACTCTTCGACTTTTTAAAAAAATGAGAGAAACGAAAAGTTTATAGTAATCCCATATGAACCTCAATGAACAAGAGGACTCCAACAGATATTTGGCAGAGTAAATATGAAAGTTGCATATAAAACTTCTTACGAATCACAGCAGCTTCTTGGTAACCCAAAAGATAAATTATAAAACTCAAAGAAGTCGGGAATTTACGAGATTAGTTGTCAAGATTGCAACAACAAGTACATCGGCCAGAGCCGACGAGCTATTAAAATCCGTTTCAAAGAGCATTTTGCACATATGAAATACGGAAGGGTAGAAAAATCCAGTGTCGCCCAACACGCTCTGCACAATGACCACAAAATTGGTGGAAGCAATCTGAAACTGATCAAGCATGTGCATGACACAAGACCACTCGATGCATGTGAGAGTCTCGAAATAGCAAAATGTAAAATACAAAAAATTAATATAATTGAAATAAAATCACAAAATTCTGGTAGCTCTAACAAATCCCAACATAGTTCAAATGTCTACATAAAACCCTTCATTGATTTCGATATCACCAATTTCTTGAAAATTTCGTCGGATATATTACTCCTTTTGGGTGTATTTACCATCGTTGCATACAAAAAAAACCGTTCTACTGGCGCGGATGATGTATGCACGTGTTGGGGTGTACAAAAATAAACGAACGCACATGCGCTTTAGGGAATGGCTTGTGACTTGTGAACCTGAATTGTGGCTTCAATTCATTTCCGTGAATTGAAATCACGAAAATCAATTCAGAAATCACAATTCACCGAAATAAAAATAGCAACTCACAATTCACAATTCACTTTTTTCAAAATGAATTGATGCCAATGAATTGAATTCACTGAAAATGAATTCAATTCATTTCAAATGAATTGAATTCACAATTCTGTCCAACTCTGGTTCTGAAGATAATACCCTTTGTTATCGGAAATCAAATGAACGACATTGGTTACCAACCAGTTTTCAGTCAAAACAAATACTTTCTGTAGAAACATGTGACGTCAGTACGATATTTCATTTGAAATTGATTCTATTTGTTTTTCAAATACTTTAGCTCGACCTTCGCGTGAGTTAGCATTGTCGCCACAAGAGGATTCTTCAGACTGAAATTGTCAAGTGACTAGATTTTAACCGAATGTGTCTGTGTACAACAGTATTTGAGTACTCGATCATAAAAAAACTTTGTGGTAGGTAACACAAAAATGGAATTGAAAAGACGGTCAGCCGTTAAGTGATCTGTAAAATATTGAGCAGTATGTACTCTTTGGCTACAGAAGAACGGAAAAGTCCAAAATGCCTCGATGATTGATTTAGCGAATAGGGAATATGCATAAAATTCACATTGGTCCTGAATGTTTTCATCTCGAATTTTTGTTCTCGTCACATTAGGACCAAAAGGTGTTTTTTCATATAGTTTCCATTCGAACTCATGCAATATTATATCAAAGTAAAAATCAGGGGGGAAAATTCGAAATCTCAAATTCAACATCACTGGTCGGTAGGACGTGAGCATAGATCAAAAAAGTGAAAGCTGCAACGTAATCATTATGTTACAGTATTCATGCATATATTTCATTATCCCAAGTTTTATTATTTTGACTTGACAAACATCACTTAATTTTGGTATTTGCTAAACTAGATTCGAATTATTCAATGACGATATTTGACACTATTAGTCGGCAATTTCTCGTGAAACCCAACCTGTAATAACTCTTTTCATTGCTTGTATCATATTTTTTATTTTCATAATGTTCGGTTAATACCTCTATATTCCTATGATAATCATGACGTAAAAGGTTTAACTGTATCAGGAGGGTAATAATTTTCAAGTGATCATAATTCTTTTGAATTAATGGTGATTATTTGATTTTTCCTCTATTACTTCATTTCTCACTAAAAGGTATACCTATGCCTGAACAATAGTAGTATTTGTAGTAAGCCTCTCGAAGCATAAGGGTGGGTATAGTATTTTTCACAGTAAATGGTATTGGCTTATTAACTGCAATAAACTACCCGATTCAATCCCATTGTGTAGAAAATCATCTGGTAAAGGATGCAAATGTGCTACAGGGTCGAACTTAAGGAATTTGAATTTTGCATAATGTAGGAGATAAACAAGTAATTTATTTAAATGTTACATTCTATTCTATATTTAGTTCAGTGTCGCTATCGCTATCCTCATCTGAATAAATTATAATTGGCACAATTGATTTTAAAGAAAGGTACGAGTTTTCAACATTTATAACATGACTAACAGAACTTTTCCAACTCTCGGTAGGAATGTCATTCATACCGTTCCCAAATGATTCTACCACACTACCACTTAAAGTCGGAGAAGTATTTTTTTCGCGCACGCTCGATTTAAGTTGGTAAGCTCTATGGGATTGAACATGCAGTAGTAGGGAGGTAGTCGTGTGTCCCAATTCTTCTGCAATTGTATCACAAACATACTGAAAATGACTGCAGCACTTGTAAAAGTTCTTTTTTTGTATAATTTTCCTCAAAATATATGTCATTTGCAGCCATGAAGTTTCGAATTTCCAATTTCGTATTCTTTGAGCCAGGAATTTTTTGCAATTGTCGACTATGATAGCTTGCGTTGTCCATTACTATAACGCTGTTTGGCGGAATGTTGGGTAACAGACAATCTTTAAACCAATCTTCAAAAAGCTCTGCTGTCGTATCTTCGTGATAATCAATACAAGAGTCCTTAATATTTTTGGCAGAAAGCCACATAGCGTTTGGGATCCAACCATTTTCTGATCCTGCATGTAATATTGTGATTCTCTTCCCATTATTTGATGGTGCTTTTGTTTCACACTTATCAGAGGAATTAGACTATCCTTTGGAAGGGGTGTCATGCGTGTCAAACCATGTCTCGTCGAGGTAGAGTATTGGCCGATTTTCAGACCGGTATTTTCTTATTGACGTTATAAATTCAGAACGCCAGTTTATTAAACGTGTGGATTCCATTATTACTTGTCTCTTGTCAATTTTGCGATATTTAAGGACCATTGCAGTCAGAGCTCGTCAAACAGTAGTGAGGCCACAGTTGATGTGAGTTTCGTCATTGATGAGCCGCTGTTTCAGACTATGAGATCTTTGCTATTAATGTCTGTAATAACAAATAAATGTTGTAAAATTATTGCACGCCGTAACACAAGTGAACACTTCCAATGAAATACAAAGACTAAAATGAACAAGAAGTGTAAGCTGTAATCCTCTACAATCCCTCTCTGAGAAACAAAATTACCTGAATCCGGTCCTTTTATATTTATGATGTGCATCTCGGATTTTACAATTCAAGGGTCTAATTGGTGTTATTATAATCCTTCAGTCAATACCATTCATTGTGAAAACTACTATACTTCACGACCTGAATAACAGTTCATTAAAATAATCGGTGCTGAGAATGAACACCACATACTGTCAATTGCTAGAGTGAAGGCACAGCCATGACACCAATCATTTCAACCTATTGTTGATCACGTCGTTAAGTACCCCCCCTAAATACAATGCTTTCATCTAGAACAATTATGATCACCTGCCATTTTATCGAGAGCCCTCCTACCTACTGTGTCAATTCAAAACAAAGTTTCATTTCAGGAATCACAAAGCGTGTAATGGAATGGCCGCCGTCTTATATACTGGGAAGATTGTCGTACAGTGCCTACTTAGTGCATGCAGCAATTATATTTTCCAGAGTGGCTACCGCAAGATTTCCTGTCTACGTCACTGACCTCTCCATGGTAAATAATAAATCAAATATATGGGAACTGTCGAAACTAAAATTGCTCTGATCGAAAAGACATTTGATCTGACGTCACCTTTTTTCACATATACATGACGCTATAAGGTAGACACGATTAAATTTCCACAAAATTTATTGTCTTCGCGACATGTTTCGGTACCGAAACATGTCGCGAAGACAATAAATTTTGTGGAAATTTAATCGTGTCTACCTTATAGCGTAATAACTATGGATTTCCATCAAGTAAAGGCCACCTCAGTCCAAAACATATACATGAAGTACGATTTGGCAGATCTCGAGAAAATTACTTTTCTGATTATTATCATGCAGGTCATTGAATAGTGAACACTAATCTTCTCGAGAAGGCTACAGAATGAGAGTCCAATTGAAATCATATCTATATGACTTTCCGACGTTCCAGGTATAAGATTCGGTAGAGAGTTGAAGAGAAACCCAAAAAAAGTTATGCCTAATGAATTCAAAATATGTGATAGAGAGAAATGAATATGAGGTGCTAATTTTTTTCACTTGGAGGTGCTAATTTTTTTTCACTTGGTTACTGATATGGTCATGAAACTCATGGCATCAGCAAATATGACACCGACGAAAAACACTGAAACAATGGGAGGATCACTTAAAATGTTTGATTTCATCAATAGACTACACATATTTGCCATTGACAAATACTAATGAAATGAGAGGGAAACCTTTCATAATATTGATATTTATTTACTTCAATTGTCTAACATTGCCAGACGGAATCTTTCTGATGATATTAAAACACATTTCATTCACGTGCCTTTTACCCACTCACAGGTTGAGAAGTTGCGAATTGTTCACCAGAAGATGTAGGAAATAAATTCACTGACCTCTTTTTTAATTTTTACTTCTTCGTCTCTGGTTGAAAACGTCTTCTACTTATCGGAATTCACAAAGTGTTCAGATTGCCGCTAACGTGTACACAACAACGTTGATATACAAAACAAGCTGATCCTCACACGATACTGTAGCTACCCCACACTATGACAAAATGGTTAAGGCTTTCGCGGCCTTATTATATAACTATTAGGCTTGAAGGCCGTCGTTCTTTGGAATTTCTTTTAGGAAGAAATTCCAAAGAACGACGACCTCCAAGCCCGAAGAAAAGTAGTTATACTACCCCACACTATCTCAGTATGGAACTTTCAGAAAATTTATAATATAATATTTAAAGTAATAAGCCCGACAGTACTTCTGAGTACCACCAATTTCTACACTTCGTAAGTCTGCATTCCTACTGAACAGAGGCTCCGCGGCCTGACGGTATATTGAAGTACCGTCTTATGAACCAATAGGGGTAGAAAGAACATTCATCACGCTCTTTCCAAAGATCCCATGGTCAGTTGTATGTTGTAGTCGCAAGTAGACTGTAGCGATTTCAGTTCATCATTCTATTTTCGTTATTGCAGTTGTTTTATTCTATTTTACTGTTGTTTTATGGCATATAGAGGTGCTGGCGTCCATACTAAGTACGTTTATACTATGATAATGTATTTTCAATAATTTTTCATACTAGATTAATTTCATTTTCTCGTACGACTGAGAAGTACCGTCAGGAAACATGGATGGCAAAAAAAATTGATGGTTGTATACAAAACCATTATCTGCAAATGAGTTTTAGGACATTGCAGATGAAATCCCTACTGAAGATTTGCCACTTGATAATAATTTGTTGACAGATGAGGATGAAAGTGACTACCGAGGATGCGAATCTTGATTTGGATAATGCTTCTGTAGATTCCATTCCAGTGTGGTCACGCCGTCTAAGGCGCGGTCCTATTCAGTTTGGCTTTTTCACTGCTGGTTCGACCTTCGGTGGGGCAGAATTTTTCTGGCCGGCCCGGTGCGATAGATTGTTAGTTGCCTAGATACCAGTCCTGGTAGGTGGGATATATGTATTGAATACACCAACCAACTTGGTAAAAGGGTAGGTTCTTCAGGGTCCTTCTACGGTTGGAAGAGCAGATGTGCTACCGTAAGAATCAGTAGGACGTCCCAGAGCGCTTCGGCACCCAATACAATTAGCCGACCCTTGCCCGCACAAGGCTCTGCCTTCTGGGTGCACTCGAAAGAGTGTTGATGAAGGGAGGAAGAAATGAGAGAGAAATGACAGCAGAAAATTGTTGTAAAATTGATAATGCTTTCAAAGTTCCTCAACCATCCTGTTCATACTTTATCATACTTTATTACACCATCAGTCGTCTCCTCGAGTTGATGACGTTAGACTTGGAAATCGTGGTGCTCATTGGGTATAGTGTTGGGAAATAATCGGGAAATTTGCAAAATGTGCAGTTTACGTGCAATGCAATTATGTTGCAATCAAAATAAGAATTGCTTCCTGGGATATAATGCGATAGCTTAGATAATACAGGTGTTATTTATTCATTCAATGTTGCATGATATTATTCCAGGTATCAATATCGATGAAAATATTCAATAGATAATGAAACAAACATTATTCGAGTTCTTGATAACATCGCACTGTATATTATCGCCACTACTCCTGACGGTACTTGAAAGTCCATTTTTTTTAATTTTTTTCAAAATTGAGAATAACATTTTGAAAAAATTCAGTAACCTTTTTGAAGCCACCAGCGAACGTGAATTCCAAAAAAAATTATATTATCAAGTTGTTTCAATATCCGAGCACTAAGAGGTTAAAACAAAAAGTCTACTGAAATCACACTGTTGCATATATTCATCCCTTGTTCACTTCATAGAGATATTTCTGAATGAAATAGTATACAAACCCAGGCAAAAAATTAAGTTTCTCTCTCGGGGAATAACTAATAAGCTATATTTCACCCTTGTGAAAAATGAATCACTTTTTGCCTCAGTATCAGTATAAATCTGTGATTCATGGATTAAGGTTATGACTTCATGGAAAAGAGGAAAATTGATATTGAGTATAAGTTTTCTTCTCCTGAAGATGCTAACCTTGTTGGAGAAACGCGCGTCGAGTGCAAAAATATCAGTTTGGTGTTAGCGTAAATGATCTCTAGAAGAAGTTTCAACTTTTACACCAAAGGTTTCCAATCTCATCGTTTATTCATGCAGTATATTATCAATATCCACCCAATTAGTTGAAATATAGTTTGGAACTGACTGCCATTCAAGGATTTAGGATTGAAACATAGATGTATAAATTGGCCTTGAGATGGTTATACAAAATTGATAGCGCCCCGTTATCTAGATGAGTTTAAGCTGACACCAGATGAATTTTGCTTTCGGGTGCCCCAGGTTGAGACCTGCACTTAGATTGAGATATCTTTATCGATAGGCTATTGCGAGAGCTCAACCTTGTAGAAAAAGTTAAATCGCATCAATGTTATGTTGAAAATCTGCGATTATTATGGTACCTCTCAATACAAAAATTGTTTTGCTACTGTTACCTGTTTCATTTAATATTATATTTCATTTCATTTTCAGATATATCATTTCTTTGGAGATGTTGCCACATCTTTTACTGGAGCCCTCCTCATGAATCTGCTCTTCGAAATGCCTACATCTGCTTTGCAGAAACTGTTGATACCGACAAGGATAGAGAAGAAAGAAAAATAGGAGCCTCAAATCCTTCCATCAGCCCTGCATACAATTGATTGTTGGATCGTTGGGAAAAAGATAATGTTGCCAATGATTATTGCAATCCAGCAGAATTTTCAATCCAGCTCAATTTTTGCAAGATTGTCCTGAATCTAGCTGAATCCAGCATAATATGGAATCAAGATAAATATGCAATGAAATTTCTTGTTAATTTATTCAAATGAGTGTTCTACTGAAAGCTACTCAACAAAAATCTGCTCATTCGGTGGTATCTTTATCAATCTGTTGTCTCGATTCTTTGTGATCTGGGATTAAAATAAATAACTTGAATTTACAGTTTCAAGGTTATTTTTTATGAAGAGAAAAATATCGAATGCAACATCAAAGACTGATGTCTTCGAGCAGAACATTATTGAATATTTCCATCGTATGTTAAAAATTCCATATGAAGCGGGACATTTTAGATCAATTACAGCGATAAATTCTCGGCGGGACAGTTTCGGGCTGGTAAATACCCGGTAGGTATCGAAAAATACCCGCTCGGTCCATGTATCTATAGTAACGATTGTTAAAATGTACATTTGTCATCTTGACAGGCATAAATACTGAATTTTAAACGTCGTTGTTTCAACTCCGGTAATATTCTACCGAATTACACTCGTGCATCAAAATAAACCTGATAATTTTCCATTCAAGCATGTTGTCAGTAAAAAAACTGCATTCGATTATTTTCATATTTTGCTCCTTCGGAGTCGGGCTCTTTCGACAAAATATGAAAATAAACTCATGCAGTTTTTAGACAACATGCTTTCATGGAAAATTATCGGTAATTTTGAAGCACTTGTGTAATTACTCCCGATAATTACCTCAGGTATTTATTGGAATAGAGGGAGTTATATCCCCCGAGTTTATTCACCCAGTTTATTCGGTGAAAATGAGTGCACATCGATGATTTTTGAAATTTTGCCCAGCAGATGACTTGGTGTGTGATAATTTGATATCACAGGTCGACGGATTTTATCTCTAATTATCAAACGCGAAAGCGTTTGCTCAGGAGCAAAATTTTGAAAATCATAGAAATGTACACATTTTCTTTGATTGAGCTTGGTGTAGGAGGAATATATGCTGAGATTTGTTGAATTATGTTTTGACTTTTTTCTCCTTCGAATCAAAGAATAGAAATAACAATTCGAAAGAAGTAAATGAAAAAAATCACAAACACTCTTTTATGATAGGTACGTATATATAAAAAAAATAGTAACTTGTGTATAAAAAGGCAGTGTTTGTAATTATTTTTTATTTTTTCTCCTTCATAGAAGTACTAATACTCTTTTTTTTATTCGGATGAGGTGAAAGCCAAAAATTAATCCCTTTATTCTCTCCTCAAAATACCTCCAGTTCCTAATTATCATTATAACGATTTTACCTTTTATCCAGTAGATTAGAAACGAGGTTATGATATTCGAAAACATCAATAATTAGCCTCTTCATGATTAGTACAGTTATTAGACAGATCAACATATCCCAAGCTGGTTGATGAAACGAGTGAAAGAACATCTGATATATCTATTTATATCTATTTTTCGATTCGGAGGAGGAGAAAGACAAAAAATAATTCACCAAACTTCATTCTTTCCACAAACATACCCAAGTTCCTAATATAACTTCTTCAGAACTTCCTTCTCTCAAAAAAATAGATCATAAGTACTGTTGAATGTCATTATTTTGTGGATGGGTTCTTTCTTCTAGTGCAGATTCTTGCATAGATTCAAATTTCAATTCTAATCTTTTCAGATTGTTCTAGGTTGAGAACCCAAAAAGCTAAAAAAAAAAACATGTTTCACAATATTCTTCTTTGGTAGGTCGCTTCTCAGAGGGTTTGTTTATTCAAAATGCTGTATTGGTGAAAGTCTGCCAGTAAAACATCTCACACCCCAACAGGACTATATCCGAAAGTAATGATTGTCAAGGAAAAAAATATTACTGTTATGAGAAAAGATATGTCACTCGCCTTGGTGTAAATTGCCGTTTCCTATCTATTTCACACAAAAAAAGTGAATTCCTTGTCCCGAAGTACACTCTCGGGACAAGTAGTTTAGCTAATGGAGTCTTGTGATCATTTCTAGTAATATGCGCTACAGACAATATTCTATGAATATACTGTGAAGAGTTTTGGGAATATGCCGTAGGGAATATTCTAAAAATATTCAGTAGGTTATATTTCGAAGATAAACACGGAGAAATATTCATAAATGAACTATGCATATTCTATTGAGAATTTTATATGAATATTCATTATAGAATATCCCATGAATAATTTGAGTTTTTGTTCAAATTCCAAGAATTTTGAAGATAGATCAGGTATCTTGCGCTCAAAACACAGTTTAACGTGATATTCTTGATATTTTCAGTTGTTATCCCGCTGTAGTTAACCCTTTATCGCAACTATTCATGGTTATGCTTGAAGACTGGCTTCAAATCAAATATTCTAAATGAACAATTTGTTGAGGACAGCCTCAACTCACCTACACTGTAGGTTGACGGACTGAGACCTATTAGAAAACAACAACTCCCCTGGCTTATACCACGAAGGTCATTATCCACATTCATTGTTATTGAGAATATCATTTATTGTTTGGACAATGATGTCATGAATCCTGTATTGCTAGTAGCCTACCCTTTCATGTGCCCATTGATTCTATCATGCGAGGAAATGTACTATTTGTTGAAGTAATTTTTTTTCATTTTCATCCACACGTTTTTCTCTTATTTTCACTGCCTCATTTTCAGTATTGTAGCCTTTTCGTTTCAATAATCACGTGTTGAATATTTTACAATCTTGGCACCCAGTCATTTCGTTTCAGGTAGGGTGATTTGAAAAATATGTAATTCGTTCCATGATCAATGAAATATCTACGTTTAGATACAGGAAGTCACTTTTCATCGTTTTCTCTGTGGATTCAGCATATTCCAACGGATTATAGCTCAACCCACATGAACTACAAAAAAAAATTTTTGTACCTCACGAAGATCAAGATTATTGGTTGTGATTTTCAAAATGAAAAAGATCACATAAAACGCCAATGAGAAAACCTCAGCAGATCCTGGCTATTTCTCCGACACAAATTTCCCACATTCCAGTTTTCAAGAGTAATTTTTCCATTTGTGCAGGAATGTTTTGTTAATTTCTATTGAAAGAAAACTACTTCACTTTTATCGAATTCATTCACTTATATTTGAATAACAGTCTTCTGAGAATATAGTAAACCCATTTCTAGGTAGTCTATATTCCGATTCAATTAAATCACCTAGGATCTAATAATACTGTACAGCCTATAAATACAACAACATGCATACATAGTTCTCAACTGATTTTCCTCTTCAACTCTATTTTAATTGACCTAAACAGTTTGGTGACTTCTACTACACCGTACACAAATGCAGATATGCAGCAGAGCAGGAATACAACTACATCCACCATAAAGTACTCAAAGAAGGACATGTCTGCGGCGGGACTCCTGAGATGCTTTGCACCCTTGTGACGTATCACATATTCTATCCACCAAACTGCCTTTTCCACTCCTCTCAACGGTTCGTCGGATAGAATAGCGTTGGCTTCCTGAACTTTCTTCTTGTACCTGAAGCAATAAAAACAATCAATACTACGAATTTTCAGCGACCCAAATCGTGAAAAGGGTTAGTGGAAAAAAACTTTGAAAAATAAGGCATGCTGAAGGATTCATAAAGTGTCCTTAGGGGATGTAACTAGACAGGCCTACATCTCTTATGAGCAATGTCGTCGGACCATTGGAGGAAGTGGGGACCCTAAGACCTCTCAGGTAATAGTCATCGACCAGAATGAATGAAAAACATGTATCTGCATGACAGAAGCCATGAGAACCACACCAACCAGAGTTATGGAGGCCATGCTCAATGGCATCTTTGTCAGGGAGATTTGTTTTCAGAGCAGATCGAAAAATAGAAGGCGTCTACACAGACGGGCCCAAAACGAATGGAACCTCAAGATGCGAACTTCAACATCGTATGGTCCCTCAGAAAATTTGCCAGTGTATTCCAGACTGAGCTCGCTACCATACCACTAATAAATAATGAGATTGGAACATTTGGTGTGAAAGTTAAAACTCTTTGTAGAGATCGATTACCCTAACACCAAACTGATATTATTTGCACTAGAAGCGCGTTTCGCAAACAAGGTTAGCATCTTCAGAAGAAGAAAATGATACCAAATATAAATACTTGGGCTAGCTGTTTGTATACCTAATAATTTGCAGGTAGTGCAGCCACTCATTCAAATTATTTTCTCAATAAGAAACTGAGGAGCGGGTTAGAAGGGATAGGTCCTTCGTCAACATTCATGTTATTTTTACATTTTGCCATTTCTAGACTCTCACATATATCGAGTAGCCTGGTGTAATGCTTGATCAGCTTCAAATTGCTTCCACTAATTTTGTGGTACTTGTCTGGAGCATGTTGGGCAACACTTCTTGTAACGGATTTCAATAGCTCGACGGCTCTGGGTAATGTATTTATTGTTGCAATAAAGAACTCAGGAATTAACAAAATCAGTTGTCAAGATTGGAACAATAAAAACACGTCCCATTGGAATCCTATTATAACTAAAGTAAACCACCACATTTTTATGGGTTACCAAAAATAAAAGCAAGCCATCCTCTAAGACCCATGGTAAGTTCTGTTGGATCCCCATGCCAGAAATTGGCCAGATATATACTCCAAATACTTTTTTGCATAAAAAACCATAGCACTAACTATGGTTACAACTCACCGATGTCCAGATGCATGAGATGGTTTAATAAGTATAATGTCGATCCCCTTGTAGACTCATTGAGTGAATTTAAAAAATCTCTTAATGAATTAAGGTTAGAATAATATTATTGTTGTCTTATAATATGTAACTTCATAGAATAGCCGTTCACTGTTATATTTATAATTATATTGTTCCTAATGGTGAATCCGTAAATAAATAAATAAATAAATAAATAAATATTGAAACATATATCAGGTAATGTAGCTTCATAAAGATAATCCCACATCTGATTGAAAAATCACAACAAATAGGAATGGATACAAGATGTAGATATGTTGGTGAGTTTCGATTCAAAAAAGTCTGTTCACAAACGCACATGTCAACAAAACTTTAGACATAGTTTAAGTTCAGATTGGAGAATAATAGAAATCTGATCAATAGAACGAAGTTGAATGTAGATGCCATAATAGATATCCTGGATGTCCAAGAAACAAGAATTGGGGATGGATATGGGTCCACCTATTTCTCCAATCCTGAGTGATATTTATATGGGGTAAATTGAGAATTATTTGTTAGAGAGTTATCCAAATGGACCAAAGAGTGGTGAGATATGTTGACGATATTTAAGCTGTATGGAGTCATGGTCGCAATGAACTTATGTTTTTTGTCACACATTGAAAAAACAAGCACCAACAATCAATTTCACATAGAATAGAGAAGAGGGATGAACTTCCTCTCCTTGATGTAATGGTAAATAAATCAACACTTCATGTAGAGACAGATATCTTCACTATAACTCAAACTACCACATAAGGGTCAAGAATTAATATCGAAGGAAAGTGGATATCCAGAGAATTAAAAAAAAAATTCATTGATAGAAATTGAAAATCGTAACACACTCCATACCGAAGACATACAATCTGCTCAAACTACACATCGTGTAACAAACATTCACTAATACATTCAATAATAAACAGACACTAAACCAATAGCAGAAAACACAAAGAACTGTATTTATCAAATCCCTTGTTAGTTCGGTCAAAAATATATCGGTGAAATGTCCAGAACTCTAGAAGTACGAAAGAGTGAACACGAGATGTACATCAAGAACAGTCAGATTGGTGATTCTAAATTATCAGAACTCCTTCTCACTGCCGATGGGGATCATAAAGTAAAAATAAATGACATGCAAATGATAGCAACAGAAAGCAATAGCAGGAGATAAAAGCTGAATGATTTTGATGAGGCGGATGCCTGCATATGGAAAGTTTTATTTCTAATTTTTAATGATGTTCTCCTCTCACACAGACGAGTGATCATTGGTAATACATTAAGATACCATCACTGGAATTATACCATTTCTAATCAACGAGAATAATTTCCCAACGAGAACAGTACTTTTTCAAGGGTTCTCAGCTTCTTAATTGCCTTCCCTACTATCCAAATAATACTTACAATTTATTTTCTGCTACTTTCAAAATGGCGTTCTTCAGTTTTTGCTTGGTCATCGTTTTGTGATCTATTCCAATAGCCATGCCAAATTCCTCCAATTTCTTGACGTTGTTAGGTTGATCACTCATGAAGGGTACTCCTACCATTGGTACTTCATTGCGGATAGCTTCTTCTATCGATTGAAGACCTCCTTGAGTGATGAATACTTTGACGTTGGGATGACCTGAAATGTCAAATGAAAACTGTGTTGAGACCAATCATTCTCTAGCATCATTATGAGATATCTTTCCATGATCTGGTAATGATTGAGACATCTGCTTTGTCAGTAAGATGCAGTTTGTGATATTCAGAAAAAAACCTTATATAGAAAATATACTCTATTCTAGATGATACCAAACTAGTGTAAAATATCTTGGCTTCTCTATATCTCCAAGTTTTATATCTCACATATCCTTTTATTTTATTTTTATAACTCTAGACCAATTTCCATGCTCTCAACACTTCCAAGAATCATTGGAAAGGTGGTGAAAAAAAAATAGCTTTTCTTTATGATAGCAATATATTAACCAACTGTCAGTTTGGCTTTCAGAGGGCAAAGGGCACCAATGATGCAATATTTTCCTTTCTGGAGCATGTCTACACCTATCTGAACAATGGGAAAGTTGCAGCTGCAGTATCATGTGACTTTTCCAAGGCATTTGATTGTGTTAATCATGAACTTCTTTTGCAAAAGCCAGGGGCGCACCCAGAACTTTTTTTCGGGGAAGGGGTCAATTTTCAATTTTGAGTTTCGAAAGTACATCTCAACATGTATATATATATATATATATATATATATATATATATATATATATATATATATATATATAGGAGAAGAATAAGTGACTGGCTATAATATAATTCGATTGATTTTGTGAGGTTGCAGTCAAGTTTGTGGGCAGTTACAAATAAATCATTACCTTATATTCAAGAACTAACACCAAAATTAATTAATGTATTCCGAAATAATAACTTTATAATTTCCAAAAGAAATGTCACCACTATCTCTAAATTATATAGCCAAGTTAAGACCCCAATATTGAACAAACAAAAATCCAACTTAGTATACAAAATTTCATGCATGGATTGTTCTAAAACATATATAGGCCAAACATCTAGACCCTTAAATAGTCGCATTATTTCACATAAAAGCGACTGTAGACGAAACGTTAATTCTTGCGCTTTGAGTGAACACGTCAACATTGAGGATCACAAGATGGATTTTGAACACCCAGAAATTTTGGATAGAGAAACAAATATAACCAAAAGAGCATTTTTAGAAATGACACATTTTAATAACGAAGAACATTCTATGAACAAAAAAACAGATCTCAATAATTTAAGCCAAATTTATACGTTTCTACTTGAATACGAAAAAGATAGAAGAAAATCACCTGGTATTCAGAATTTTCCCACATAACATTACATCAAAATTTGACATACTTCAATCATATACTTCAATATTCTTCAATGTTTTGTCTGTTTGTTTTGCACCAATTTATATTTTATTCTCACGTTAGTAAGTGTTCCATATTTCTATCTTTACAAAATATTATCGAATGTATTATTTTTAGTTGTCCTGACGAAGGTAATAAATTTACCGAAAGCTTGACTGATAACAAAGAGTCCTCTTTGTAACTGCCCACAAACTTGACTGCAACCTCACAAAATCAATCGAATTATATATATATATATATATATATATATATATATATATATTTATTATAACTTGTCTAATTTTCTTGTTTTTTCAGACATCTTATGTAAAATAGCATCTAATCTGCGTAATGTCGAAAGAGTTCGTTCATTTTCTGTAGTGGACACAGGCAATACTGCTTATATATTTAACAATATTTTGATGTTCGGTAACATGTATCCACAATATTCTAGATTCTAGAGCACTTAGAGCATCTTTGGCCATTTCTCTCTTTCCAACCTAGAGACTTTCCTATACCACAGCTTGAGCTCCGCTATAAGTTCTTCATTAGTGCCACTCAAGTCATCTAGGTAAAAATCAACCAATTCTTGAAATTATTTCAATATACTGTCACTCAGTTTATTAGGATCTGTCAGCAATAAACTTTGGAATCCAATTAATAAAAATTGATTTGTGCTTTGAGAATATCATTTATAGCAATTAGCAATGTTAATATTGATCGAAAGCATGTGTTGCTTGGTATTTGGTAGTAATAGTAAACTATTCAATTTCTGGTCTAATTCGGGGGGGTTATAACCCCTGAACCCCCCCCCTTTGGGTGCGCCCTTGGCAAAAGCTGGACTGCTATGGCTTTAGAGGAGTGTGTAATGACTGGTTCAGGTCTTACATAAGTGATAGAAAACAGTTAGTGAGATCAAATGAGAAACTATCACACGCTAAGGATATCTTATGGGGCGTTCCACAGGGATCAGTTCTGGGCCCAATTTTTTTTCTTTTATATTTGAATGACATAGTCATTCTCTCAATTCAAGAAGTTTTCACGATATTTGCCGATGATACTACACTCCTTTGGCATTGAAAAAATCCTTCACATATGGAAGAAACAATTTCTACTGATTTGGAAGTTGTAAAAAAATGGTGTGACGCAAACTACTTGTGCTTGAATATAAAAAAAACAAACTTACTTACTTTCAGCTCTAATATCAAAAATTTGAATTCGAATGGACATATTCTTGAGAATAAAACCAAGCCAAATTCCTAGTAATATTCATGGACAACAAAATGAAATTTGACCAACATATTTCAGCTTTAACAAACAAATTGGCATCAGGATGTGATGCACTTCGAATAGTATCAAATGAAATTAGTTCATCCACAACAAAGATGGTATATCATTCTCTGATTGAGTCCCACTTGAGATATGGTGTTGCTTTCTGGGGGTTCTGCAGTCAACAACTTTTTCATTCAGTGTTTGTTTTGCAAAAGCGAGCGGTTAGATATTTCCACTCTGGAAAAAATATCAACAACTTAAAACAGGAAGTAACACATGACATGGAATTGATAGAAAAATGGATAAAAAACATCAATCTTACAATTATTAATTCAGAAAAAACGGTTTATATAATTTATAAACAGAAAAATATGAATGACGTGAAACTCGATATAAAAATAAATAATAAGCAAATTAAAGAAGTTCAAAACCATAAATATTCAGGTCTGATCATCGATAATAAATTGAATTTTGAAAAACATATAAATAAAATTAAAAAAACGGTTGTTCCGTTTCTAGGAGCAATCAAAAGAATGCCTTACCTGAATAAATATGTACAAATTCTATTATATAATTCATATATTATTTCATGTATAAGGTACCTAATCACAATTTGGTCTTCTTGCAATCAAAAACAAAAAAATATAGTTTATCGTTTAATGAACAAAGCAATCAAAGTAATTCATAAGAAACCATGGGCCACTCCATCGTCTGAATTATACAAAATGACTAATAACATGACGTTGAACTGTTTGATAAAACTCGAAAAAGCCAAATATATATACAAATCAACGAAAAAACTTCAGAAAAGTAATATTTTGTTCTTGAAAAATTCTACTGTACACAATTATAATACTAGAACTTTCAATAATTATCATCTAAACATTATTCACACCAATAAGGGTGGAAACAATCCTATCTCAAGCTCAATAGAAGTATTCAATGAATTACCAGAAGAAATGAAATCTTCCAAATCCATAAAAAAAATTTCGAAAAAATTGAAAAACAAACTACTAGAATAGTGATGTTCATCAAAATACAAACAACAATTGTTGATGTATTATTAGGTTTATAATTATCATTGTTAGTATTTTAACTTCCTTATACCAGAACCCCATTCTGTTTGGAAGCTGTAATTTGAAATAAATAAAATAAAATAAAAATGTAAGGTGGGAGTGCGTGAGTCATGCCGATCATTATTTGTGAGAGAAAAAATTCACACTCTTTCTTGTATTTTCATTCTGGAAACTGTTTGTCTGATTCACAAGAAACAAAATATGGTCGAAACTCGAAACATGCAAATTACAAAACTCGGCAAGTAACAGGAAATGAACTACATCTATCTGTTCCAAAAACGAGACGAAGTACTCTGTGATTTATGAGAGTAAAAAGCTGTATAACCATATACCCTATGAAATTAGGAAGGAGAAGAGCTATGAAATGTTCAGAACTCTTGTTGAAGAAGCTCTTACAACAAAAGTGTACTACAACCTCGTGGAATATTACAATGGAACTTTGCTGTGAATGAGATTTTCTTTTATGATTATATTGACCCTCAAGGTTGAAACTCATTTTAAACTGTAGAAGGTATATTATATTTCAATTCCATGACATGTGAAATCATGTTCAAGATGTGTGTCTTGTGTTTTTAACAAATTTTTTTATAAGGACTATACAAAACTTTCTTCAACTGTCAAGCATATATGTTGAATCTTATTTCACATTGCTATATTTTATCTACTTCACATGTGAACTCCTTTTATTCAAATTGTGTTTGTGAATATTTGTGCTCTTACATTTTTTATCTTTTATAATATTTTCAAGTACTATACATAACATTTTTTTAACAAGCTTTGTCAACAAGGAACAGTTTCGATCTCCCTCTCCTTTTATTTATTTGTTGAGGAAATGTTTGTAACACCTTCTCCGAACAACGAGGACTGATTACTGTTTGATTCTCTCATTGCTAAATGAAAATATACTTTTTGTTTGGTGAAGTTTTTCAAATTGCTTCCACATCATTCACCTGAAAATTCCAATATCCACCATGCAGAAAAGAACTTAAGGAAGAAAATGAAATCAATATCAATAACTTCGGAGTGGTTCTTCACCAACAACATTTCCATATTTCTATTTTCGTTTACATCCAATGAAAACGTTGATTCGTTCAGGACCCAGCGTGGAAACCAATAAGAAGCACATTTGATTCAATTTGGCAGTGATTGATTGTAGGGCCCCAAGAGACGTACACGTTTATGAAAAACTCTCCATGTCGAACAAACCATGACCTACTCTGATAAAAAATCAAAACGATTTTCGAAATTTTATTTAATTCTCAAACATGTTCATGAAAAGTTATTTAAAAATCATTCCAAACACTTGTTCACTAAATATTTTCTTGATCAGAATGATATATAGGACTCGACTCTCCATTTCATAACTTCTCCTTTCATCAGTCAGAGTTTCAGAAGACGAACCTGCTGATGAAACAAATCCGCTTCTGAAACGATCATAGCTTACTGGGACAAAAAATCAACGTTATTCTGAAGGAAAAATTCAGCATGTATTTACGAGAAAATCATTCGAGAAAGTGGTTTTTTGGCATGTCTCGTGAAGCCTTACATAATTTGAAATTGATTTCAAATGCGTATTCACCATAAAAGATACCGGGATGGTCAGAGTTGAACTGAAACTTCCAGTATATTATTTCTGATTTGAATAATATTTGGGATAAATGGGAATTCGGAGTGATTTTGAACTACCATTTCGAATTAGGTGTTTTGACAAAATAATGTGTGTGTTTTTTTAGGTATTGTTGAAATTTCATACCAGTAAGCCAAAATTTTGTTCGAAATGGGCGAGTTTGTTTCATAAGCGAGTATGTCTAATTCAATTATCACAAAGGGTCTCCTCGGTTAAGATGGTCGAAATGCCCTTATTCACGAGATTTCGATTTGACCCTCGAATGATGTTACCCAGGTCTGAAAAACATTCTCTATATTTTTTTTTCCTCCTCCCCCTATCTTCCCCCCTCTGAGGGTGAAAAAATGGCATTTTTCATGTTTTATTTTTTTTCTCTCACTCCAGGAGTCGAAAAATATTGAAAAAATTCAAGTATATAAAAGACAGTCTGTTCTTCGAAATAAATTTTTTTGGGCCTCTGGGCCCCCATGAAGGCCTTCAAAATAAATTTCAAAATTTTAAATTGGAAAAAAATGGCAGAAAACCCAGGTGTCCCGGGTGATATTATTTCATCATTTCAATGGGGCTGATATGTACTATAACAACTAGCATCGTTCATTTCGTTATCAGTGGTGGCACTTGAGAAAAAGGCATTTCTTGTGAATTTTTTATGAAAAATTGGCTGTTACTTTTCTGTCATTAATTTTATTGAAAAATTTCAAGGGACAAAAAATGTTTAAAATGCAATTCTATATAGGGAACACTCGAATTCAATTGACTCATTCTGAAATGTTGAGCTATTATACAAGTTGAAAGATTTTCACTTGGAGATTTTTCAGATTAAATATAGCCAATAACTGTTTTTTATCAATTTCCACAGAAATCTGATACACACACACACACGAAAGCGTACCTTTTATTGTCATTTCTAATTTTTTTCGCCCCCCTTGTGATGCCTTTTTCTCAAGTGCCACCACTGATAACGAAATGAACGATACTAGTTGTTATAGTACATATCAGCCCCATTGAAATGATGAAATAATATCACCCGGGACACCTGGATTTTCTGCCATTTTTTCCAATTTGAAATTTTAAAATTTTTTTTTGAAGGCCTCCATGGGGGGCCTGGAGGCCGAAAAAATTTTATTTCGAAGAACAGACTGTTTTTTATATACTTGAATTTTTTCAATATTCTTCGAGTCCTGGAGTGAGAGAAAAAAAATAAAACATGAAAAATGCCATTTTTTCACCCTCAGAGGGGGGAAGATAGGGGGAGGAGGAAAAAAAAATATGGTGAATGTTTTTCAGACCTGGGTAACATCATTCGAGGGTCAAATCGAAATTTCGTGATTAAGGGCATTTCGACCATCTTAACCGAGGAGACCCTTTCCATTATTCTTCCTTTTATAATTCATATTCTTAGTTTTTATTTCTTCTCGAATCAATATGGTTTTTATTATCTTAAGTTTTTTAAGCTTCACGAAGTTTATACATTTTTTTATTGTATTGATTCTCAATTTACTCATCGAATTATCCAAATCACGTCTATTTTCAATATTTCTCACATTCCTTTTACATCTCCCACATATTTTGTTCTATTTCATTATTTTCGCAATCACAATTCGCTTCAATCATTTCAATCATTTTATTTGGTACCATTTAGTTTTTTCATAATAGCTTCAAAAATGAGGTATTTATTGACCCAAAACAAAAAGCTGTTTTTTTGTGAGGCCGTCTTGGGATTGATTATTTTGTTTTCTCAATCTTGGCTCTCAAGATATTTTCTCAATATCACACTATTTTTTTCTCCTAGGAGCTTCGTTGAATGAGTCAAAATGAAAGTTACGATTATCGAAGGATGGAAGTGGCCGATACTTGATGAGAATCCATATTGAACAAATAATATACACTCACCTGTAAGATTTTCACATATTAGGGTTGACTAATATTAACTATACCAAGTTACAACAAATGATGATAAGAATTACAGAATGTTGACCTATTTAAGCCAATCGATTAAGAAAATTCTGAAGTTCTTGAAACAAAAAGATTTGTGGATATGAAACAAAGAATAATTCAAGCTCATACATCAAAAAAAAAATTAATGAAATTTGGTGTCAGATAGATGTAGAGTTCATGGATTATTGTGAGGTTAATGTCCTAGGTTTTACGTCGGTCAAATGGGAACAACATTTGATGTACGCGCAAAAGAACACAGTTGATAGTTCCCAAAATGGTAAAAAAAATATACGTATGCATCTCACCTCAATACAGAGGGACATGAGTTCAACAACGAATTTGAGACCGTTCTTTTCCAGGAGGAGGATTTGAAACTCAACCCTTGGAAAGTTTGAAAATCAATAAGTGTAACCATTCACAGAACTCAATGAATGATTAGACTGGGTTGAATAATTCGCCTCTGTTGAATATGTTGTTTTCAGGAAATTATGGCAAAAACGATGATCGGATCCGATCATAATAATATTGACCGTCGAATATAATTTATTGTATAAATTGGAATGTGATATACTTTATTCAACCATCCTGTGCCGTTACGTCATAATCGGTGACGTATTCTGCTGTTTTACGTTTGTCTTATATTAGTTGAATATTATTTTACACTCAACCTCAAAATTATTATTAGTATGTACCTATCTGCAGAATACATCGCATACATTGGTGTTCCTATCGCATATTGATATGATATAAATCGATGATCCTCGAGCAGAAACATGTCCGGCATGAACTTTGATTTTGTAGTCTTTATCTGTTTCCATTTTACTGGTAGCTAGTTTTTGATTAGTTCTAATAGATATTTCTGGAGCATCAGCAGCACGCTATAGAATTAAATAAAATCAAATCAATAAAGACTTACATTTTGCATAACATAGGTAGATACATACGTAATAGACTGCATTCAACGGGAAAAGCGGCACTCCAGCATATCTTTCTCTTTAGTAGTCAATTAACTTCAAATTTGAGCTTTGCTCTTTCTCATTATACCGGAAAGGCATTTTGACAATGAAAAATTAACTGAAAAAGGCGAAAACGACCAGTAATACTAAACAAATCAAACTATGACAACTGAACTGACAAATAAAATTCACATCGACATTAGACATACGTTAATGACGTCAAAATTCCGTCTCATCCATTTCATGAATGAGACATAAAGTTGGACAACGTATGACGTAACGGCAAAGGATGGTTGAACAAAGTATAGTGACAGAATCAGTTTAATGTTCCTGCTTGAGGGGGATGTTGTATTGCGAAACATGTGTCGCGGTTTAGTGAACCCAAATATTTGAAAATCTTACACCTAACTGTATATTATTTGGATGCTAACTAGTTTGAACTCATAAATTATTCACTCACCCAGAACATCTTGCTGGGGTATCCATTTCTTAGTCATCACATTATGCGGCTGTCCTGGCAAATAGTCAGTTTCCCATTTCCAGAGAACTTTGTAAGGAAGTTCAGACAGAGCGTGGATCATAACATCTCTTATTCTCGTTGACATGTTAGCGCTAATGATGTTGGTACCCAGGCTTAGATAGACCACTCCTTCAGAAGCTGAGTCCAGAAAATCTTGCAGGTCCTATAAGAAAAAAAGGAAGTTGATCAGGAATCAACGTTGTCGTGCTTTCACAGGAATATTAGTATATTACGTAACTAGGAGAATAAGTAGCCTATTACGCATGAGCAAAATTTGTGGGCACGAGGTGTAGCCGAATACGGCAATTTGCGAGTGCACGTTAGCCTTATCCTCGAGTTGCCTACTATACTTTTTCTATTTACGTAAAACAATTGCTCGCTTAATGTATATTTGGCCAGATATTGAGGAAAACCCATTTTCTGGGTTTGGGGGGCCATTTTCGGCCATTGCCGTGAACGCAATCGTGTTAAGTATAGGGTCTTTTGAAAACCTACGACCTACATATTGAGCCACAAGTGAAGCACGCATAGACTTGTTCACAGCCTTCCCTCGTTTCGGATACTCAGGACTATATGTCCCCTACATGGATTTAAAGTCAGAATTTGTAGAGTAGACCGGCCTCTCACAATTTCCAATGGTGGGTCCCGTACTATCATTCGGTACAGCATCAAGATAATCTTTACGGAAAATCCGTCAGGACAGGAATCGAAGGACGATCCGGTATTCTTTCCGGTCAAGGTCGTTCAAGGTGAACAGGCGCATGTTGCTCTGATGCAACTATACGTCGAGAGGTTAAAGCACTGCAGGTGCCGTGGTGTCCAGCAAGGTCCTTAATAATCAACGAGTTTTGCCAAACAGGGGGACGAACGATGTACAAATGAAAAAAAAAAGGTAGCAAGGTAGGTTCGCAGGTGGTCTATACCAAACAAGATGGTGGTAGAGCATTGACTTATGATAAATACAGGCCGTTTTTTTATATGTTGACAGGGACATCTTGATTGTGAGAATTCTGAGGGCTACCTCTTGATATTAATTTTGTCCCTATTCCAGCTTTATGAAGTGAAAAGTTGTGACTTTTACAGACAAGAATATAATTTATCAGAAGCTAATATAATGCCAAAAAAAAATCGATATTTGGCATGTATGTTCCGAGGAAGTCGCTTTTTCGAGTAAACACTCTTGTTGAAAATTTTTTGACTGAAGAATCATCCTTCATAGTCGTATGTGTTTGCTTAAGTAGAAATCCAATGAAATCAGTTAATATGAAGTCATCTGATCGAACACAAACAATCAGGAAAAATTATACTGAATATTTCCCCCATATATAAAATGTCCCATAAGAGCAATGCAATTATCGAAAACTTCCAGCGGTAATTGCATTGTATCAAGTCACCATAACACCATAACAACACATCGCTAGACGTCAGTAAACAACACAAATAAATGTCAGATGGACTTCAAAAATAGAAAAACATTTCGCGTTTTGGTGAGTGCTCCATATAATCTATAGAGGAAAGTATTAATGAACAGAAAATAGCATTTCCTTAATAATTTCTTTATTCGTGAAATATTCCAATGAATTACATTCGTGCATAAAAAAATTACCAGATATTTCTGCATTCAAGCGTGATATCTTATACAAATTGCATTCGGTTATTTTCATTTTTTCGCCAAAATATGAAAATAAACTCTTGCCATTTTTAGATATCACGTTTTCTTGAAAAATTATCGGTAATTTTTATGCACTCTTGCGGTTATAACCGAAAAGATCCCATAGGTTTTTTTCACTTTAATATGTTATTGCCATGGATACACACAAATCAATTCATTTCAATTTTGACGTTTCAAATATTTGATATTTCGAAATGGCACCATTTAGTTGTAATAGTATAATAATATCTATGAAACATTACAGTTTACATTCAAGAATTTTTATGAAAAGCATTTTTGAACTTTTGGAATGATAGAAAGTATTATTTAGATGGAAATCGGGATGCAGAAGAATTGGAGTCAATTTTAAAGAATTGCGCTGTGAACGTGACAACAAAATATCTTAGAGTGTTTACGGTCAAAACCACGTGGAACTCAGCAGGATGAATTGGTTTTTCTCTTAATTTTTGTGAAAACTTTGCAAAAAATTATCTATCTGAATAACCCCAGAAAACTGATAAATGCTCAAGAATTTTATAACAACTTTCAGTAGGAGAGCCCACGATGCTAAATCGGGATTTACTCGAGCGTCATAGAGACATATTGGGTTGCGAAGCTTAGATGATAAAAAGAAAAAATGTAATATGATATATACCTTTCCATCGGTGGGGGCGCAGCGGCTATAGACTTTCAAAAATGTAAAAAAAAAACTGTTGCATGGACATACTCGAGCGCGTCAGAGATTGATATCATCTATGTTCTACATATTTTTAAAAAAAGGACGTATGTTGATCTGATTGTTTCCATGATGGGGGTGGTCGTACGTAAGGGTTGAAAATGAAAAAAAAAATTTTTCTTCGAGCGCGTCAGATTTTCTGAGGAGATGTTAAGTGAACCTAAAAAAAGCTCTTATATCTGACGGTTTGGAAGTGACGCAAGACTCGCGGCCGTTATCAGAATGTGAAAAAAAAATCGTCATTTCGAAGTACACAAGCGCGTCAGATCGAGATACATATGGTTCATCTTTACGCCCTGACGTCGCAGTCTCATAATCTGGATTATCTGGAGGGAATCGCCTATTCTGCCAATTCGATTTTTTAATTTAAATTTTTTCAAATCATTGAACTTAATCAATTGAAAATATCAGGAAAAAGCATGCGAATAAAAAAGTGTATGCTTTTTCAGTAGAATACTTGTATTTATAAGCGAATAAATTTTTATTATTTCGGCTTGTGGAAATTGTCAGATTATATATTTTTTACAATTCTTGAATTATTTCTTTCAAAATAAAAATAAAATTAGCCACGCTCGAGAATGTTGAGATGACGTTTTTTTTACAACTTTTCTAGCCCTCCTCCTCCTTTAGGTCACTCTCAAATTGTCAGATTAGTGGAATATACACGTTTCAGGATGTAACTAACTCACCCTACCTTAAACTGACGCGCTCGAGAATTTCAGTAGATCATTTTTTTTACTAATCTGATCCTTCATCCTTGAAGGGCGGCCATATATATAGGGCTCATATATGGTGGAAGTACCTAACCGGGTATAAGGTATCCCCCAGTATATTAATCTGCCGCGCTTTAGTAAATTCCGAAATCCCCGCTTGGGCTCCCCTATTATTTCTCAAGCTTGTTGCTCATAGGAAAGGTACCTTCGTCTACGGTGTCGATCTGTTTCCAAGCAACAAGCTTTCGAAATCTGTCATAAAATTTTTGAACAATTGTCAATGTCCTTGGGTTATTTATACTGAATATTTCCATCGTATGTTAAAAATCCCATATGAAGCGGAACATTTTCGATCAATTACAGCGTTGAATTCCCGGCGGGACATTTTCGGGCTGGTAAATACCCGGTAGGTATCGAAAAATACCCGCTCGGTCCGTGTATCTATAGTAACGATTGTTAAAATGTACATTTGTCATCTTGACAGGTATAAATACTGAATTTTAAACGTCGTTGTTTTAACTCTGGAAATATTCTACCGAATTACACTCGTGCATCAAAATAAACCTGATTATTTTTTCAACTTGTCAAAATGTGACGTTTTTTGGCATTTCAACCAATAGTAGGGGGTTATTCTATGGTTATTCTAGCCAATCATTGGGTATTATACTGATAAAACTGCCTGGTCCTTTCGATAAAACTTTGTTTACCGTTGAACTGTCAAAACTATACGGTTTACCGCGTCGATTCTATTGAACTGGCTCATATTTATATAAATTATCATGAATGAAGAGTTATCTTATTATTAATAGTCATTCACTTTTCACTTTTTCAGCATAATAATAACATATTTCAATGAACACTCAAACACGTAAATAGCTCATAACCCCAACTTTATGACAGATATAACGAACGACCGATTCGAAAATTTAAGGTTTCCTTAACTCAAATGAAGATGGCGTACAATTAGTTTTATGAGAAGAAACCGATGTATGAAGATTTTGATACAACGACATTACGAATGGTTTTATGTTCCTTCTGGCGCGATTTTCATTTCATAAGAAATTTTCTTGGTATCCTCGGCAAGCATTATCATATTCACTGCGTAAGCATCATATCTCTTCTGTATCATAGAGGCCATACATCGTTGTTTGACATTTCAAATTTGTAAAATTTTCGCCTATTTTCCTTTCCTCCTTATGTAAATGAAATACTGATCAATTAAATTGTTCTTCCTTCTATTTGTTCAAAAAATAATCTCTCCAAATACAACTCGTTCTTCAAATTTAATAAGATAAATTTTCATTTTCGAAACACTCAAACTTTTTTATTTTGAGGCAAAAGCATTCAAACAAAACGAATTAGATAAAACCACTCGTCCTACGGACCCGTGATTTTATCAATCGGTTTGTAGATGTAGATAAAATCACTCGTCCTACGGACCCGTGATTTTATCAATCGGTTTGTTTTCATACTTTTGCCAAATAAAAAAGTTTTTGTGGAAAATGAAAATTTATCGATTAAATTTGAAGAACTCGAGGTATTACCTTTGATAATTTTCCATTCAAGCATGTTGTCAGTAAAAAAATGCATTCAGTTATTTTCATATTTTGCTGAAAGAGTCCTCCTCCTTCGGAGTCGAGCTCTTTCGACAAAATATGAAAATAAACTAATGCAGTTTTTAGACAACATGCTTTCCTGGAAAATTATCGGTAATTTTGAAGCACTTGTGTGATGATTTTTTTTTATCCATCCAATTTTGTTGAAAAGTGAACAGCAGCCACAGAATTGCGGCGCAATACTTTCCGGTTTATAGGAGATTGATGTTTCCTATCTGAACTTGTTTCTGTAATCTGTGGTTTACGAATATTGAACCAAGATCACCGAATGTTCACATTCTTTATGGCTATAATAATACAATATTGAGTCAATGTTTCCGTAATGTTGCACAAATATTGATCCAATATATGTTAGAAATGTGTGGGATGTCTGCTGCATTACCCAGCATAATCATGTTTGTAACCAAATAAAATATATTCTGCTTACCTTCGGAAGAGGTTTCTTCTCCTTGATGTGCATCTGACTGACTTGAATTATATTCGGTACTGTAGCCCTAATCGTGTGCACGATGCAATTGCTGTTTACCATGAAGAGGCTGGTTTTTCCGATAACGTCTCCCAAGTAGGAAATTCCGTTACCCAGGTACCTTCTGGCTGTTCTGTCTGCTTCGGGAAGGATGTACCAGTAGTAGGCGATCCTGTACCAGAAGTTGAAGAGGAAACTCTGGACCCTGTCCGAGAAGGAGAGTTTTCCTTCGAAGCCCAGTATCCCGGATACCGGTGAGATAACTGGGTGAGTTGGATTCCCGACAGCGTCATGGAATTCGGGGAATATTTCAAAAGATGACATTCCTGGAATTGAATAAATATATTCTAGTGATTTCAATTGGGCAGAGAAATAGAGTACAGAAGAACCATAGACAGACAGACACATTTATTGATCCATAAAATGAGCTAACAAAGCTATAGGATAAGTCAAAATACAAAAAAAGCTGGTAATGTGTAGCATTATAAAAAAGTGTACATTTACCCACACAACACATGGACATCCAGTGGATATCTAATGGATATCCATTAAGGATATTTTGGACATCCGATGGACGTACAGTTTTTATCCAAAGAATATTCAATGGACGCCCAATGGACATTCTTAGGCCACCAACCTGTACGTCCATAAAATATCCTTCATGGACATCCATGAGATATCCACTATGGACATCCATAAGATTTCCTTCATGGTTACCCATAAGATATCCATCATGGATATCTACGAGATTTATGGTGGATTCATGCAGCAATCGTAGCTCGGAAGTCGGAATTCGCAAGAAATAAGTCGGAAGAAGAACAGTCAATGACTTTCGATAAGATCGTTCATGTAGCTATCGTAAGTCGGAATTCGTAAGGAAAGTTGACCAAGTTTCAACTCTTACGAATTACGACTTGCGAATTTTCGGAATGCGCATACGTTATCCAGTTCGGATTGTATTGTCAAATGTCGTGTATCGTAATTGGTTGTTCAAAAGTATGACCTCGCCAGACGTCAGAGTGGCTGCGTCAAATCGACCAATTAGGAAAGCATGTCTTACGATTTGACAGTTCTTAAGATTTCTGCATGAATGGTGCATATTTTGTTACGAATTAAGACTTACGATTTCCGAGTTCCGATTACCGACTTCCGAGCTACGATTGCTGCATGAATCCACCAATACCTCATGGACATCCATGAGATATCCATCAAGAACGTCCATAAGATATCGTTCATAATTCTACATAATTATTTGTGCAATTCGTTACAGAGAAACCAACCTAGCTTGAGACGAGAAAAAGTGCTGCACACTTCTTGGACAACGGATTATAGTCAGTAATATATCCTGTGATAAGGCACTCAACGTCCCACACAACACATGGACATCCAGTGGATATCTAATGGATATCTATTGAGGATATTTTGGACATCCGATGGACGTACAGTTTTTATCCAAAGAATATTCAATGGACTCCAATGGACATTCTCAGGCCACCAACCTGTACGTCCATAAAATATCCTTCATGGACATCCATGAGATATCCATCAAGAACGTCCATAAGATATCGTAAATAATTCTACATAATTATTTGTGCAATTCGTTACAAAGAAACCAACCTAGCTTGAGACGTGAAAAAGTGTGCTGCACACTTCTTGGACAACGGATTATAGTCAGTAATATATCCTGTGATAAGGCACTCAACGTGACCGTATGTGCAATTCAAAATGTTCTGCTAGATTGGTTTCGCTGTATTTAAAGAATTTAGACAAGCGAAGATAAACTGTAGAGTGGTAGACGAACGATCAAAAAACTTATGTCGTTAATAAGAATTTTTTATTTTTTTTCATTACTTTTCAAACAAAATACTTGATATAGTTTAAATTTAAAAAATAGTTCGCCAAGAGTTCTCAACAGAAAAGTTATTGATGAATTTAAATATTTCTCAATTTGAGTAACATATGAATATAGTACGCGACAATTCATTTGCTTCCTTCCAGAAGTTCACGTTCACGGTAAATGCTAATGATCACAGTTCACAATTATTAACTAACACACCACTATTTTTCGTTTCTTTATAAACACAATTATTGCAAAATGCACACCACAACGCTTCAACTCAGTTCAACATATTTTTTTCAAACCGACCCAACACTCAACGACTCTCAAAATTACGACATTTGACAGCCGCCATAGAAGGTTGCTTGTCAGGAAACCGAGTCAAGGTGAGTTCACAATGCAGCGCTTTTGCATTCCGCGTCGCGCGTCACGTCTTCTGAGGTGACGCTATATTCAAATATGGTTTAAAAGGATAAAAAGTTAAATATATCAAGTTTCTTGCTGGAATGTCATTGTAAATGGCCCAATTACATTGCCAATTCGTAGGGTGCCACTGCGTAAGAAACATGAATCATTTATACAATAAATGTACGAAATGGATGTCCATAAGATATCCTTCATGGATATCCATCGTGGATATCCGAAAGGATATCCATTTTGTACATCGTATGGATATTTTTTACTGGAAATACTTTGGATATCCAAAATTGGTCCAAGGCTATTCCGACATGAATTGGACATCCATAGGATATCGGGTGCTGTATGGATATAAATGGACCGTACAAATAATATATATAAAAAATTAATTTCAAAAATTGGTATCTTTCAGATTATGTATAAAATCAGGGGATACACTTGAACAATCTCTCACATACAATAAGTGACAGGGTATAAAACAAAATTCCCTATGACATTAAAAATTCTTTTATAAGCCACCATAAGTGGCGGTTGTTCAAAATGGGGTCACTGAATACATTGAATAATACTGATACTACTGGGAAGCCTTCAATTGAAAAAAAAGTTGGGATTGAAATAATTTTGAGACAAATTTCCTTGGATTTGATGCAGTTGGGAAAGTGAATCACTATTCTTGGTCCACACTTATCTGCAGAGTTTTGAGATATTCCATATTTGTTGACGAGAGTGTTGGCTACATTTTCTACGAGTAGCAAAGCAATTGAGAGTCGAAATGAAATATTGTGATAAGTAGTGGAAACAAGCTGTCCATTTGACTACTGACATTAAGCCAATTGAGAAATCTTCCATAATCAAATATGGAAGGTTGTACAGTTCGTCAAACTACGAAGGGTTCCGCCAGAAATGTCAAAACACTGATTGGAAGCATGTATTAAAAACAAACAACCCATTCGATACCTTCTACAATCTTCTTGTTAATATCTTTTGAGGAACCATTTCCATATCAGAAAATCGAAATAAAGCAAAAGAAACAATGGCTTACTAAAGGATTAAAAATTTACTCTAGAAATTTGCGATCCCTAAACTATATAAGTAAATTCAACAACGATGAGTCAGTACTCAAATATATAGTACAATACCGGAGAATCTATAGAAAAGTTATTAAATATGCTAAAAGTAACTTTCATGCGAAAAGAATTGCTGACGCTAATAATAAATCTAAAGAAACCTGGTCAATTGTAAATGAACTCATAGGCAAGGAAAGTAACTCTCAGGTGATTGTCCCAATGTCTGCAGATGATCTCAATCAATTTTACTGTGCCATAGCTGAGAAACTGACGAATAATATCGTAACTCCATACGATCCTCTCATTAACTTACATACCTTTCAACGATAAATTCACTATACATCCTACTGATGTCACAGAATTGAAAGAAACTATAAAAACCATCGAGAACAAAAAAACTTCTGGAATCGACGAAATATCAATGAATATAATTGATAATCTTCCCATTGACACTTTGGCTGTTTTAGCAATAATTATAAATAACTCCTTCGAAGCTGGCTATTTCCCTACCCCCCTCAAAACATCTGTCGTTATTCCGTTATACAAGGGAGGCAATTATGACGAAGTCTCGAACTTTCGTCCAATTTGTCTCATCCCCTCATTAGCCAAACTAATAGAGAAAATAGTAAAAAATCGTTTGACTGATTTCTTAATGTCACATAATATAATAAATTGTAAACAATTCGGATTCCAAACGAAAAAGTGCACTAATGTCGCCATATTGACCCTTCTGAACGAAGTTTATAACAATATTAACAATCGTGATGTAGCTGCAGCGGTGTTTTGTGATCTATCGAAAGCATTTGATTGTGTCAATCATGAAATCCTGCTCAGAAAATTGTATCACTATGGCATAGAGGGAATAACTCATAGGTGGTTTGAATCATATCTCACAGGTAGGAGTCAAATTGTTAAAATGCCTACTACAACATCAAGAGCAGCTAATATAAACAGTGGAGTTCCTCAGGGGTCCATTCTTGGTCCCATCATCTTCCTTTTGTACATGAATGATCTGACATCGTTAAATATAAAGGAAAAGTTCACGCTATTCGCAGATGATACCACAATACTATGGCACAGTAAAAATATAAGGTTATATCTTCAGATATCAGTACTATCAAGGACTGGTGCAGTGCTAATCTCTTGTCTCTGAATATCAACAAAACTAACGTGATATCGTTTCAGGGTTCTATTGATAACATACCAATTACTCTCAATGAAAGTGTTATAGAGAATAAATTAAGCACCAAATTCCTCGGTATTGTCATAGATAACGACTTGAGATTTGAAGACCACATCAGAGCTCTCACAAAAAAACTCTCTTCTGGTTTTTACGCTGTAAGAATAACTTCCAGAGAGCTGGGCACATCTGCAGCTAAATCTGTTCACTTTTCACTGGTAGACTCACACTTGAGATATGGAATTCCATTCTGGGGAGTATGTTCTAGATATCTCATGAATTCTGTGTTTGTACTTCAAAAAAGAGCAATATAAAATGAAACAACAAGACTCTTGTAAGCCTATATTCATTACATACAATATCTTGACAGTTTATGCCATTTTCATATTAGAAACGGCTTGTTTGATAAACAAACATAGATATGAATTTCCTCTGGTATCATCTAACTATTCCACTCGTCAGACTCACGATTTTAGACTGCCTTTACCCACCTCGACACTGACTAAAAACTCAGTAATTTACAATGGCCTGAAAATATTCAACCACTTGCCTAACGATGTTAAGTGTATAGGAAGCCCCTCAGAATTTAGGAAAGCAATTAAAGTTTTACTTTCTGATAGACCCTATTACAGTTTGGACGGATTTTATGATGATAACTTCCACTAATACTTACTCTGAAATACATCACACTGAGCTAATGTTAGTGTCAAACTAAACTAAGTTCCATTTAGCATCCTTTTTGTTTTGTGAAGTTCTCTTCTTGATTTTTATATTTCTGTTTGTTACCACACTTTATACATGTGGACTTTTTCTTTAATGTGCTAAACATCTGTTTTTATCATATCATAAGTACATGTGTTTATATGAACTTGTGTATAATTTTAGAGGTTTTAAATTTTATGGACTCAGTATATATGCTTGTATACATTTTTTATTATTCACACACGCTCTGTCAATAAGATTCATTCTTCGGACAATAAAGCTTATTTATTATTATTATTATCATTTCTGCAGAATTATCCCCTGAGAATGGTGAATATACAACGTAAACGGTAATTTTTTTGGCTTTCTTCTAATCCGAAACAAAATATATATATTACAACTTCTATAAAAGAACTGAAATCAAAATATGTACAAACACTCTCTATTGATAAAGACGTTTGATTCATTCACAAAAAGGAAGAAAGAGCCCATCCAAACCAAGCATATGGAAATTGAATCAAATAGATAGCATACATAGGACATACCAGGACAACAGCAAAAAACTGATTCAGTATCCTAATATACCTTACAACACTGATATCATCTACACAAATATTCAAAGCCTGATGGCGAATCACGCCCAACTTTTGCATGATATAATTTGCTACCAGCCTTCAGTTGTTATGCTGAGTGAATCTAGGACTGTAGCTGACATGGAAGACTTTGAGTTGGAGATTGAGGAATACAATATTGTAAGAAATGATTCCTTTAACCGACACACGGGTGGCGTTGTAATATATGTAAAAAAAGATTATTATTTTAAAATATATAGTAAGATTAGTTCGGATAGGGTCTATTGGTGTTTATTTATCAAAATCAAAATGTATGATGAAAATTTGATTTTAGGTTGCCTGTACCGTTCCCCAAGTTCTAACTTCACTCAATTTTCAGAACATTTTGAGTCTTGGGCTGAAACACTTTTCAACGAAAAATGTACATGTTTTCTTCTCGGTGATTTCAATCTCAACTACTTGAGTAAAAGTGGTAAAAAAGTTCAAGATTTCGAAAATCTCATGCTGTGCTGAGCAACTAGATCACCAACCTACACGTGTAACAGCAGTTCTTTGATTGATTTTGTTTTAATCAACAGGGAAGACTGCCAAGCCAGTGTTCACAATACCCTAAAAATTGCCGATCATTGTATAATTGTCATTAAATCTAGATTAAAAATCAATAATAACTCTACCAGAATGATCAGGAATTTTAGTCAGAATAATCTCGATTTATTGAATAGCCGATTGATATTTGAAAACTGGAATTTGAATTCTACTGATATTGATGTTGTTTATAACAACCTTATGGACACAAGGCAAGTTGAACTCATATCACCTTTAAAATCATATACACTGAGAAAAAATCAACTGCCCTGGTATGACCACGAGATTGTTGAGATTAGCAAGTCAAGAGATAGGGCTTATAAAGCTTTCAGAAGCAGCACTTCTGAGAACGACAGACAGGTCAACTGGGACATATATAAAAATTATAGGAATGGAGTGGTCAGTCTCCTCAACGTGAAAAAATCCTGTTATTATAAAAGTCAAATAACTAACTATGCAAATAATAGTAAAATGATTGTTTGTCATTCACAATTTTACTAACAGTCTACAATACAATAATTATTGTCAAAATGCGGTCTCATTTTGATTACTGTTCAACACTTCTTGACGCAAACAGTGTATCATCCTTACAAAAACTCCAAAACCGGTGTATGCGGGTACTCCTAAAATGCAATAGAATTACTCCTATAATGTCCATGCTTCAATCTCTTGATTGGTTCTCTGTGCGGGACAGACTTTTTCATTTCTCTATGATTTTTGTTTTTAAAATAGTGAATAGTAAATATCCAGCTTACTTCAATCAATTCATCACCTATCATAGTGAAATACATGATTACCCAACGAGAGGGCATACGAATTTCTATGTTACTAGAACAAATTACTCCAGATCAACGAATTCACTGTTTACCAAAGGTCTCTTAGAATATAACAAACTCCCCAAAGAAATCAAAGATTGCAATTCTCTTAGAACTTTCAAAAACTCTTTGGTTAAATACCTGAAGAAAAAATATATTCAAATGTGAGCATATTCGGACTACTTGTTTCATATGTCTGTATTTGATTTGTCTGTCGTGAGGGAATTTACACCTTCACCTAAAAAGTTTTTATACTTGCACGTACTTTGTAATTTTTATTCTTGTTTCTTTTTATGTATATTAGGATTTCCTATATTGACCAATGAAGTAATTATTATTATTATATCTACACAAAGCAGAATAGAGAGCTATTTGTAGAAAAATATCTCACTCACCAGGATGATGTTCAATTCCACGACAGACAAGATCCCGTTTCGTTCAGAGAAAATTATCACTTGGCTATTCAGTGTTAAAATTGATGAATCACGGAATACTTTCACTAGAGACTCGAGACAATTCCTAACGTAAGCGGTGTTCGAGTAATGAAAATATTTTTGCTGAATTAACATTCAATTATGGAGATGAAAAATTCAATTGGTAAAAAAAGTCACATGGTGAAATTCAGGCATTAGGACGACTAATAGTTTTTCTGCATCGTAATTCGAAAAAATTTCAAAATTCGACGTATTCATTGCGGAGTATTGGAACTGTTTCACTTGTTCTATTTCACCGATTGCTGTGATTATCAAGGATTTATCTCAAAGATGTGTTCCAAAATCGTCAGTTATTAATTTTATCAGCAAACAGTTTAAATAAACTGATTTTGACGTCTAATTCTCACTAATGAGATTATTTCTTTCTCTACTACTTCACCCATCGCATAAACTGGAATTCCAGTTATTTGAAATTTTCATACTTTCTGGTCTATCGATCTGAACGAACTATGAAAAAAGTCAAATTTTTTCAATTGAAATATGTGACTAAAAATATAAGTTCATTGATCTGTTCCTAGAAACTCGTCTCTAGTGTTGAAAATTATGTATTATTTTGCATTGCTATCAATATTCTGATTCAATATATTTTGACTGGGATGCAACTCAACTCTCACCTAAGAGAAGCAAATTTTATTTGACAATATCAATCGCCGTCGATTTCGCGAGTTTAACATTGGATTCAATAAAGTAAAAAACTCTTTGCACGAAAGGACAGACACAATTATCTCAAATGTCTTTTGCAATTTATCAATAGATTTATTTTATGTTCAAGATAATGTACCCAGTCTGGTACTTATGTCAAAAAATGCACATATATCAAATTATGTTCATCCATTCCGCCATTTGTTTGAATTCTACCTTTTCTATTCCCAATGTTTTTTAGGATTCTCACAACAACTTTTGTTTCAAATTTGTCAGTCATGAATATATCAGCACCCCATTCCAGTGAAGTTCTTCAATCATAGTTCTTTCCTCCACGTGGAATTTCAATTTTCTATAAATTCCGTTTACTGCCTTCAATTGAAAACATGGTACAATCAAGGGCAACAAAACATGTCTTAGGTTCAAATTTCATGACTGGAAATCGTATCATTACAACTGATGACCATCAACAGATTAAAAAACATCTGCATAACAACAATCCTCCAACTTAATTTCCGAGGAGGTTGAGATTAGCGTGAATTTGTCGACAACGTTTCAAGGCGCCACTTTTCCATAGTGTGTGACATTGACCGTCAGGTGCATAACAGAGGTCAATCGACGCATCTACCACCATTCAATGAATTATTATGACAACTGTTTCGGAATACCCACTGGGTCAACCCGGTATGGAAAACACGCTTATTATGAAAGGAGTAATACATATAATTTGCATTACTGCAGAATGGAAAATACTGAATTAATTTTTCGTTCATTGATTCATGACTGTTTCTCTGAGTAATATTACAACCTCTAGTAGGTCATGTTAAATAAATCGAAAAATTTCTTCTACATCTTAGTTCACATGGGAAGGAACTACCTGTGATGTCCAAGAAACAAAGTTGAAACTAAGATATCTGGAAGGATGGTGCTGGAACCGATGCGATATTGTTTAGAATTTTATGGCGACACTTTTCTGTCAATAGTGTCATTTTTACGTATCGTGGTGTGTTTCTCAATTTCATCGCTTGTTGACACTAATTGGAAGTGCATAGTCAATCGATCGATCGACAAACTATATTCTTTGATTCGAGCAGTCAACAAAATGAGCAAAATCTAATGTCATACTCATAAAAAATAAAAAAACGAATGAAAGGAACACAATTATAGGGAATTTAGCCAGTATTCTAAACAAATAATATAGGTTGTTGATCAGTCAGCGTCCAAAAGTAAAAGTACAGCCAGCCGACAGGTCGGCCGTTTATACATTTCCTAGGAAATTTGTAACTCTTTTCGTTGCAAACGCCATCTGAACTGATTTGATGTCGAAAAGCCATGAAGCTTATTATCATAGTAGGCATGTGTCGCCAAGTTTACCCCAAACATGCCCAGGTATAACTCAGTACACCATTCTTCTAGACATCTTAGTTAAAACTAAGTAAGATTGGAAATCAAAATTGAACTCAAGGTTATAGTTATTTGAATAAAGGTCTGAAATTTTGACATACTGTCGTTGTAAATTTACTTGAAAATTCCCAACTGTAAATGAATTCAAATGTTTTTTATACCTCAGATATTCGACTTGTACTGAGAATTTGAGGAAAATGGAACTCATGAACCAGCATTCGGAGAAAATTACGATACGATGGTGTTGTTCTATATTTTTGGTGTCAGGTGTGGACTAGGTTGAATTTTGAATCACACGTGTCCTAATGAGGTCTTCAAATCCCAACGCTGAGAATATTTTGAGAATTCTTCAGACATCTATGTATTTTTGTCACCAGCCTGCTATATTTCCATCAGATAATATGTTGTTTTGTTTGCATTCTGATTATTTGAATAGTCTGAAAATTTACAATCCAACCATTTTCAAATTATGAATTCCTACGAACACACGTGCGAAATATTTTCGAGTGAAATTCTAGAAGGAAATATTTCATTTTCAAGCCTATGGTATTATTGGCCAGGGCAGTATTTGTGATCGGTTAGTTATTTCCGAATGACAATATAATATATTTTAGATTCAGTTTCAATTCATTTTCACCAATGAAAAATGAATACGTTCAATCAAATATGAAATGATTGAGAACAGGATTTTCTTTCGGAAACATTTTTCAGCTAGTTTTCACTTGGAGCTTTCTAATACCCCCCATTTGTTATGAAGAGGAATTGGATTTAGTTGACTTTCTTCGAAATTTAGAGTTGAATATAGCAATCAACAGGAAATAGAATTTTTTTTTTATCCACTACTCTTTATTTACAGTAAATATAAAATACAGTTTACAGTAAATATACAATCACGGTTTATAGTAAATATCACAACAGTAAGAGTATTCAATAAATAATACAATAACTTACACTAGATACATATTTCATATAATGCAAGAATAGTTAAGCTCCTAATCAGCAAAAAGAATGCTGGTATCGGAGTATCGTTTTCCTTAATATGGTTTTGTGGTAAGTAAAAAATATTGAAGGCAAATCTTCATTTTTCTAGGATGTGCGCTTTAAGTTCTTTATTGTATTGTTTGTAGTTATCTATATTTCTTATATTTATTGGGACTGTGTTGAATGTTTCTATGCTTCTGTAGACTGGATTATTTAGGGCTAGATTTGATTTTACGCTTGGTAGGTAGAGGCTATTGTTGATCAGGTGTCTAGTTTCATGTTCATGGATATTATTAACGTAACTGAAGGGAGTGTTGCTTTTTTGTTGATTTGTTATTACCTTATATATATACTTGCCTTGCTCAATTTTCATAATTTTCGCGATGGGTACTATCTTTGTGTCTTGGTAAATAGTTTCTGTTGGTGTTCGATATTGGTAGTTGAAAAGTATTTTTATGATTTTGTTTTGTAATATTTGAATTTGTTTGAATTTTGTGATGGAGCATATTCCCCAGATTATTATAAGATATCGTAGGTTAGATAAGAAATAGGCATTGTAGATTAGGAAGCGATTTCGGTTATCCAGATATTCCCTACATCTGTAGAGCGCACCAATCATTGGGATTATTTTGGACGAGAGGTGGTCAATGTGTTTCTGCCAGTTCAATTTATCATCGATTACTAGCCCTAGGTATTTGATGTGGTCAATTTTGTTAATCTGTTCTTTATTTATGTTTATAGTTATTTCTTCAATCTGTGTGTTTTTTTGGTGGAATAACATGTACTTAGTTTTTTTAGTATTGATTTTGAGTTTGTTTTTCCTTAGCCATTTCGTATAAGTATTCATATCTTCGTTTACTGTTTCCTTTATTGTTACGATGTTTGTACCACTATATACCAAGACTGTGTCATCCGCAAATGTATAGTATTGACCAGATAGTTTTGCAAGCCGTAGGCTCAGAACGTGCAGTGTGTATAGTAAGGGTCCCAGGACAGATCCTTGCGGTACTCCACAATTAATTTTTAACATATCACTAGAGACATTTTCTAGTGAGATATATTGCTCTCTATTTCTAAGGTAACTTTTTAGAAGATCATGTATTTTGCCCCTTAACCCCATTGTTTCAAGTTTTCCTAGAAGTATATCGTGGTCGACCACATCAAAAGCCTTCTGGAGATCAATAAATACTGTGATTATGTATTTTTTTCTATCAAGTTCCGTTGTTATGTGATTGATTAGGTCAATAGAGGCACTTTGAGTGTTACTTTTGGGTTGAAATCCATATTGATATTTGTCTGTCTTTACATATTTATCAATAAAACATGTTATTCTTCTTTTGATGATTGTTTCAATTATTTTAGACAGAACACTTATAACAGTAATGGGTCTGTAGTTTTCTATTTTGTTTTTTGGTCCTGCTTTGTGGATTGGTACTACTCTAGAGACCTTCAGAACATCTGGATATTCACCGCTGACAAAGACTATATTAATTAACGAAACTAGTATTGGTAATAGTATTTGCTTAATGGAAATTAGGTTTTTTACACTTATTTCATCAATACCAACTGCTGAGTTTATGTTCATTTCCGCCAATACTTCCAATACTTCATTTTCATTAGTGTGTTCTAGATATAAACTTCGGTTACAATACACCTCTTCAAAATTTACATCATTTCTATTTCCTTCCATTTCTATACTTTTGACTATGTTTTTACCTACGTTAACAAAATAATTGTTGAATTCATTTACAACTTCTCCGGGATCACTCACCGCTTTTCCTTTTATTTCTAATGAAATCTCTTCAACTTTTTTTCCATCTTTATTCTTTATTACTGTGTTTATAAATTTCCATTGTTTTTTTGAGTTGTTTCCTGCTTCACTCCACTTTTTATTGAAATAGTCCTTCTTTAATTTTCGTTTTTTACTATTCACATTATTTTTCATTTTATTAAACTCCCTTACCATGTTTTTGTTATCTGGATTTGTTTTTTTCAGTTTATATAGTTTGTCACGTTCTTTTATCATGTTCAAGTATTCATAGGTTATCCAATTATTTCCTTCTTGAGCCCTTACATTTATTGTCTTTGATGCGATATCCTTTGCCTTTTTTATAGCTACCACAAGTTTTTCGAATGTATCTATTTCAGTATCTCGCGACATTTTCGAGAAGTTTTGTATAAATAGGTTATCATTTAATTTTACAATTTTAATATCTGTTTTTGGTCGATAGACCTTTGGTTTTTCTAAGATGGCAATTTCAATTTGATTATGATCAGAGTATGAACATGGTTTTATAATTATATTACAATCTACTTTATTGACTAGTACATGATCGATTATTGATTTAGTTGTTTGAGTAGTTCTCGTTGCATAGTTTTCGCAAAGCTTGTTTGCAATTTTGTAACCAAACAGTGCTATACTATTTCGGTATTGTTCTACTTTTTGAGAATCCTTCAGTAGATCTAGATTAAAGTCACCTACAATTATACATTTTCCCTTTTCGCTACTGATTAATTCTTCAAAATCTGGTAAAAATTCGACTAGATCGCAATTTGGCGGCTTATACACTGAATATAACTTTAATCTTAATTCATATAAATTTATTCCCACTAAATTGTACGGTATATTACCCCCTATGTTTTTTATTTCATGAAATCTTAGGTTGTCCTTAATGTATATGGAAGTACCTCCGCCTCTGCTACTCCTACATGAATGTGCCACTGCATACCCCGAAATAGAATACATGTGTAGTTCATTTTCGTTCAGCCAGGTTTCCGTGAGCACTAATATATCACATTTGTTCATTTTAACATAACATAACACTTCATCCAGTTTGTTTCTAATACTTTGAATGTTCATATATGCAATATTGTATTCCGACCGTGCTTCTCTTCTGGTTAGTTTTTTAACTCGTTTACATCCTGTATCAATTCTATTTTGCTTTTCTCATCTTTTCTCATGAATATGTTACCATTACTGTTTGCCCAGACAAATTTGTAGTTATGTTCAGCTTTGAATAACCTGACTGCTTTGTACGTTTCTTGATTTCTTTTTGTTAGTTCATGATTAAAGTAGATGGGTTTCGCTTCACCATGATAGCCTAGATCCTTGCTATTTATCCTCTTCTTTCTTCCCAACATGATTTTCTCTTTATCAGCTTCATTATCACAGATTACTTTGATAACAGGATTTTTCTCGTTTTGGCCCAGTTTGTAGCATTTAAGATTCCCTGTAGTAGTGATTTCTAAGACTTCCTTCACTTTGTCGATAATTTGGTAGACATCATTTTTTTCCACAGTTGGAAATCCACTGATTATAATATTGTTTTTTATTGTGTTTTGCTGTTTTTTGTTGATTTCATCATTAAGCTGCTTCTTTATAGTGTTTATTTCATAGGTTAATGTTTTGTTTATATCCAACTGTTCCTCATATTTTTGAAACAAATCGGTGTATTTGTGATCCATTTCGTTTAGTTTCATCATAACATCGTTTATAGTGTATTCTTTTTCATTTTTGTCTGTGAATTCATCTAATTTTCCTGGGGTCATGACTTTAACCTCACTTTTATTTTTGCACGGTTCACATTTGTTGTGATGACCATGATGCTCCTGAGGTATGGCGTAGGGAGTAATAACAAGCCTACTTGCTGAAGGATTTCGAAAGAAGTCGATGGTGTTCGGTATATAATACCATAAATCACGTTTACTACTACTACTGAAACACTATGGTGAAAAAACAAATCAATTGCATAGGTTTGCATAGGTTTGTGGGTAGATCAGGGCAAAGGTGTTTGCTTGTATCCTCACTGCAGGTTCACGGGGGTTTTCTCCCAGGTCACGCCAGAAATTGTCCTGGAATGCTGGGTGCGATGGGCAATTGGTGGTTATCTAGGTAACAATCTCAGAAGGTGTGTTCTGTTTATAGAATGGAGCAACCGACCCTGTAGTACTGTGAGGTTTTTTTGTTTCCCTACAGTTAAAATAGCAAATGCCCTACCGTAAAAATTAATAAAAAAGAAGAAGAAATTCAAGTTGTCCCTTGCTCGTAGTAGTTTCTGCCTTCTGAGTGCACTAGAAAGAGTGTGCGGCATGTGAAAATAGAAAATGAAATATAAAATAACGAGATATAAATTTACCAAATACCAAACTGAGATTGGCAGCGTATTATCTTTTGTACAAGCCAATCCGATTGTGAAAGTATACATATAATGCAAAAACTCCATTACACTAACCAAACCAATGTTTTGCAAGTCGAGTGCAAGTAAGAGAAGTGTCTGAAAAATTCAACCAGCATTATGAAGTAGTAGTAGACTGTATTTTCAGGAATCCAAATATACAATATATAGATATACATATATGAACAATTTATATACATATATAATTTTACAGTAGGTCATCAAGCTATCTAGACCTTCAAAGAATAATGGATTCATTCCACTCTCATAGTTTGTAGGGATATATAAAATGTATTTTCGGTTCTTGTGTTATATGAATGAAGATCACTAATTCGAATGAATATCTTCGGAGATAGACTGGATGTATTCCACTCGTAATTTTGTAAATAAAAATCATGCTCAAATAATGCAGTCTTTTTTGTACCAATTGCCAGTGTTGGGGATTCAACATGAATTCAATAGTGGTATTCTGGTTGCATCCCAATATAATTCTCATAATCCGATTTTGTAAATTCTGCAACTGTCCCATTTGATTTCGGTTCAATAGATACATCAGTTTGGCACAGTAGTCACAGTATGGTTTTATTAGGCAAGTTGTAAAATGTTAATCTAGCAAAGGTTGATAAAGATTTTGAAATTCTAGAGAAGAAATACATTTTCTCACATATCTTTTTAATGTTATATTCAGCATGCTTATCCAACGTTAATTGAGGGTCTATAATAAATCCTAGGTACTTCATCTCATTTACAATTATTATAGGTTGATGATTTAGTGAGCTGATATCAACAGCATTAGTATCAACCATTCTTTGATTCGAATTCGATGAAACAATCATTGTTATATATTTATTGATATTTAATTTGAGTTTATTCACTAGTAGATATTTTTTGATGATCTTTAGAGATATGTTTGTATTTTTTACAGCTTCTTTCAAATCACAGTTTTTTGTATATACAAGGATATCGTCGACAGACTAATATGGCGTGAACCAGGTACATAGTTAATATCATTTATATAAATAATAAATAGCAATGGCCCCAAAACACTGCCTTGTGGTATACCTAGATCGTTTATAATTTGGTCTGACATTACATCACAAATTTTAGTTCTTTGACTTCTTTGCTCTAGGTAACTATCCAAGCAGTCCAAAGCTTTTCCACTCAACCTATAATAGTCCAGTTTCTTGATTGAAGTTTTCCTATTGATCGCTTCGAAGGCACGTATGAAATCTAAAAATACAGCAACAATATATTCTTCCCTATCAATACTTTTTTCACTCTGTAGCTATTAGTTGTTACGAGAGATTCTTGCGAAAACCAGAGTGATTTCGATGAATAAGTTATTATTATTGAAGTATGTAACTAGTTGTTAGTAGTTGTTCATGTACTGCCAGTTCCAGTACTTTTGAAAGTATCAGAAGACTGTTAATTGGACGAAAATTGCAACGCTTGTATAATTTATTTTCGTAATTGGGTTGACTGGACTTACTTTGTACCGCTCAGGAAACAGTCCTGTGGACAAGGAAGTCTTATAAAGTTCAATATAATATGTCCAGACACATCGAAAGTTCCTTTCGAAAATTAACTATTGATAATATCCCTTTTATTTACTTCAATCAATCAATAGAAAAAATATTTTACGTAACGTTATCATGATTATTTCATAGTAATTTGATGTCCATATCTCATCACAACATATACTACTTTCCATTTCAATTACACTGTTTACAAAATATTTATTGATTTCATGGGCAATCTCTATTAGATCATCACATATTTTTTCCCATTGCTTTTTTTCAAACATAATTCTCTTCAAATTAAGTGATTCTACTGGTTTGACTAGTTGTTTCAGATATTTCCACATAGTTTAAGGATATTTTTTCTGTATCAATTTCATTTTCGAAATATAGTTTTTCTTTTTTCTCAGAGTTTTAACATAGGTATTTTGTGTGTATTTGTATTGTTGCCATTTTCGTCCTCTCTCTGGAGTATGAAAGAAAATCTAGAAGGTCATGGCAGATTGGATTCCTATCTCACGTACATCCATCAAGTTTTTGGACCGTAATTGATTCCTATATTCGAGGCGAAACCAGTTCATTCACACGATTTTTCAAAATGATAATAAGGTGCGTCTTGTTGAAAGAGGTTGATATAATTATTGCATCGTTATTTCTACTTGCAAGATCATTCAAGGATTGCATGTAAAAAAATTTGTTGTTTTGAAATAAAATAAGGAAAAATACGTGGAACGAAGAATATAATCAACTGACTGCACTGGATTTCACAATTATAGAGATATGTGATGCTGAGAATTCATAGACTTCCAGTCTGAAAGTTAATCTTGAAAAGGCTTTGTTATTCCCAGCTTGCCTGAGTTTCATGCCTTTGGATGAGTTTTATCTACCTAATGAAGGAAACATTTGGAACCAATCCATTCGGTTTTATTCTGTAGCGGAAAAAAAATTGACCCCTCAATTCATACTATGAAATAACTTATTCAATTCAATTTTTTATCATCCCAAGAAACATTACATGTTTATGAATAGGGACTAAAACACACAGTACATAGTCAATAAATAAATGTAATTTTCAAAAGTATAAACGAAAAAATCCATAAATTCAACGAAATTAAATATTTATAAGCATTCAAAATGAAATGGCTTTCAAAACTGGTGAATACTAACGAAGATAAAAAAAATAATTGTTGACTACATGCAAAATATATTGTACTTCAGCTGAATAAAAATTGTTTGAATTCTTTCTTGAATTTCATTGTTGAGCGAAATGCTTTGATTGTTCCTGGAATTGACTTATATATTATGACACCGAAATCTGATTGTGTTTCAATTGTTGCTAGTATTTTTTTTTTCTTTTGCGGAGTTATTATGGATATCAGCAATTTGAGTGAAAATAATATTTGATTTCTTACTATTATTTTTAATAGAATGGATGAAACAGCTATTTTAGATTTTATAGAGAGAATCTAAGTCCACAAATTGTTCGGTTTGTTTAAATTCATTGTTGATTCTATATGAGGTGATTTATAAATACATTCAATTGTTTTTGTGAAGTTTTCAATGGTTTGATAATAGATTCACTTGCTGTCCCCCAAATGAAGAGGAGATAATGCAATTGTGAGTAGATTAGACTGAAGTATATATTTTTCAAAAATTTGAGAGGTATATAGTTTGTAGTTTGATCTTGTAGAAAATTGCAATGAGAGGAGATATTTTCATTATAATTCTTTCAATATGTTTATGCCATGACAATCTCTCATCGATATATAAACATAAAAATTTAGTTGTTTCTGTATTTTATCAATATTATTGCTTCTCACCTTGAATAAATAATTCTGGGAATGAAAAGAGTATTTATGACAATGAATAAATAGCATTCAACTGTAATTTTATGGAAAAACGTCAGTATTATTAAAGTTGTATTATTTTCGTGAAGGAATAAAGTTGTTGCTAGTATTTGAAGAGCCTTTTCCTACTGGAAAACATAACGACCTAACTATTTATTGATGTTTTCCTCACACGAGCAATCTAACAACTGAAGTGCGGCATCTTAAAAAGCCAAAATAGTTTTGAAAAATAGGTCATATTTTCAATTGGCGCAAATATTATAGAAGAAAAATATATTATTACAAGGAAAAAAAATGTTATCGAAACGATAAATCAACAAACAATATTGATTTCAAACCAGTAAGAATTGACTCATATTCAACCCATGCATCTAACACTTGATTCGCATTGAAAAAATATTCCATTTCTATTATTTTATCCAAAACATATCGCTTAATTATTCTAACGTCTACTCGATTTCTACTTAACTCGACGTCAGTTACTTTGTTGAAACTTCAAACAATTAAGATTTTCATAGAAAATAGAATAAAACGTAGCTTGTTGGCAAAATAGGTGTATTAGACCAGACAAGCTGTACTTTCACAAAACAAAAGTTGTTAAAAGCACTTTGATGGTGAGAATTGGTTGAGTGGTTTAAACTGAACGTTAAAGAAAGGGAAAAATTAAATATTTGGGGGGGTTAAAGGGGTAAAAATATTTGTCCTTCCTGACGATGCGTTTCGGTTTTTCGGGTTTCTTATTTCCTTTTCTTCCTACCCTTTCCCAAATATACGTTGTCATTTCTCTAACAACCACAATTGTTTTCATAATAATGAATCACATAGTTCCAAGAATAATAAATTTTTTCGTCAGAAATACTTTTTTTTTCGAATTCAATTCTTTCTCCAGTGATTTATCGTAAATTGTTTTATCTGGTCTCATTCTCTTTATTTTGCTCTATAATTTCCATTGATAAAATAAAAATGATGGTCTCCATTCAAACACACGCTCAAAATGAAAGAAACTATAGAAAAGGATTTCGAAACTGTAAATGTCAATTATTCATTCAAATTTCCCAAAATTTCAAAAAAAGACACATCATCCAATTCTACGGAAAAAATACAATGGAAACTTTGTTTCTTTTTCTGGTAAAGAATATTTGTGTCATACAAATGGAAAAAAAACATGAATTCTTCTTTTCAGTGGAATGATTTGGAATTCTATTTTCTTGAAAACTCATTTTGATTTTTGAAATTTTCACAGTCATATATCAAAAAAAAAAAATTGGCATTATAAAATTGTTTCAAGCGAGTCTAAAACTGTTTGTTGGTTGTTCGATTATCTCTTCGGAATCTCCATCTGATTATAAAATATCAAAAGTCCCCTCATTATCACTGAATTTGTTCGATGAATGCGTTTGTAGGTTTGAGCACAGAGCTGGGTTTCCGATTTCGTCCCCAATCTCCTTGAGTTCGTTAAAGTTGACAGAAATCTCAACAACATCAACTTGAACATTTGTCTGCACCGTAACATTTCGTACATGAATCTGTACATCTCAGTCCATGTTTTTGGTACCCGCATTAATGACTCTCACAATTGGTTTCGCAGGCACAAGAACGAAATATTCGAAAATTCGAAAAAAAAATCAACATTTATCAACAAATTCCAATGTGCGAAGCCCATTTCTTTAATTTTTGAGCGTGTTTTTGAGTGGAGAATATTATTTTTCATTCCACTATCAGAAACTATAGATGAAAAGGAAGAGAATGAGCTCTGGAAAATCATCACAAGACTGATCGCTGAAGGAGCAATGGAATTTGAAAAAACTAATCATGGTGAAAGAGTTTATTATCTTTGAAAACACTTGATTCATCTTCTAAAACGAAATGTAATTATTGATGACATGACAAAAAGTACATTGCTACCGAATTATGTTGGGATATGATGACTTTTGTGGAAATGAAGAATAAAAGACGAAAAAAAAGTTTTTGCATTTTTCTCGGTTATTTTGAGATAATTTGCAAAAGTCATCTCAATAATTTTTCGATAATTTTCTATTGAAAACTTTTCTCTCAGACGTCCCCTTTCGTCAAAAATATCGACAATATCATTTTCACCCCTTTACACCCCCACCCCCCCATATATGTACTCCCAACCCCCAACTCACGCATTTATTCCTTCACATTCAGTATGGACCACTTAACCATTCCCCATCATCAAAAAAATATTAACAATTTTCATTGCTTGAAAAATATTTTTATATTTGATTGAACATTCAAATCATGAGATTGCAACCTATATGATGTTAAAATTGAAATTTTCTCTAGAAATGAATTACCCAAACACTGAACTGATATAAGAGCAACATATTCTAGTATACTAGTAACAATGTTTTTCTCCAGAAGATGCTATCCCCTATCTGAGATTATGATTCCACGCACCTTTGCAATTATTTTAGTTGAACTCACCTATCACTGGCGCCTTGAATTTAGAGGCGAAGATATAAACCAAAGGATGCAAAACCTGCACCAACACAAGATCGAAGTATTTTTCATCATACTTCAGCAATTTTTGCACATTTCTATCTTGCAATTGTTCTTCTATGAGATCTTTCATCATGTCTTCGATGAAGGCGATTTTCGAAAAAGGGGTTTTATTCTTCCCCATATTCCCGGCAAAATCTTTCCTAGCGATAACATCATAGGCAAACCGAACGTCGATCTCCGTCAGATTTCTCAAACTTGGATCGTTCAGAGGGTTGGGGGTGATAACGGTAACTTCGTGTCCTCGAAGGGATAGCTCCTTCCAGAGGGGTTGAAATATAGCTTGATGACTGTACGAAGGAAACACAAAGAACCCCAGGATTCTGGCAGATTCTGCACATCGAAAAGTCAAGAACACAATCAACCATAGTGTTGACATGGTGGAGTGTAAAGCGATACTAATGTTCCAAAGACGCAGCAACTGCAACTGGATTGATCCTTTTTCAAGCGGGTTAATTACGGAGGGAAATACCAGAAAGCTACAACCGACAGTTTCAGAAGCGATAATACACATCGAAAAGGTCACGGTAGTTTGGATATGGATACTTCATGAAAATTTGTTTTTATTTTACGTCAATCGATCTGGTGTCATGCTCCTTTGAAATTCTTATTTTCTAAATGAAAAACAAGTACAAGTAATTTACTTAAATTTTTTTATTATAATGAATGTGTAGCCACAGTCAAGAAAAGAGTTATACAATCAGTGCCCTAGTATTGTAATACCATAGGAAGCAAAAATGAGGGAAATATAACGCAATATCGAAAATTCTTGAGATCTTCAACCCAGCATCACCCTAGATCGATTCCAAATAGCAAGATAATATGTTTAAGAAATTATTCGCAATTTTCTTGAAAACCATACTTTCCTGATATATTGGTGGATTTCGAAAGCTCTTAACACAATAGCTGGGTAAAGTTTCTTTGTAAATTAATCCCAAATATTTTCGAAGTCCATGAAAATATTTGAATTCCTTGCAATCGGGTTCGAAACTATTTTTTTTCGAATATCAAATAATATTCTTAAATCAAACCAGTTCCACATATCTTAGCAACCCTTCAAACTTTAAAATCAACCCAGATTGTTTAGTTTGTTATGCATCATTATTTGAAAGATTGCACCAAATTAAGTGCAATAATCATTTATCATACAAATGCTTTGTATGTCTGGTTTAAACTTTTGGGATTTTCATATATGATTTCCAACATAACCTACCTAAGCAATTTTAATTTCGGTCGCTGGGTTCATTTGAAATTTCAATAAGGTCTACTCTCAAAAGCTTTTCGGATGGTACTCGAGGAATTAGTGTTTGAAAGAACTGTCTGAATATTTCCAAAGACAGTTGGAAATTTCTAGGAAAATGTTTCGATCTGTTGTCAAATTTATATAAAAAAAAACAAATTCAACTTTCAACTATCAACATTAATAAATTAGGAACTTTGGTATTTTTGTAAAGGGAATGAAGTTTGATGAATTATTATTTGGCTTTTTTCTTCTCTGAATCAAAAATAGAATTGTTTGAACATCATTATTTTGTGGTGGATCAATATTTGTTTCGTAGTTTTCTAGGTTTGTAACCTACCACAATCTGAAAAAATAAGAATTAATATTGGAATCTATACAAATGAAGAAGGGCAGATTTTCAATCTACCCCGAAAAGTTGCTGCGTCTATTGAAAAACAGTTCTTTCTGGATAGAACAAGTCCAATTAGTCAGCAACTTCTCGAATAACTCAAATTTTGCTTATCAAAAAAATTAGGACTGATATATATGAAAATACTTGACAAAATAGTTGAGGCTTTATGAAAATACTTATTTGTTAATGTTTCGGAAACTGAATCTGCTTTCGTTCTCAGAACTTCTAGGTAAATTCCTTTCTTCAAATGCAAATATCTCGTATAGACAAGTTTCGTTATTGACATTTGTCAAATTATTTCAAATTTGACATATCATTTTGTCTTTCAAGAGCGGCAGCCATCCGCGATCCATATCAAGCGAACTCATAGATATGCATTCTTCACCAGACAGCATGATGAAAGCAGATTCCTTTAATTTTCGTTTCTTGCCATTGCTTTCTTTCGTTATAATATAAGTGTCGTTCCATTCTACTGTGTGGTCTCCATCGGCAGTAAGAATGTGTTCTGATAATTTAGAACCACCTATCTGTCTGTTCCTGATGTACATCTTGTGTTCACTCTTCCGCAATTCCAATGGTCGAGACGTTTCACCGATATATTTTTGACCGCACGAACAAGGAATTTGATAAATACAATTTTTTGTGTTTTCTGATGGGTTATTTGGTTTGGTATGTGTGGGTATATTGATCTTAGAGTATTTGTTGTTTTGAATAATGTTCTAATATTATACCTGTTGCCGATACGTTTTATCTTTTCAGACTAACGAGGACTGTGTTCGGATTTTCAATTTCTGTCAAAGTTTTTTCTATGAATTTTTTTCATCATTGATTTTTTCTTGTGAGTTACATACAATTTTTGTTCTATCATAAAGGGATTTTACTATGCCCTTCTACACTTGTATAGATTCCAATATTAATTCTTATTTTTTCAGATTGTGGTAGGTTACAAACCTAGAAAACTACGAAACAAAAATAGAAATTATAACTTCTATGAAAGGAGTTATATAAAAAAATACCCTAACACTTCACTCTCTTAATTTCAACAAATTTTTATCATTATTCAAAACTGTTCAGCAATTTGAGCTTCACATGAGATTATATCCGGAACACAAGTTGGGATTTCAGTGAATACCAATTATGTGTGATTATCATCAATGTATGAATTATATTAATCAGTGTTATGGCGTTTTTTCACAGCGAAGAATTACCCACGTTTTAAACAGAACTTCATTAGTTTCCAAACCACACAATACTCTTTGTGAATTTCACGTTGTTCATTGAAGACGATGATATAAGATTGGGAACCCCCATGATCAGCACATGAAAATACAGTGTACAGTGTTTCCAGAGAAAGATGGTGATTCTTGAAGGGGTGAATCCGTAGATGATTACAAAAAGACAACTTCAGACGAATCTAAGTTTGCAATCTTCTCGAATTTTGAACTACAGGGAGTTATTTTTTTGTTTTATAATTTTGAGAACTCCCTAAATATAAAGGTCATTTCCAGCCTCTCTAAAAAAACGAAATCAGGAATCATGTAAAATAAATTTTTAATGTTGAGGAATCACTTCGCATACAAATTATTCGATACTGTACAAACACACACTTTCATCTGTCAATTACTCTTCTCTTTGGGTTGTCTTTTCTTCAGCCGGCACCACCCAATCACTTTCATCACCACGTAAACGACTGCGAAAAAACAGAAGAGGAGGAACAGTGCAACGTCCACCAGGAAGTACTCAAAGAAGGACATATCGGCAGCAGGGCTTCTGAGGTGCTTAGCACCCTTGTGGCGGATGACGTACTCTATCCACCAAACGGCTTTTTCTACACCTTTCATCGGCTGGTCGGTCAGAATGGCTTTGGCCTCTCTAACCCTATTTTTGAATCTGTAATATTGAGAAAGATTCATTGTGAGTAAATCAGTTCTATTCAAAATAATTCAAAAATGAGCTCATGTTTATTTCAGGTTGGAAAGTGACTAAATGTCCACTCAGAAGAAGACGAAGTCAGTAAAACACTTTGCTCTTAAACGTCGTTCTGCCCTTCAGACAGATAACTTTGATCTCTAGGGAAAGTTTCAACACCAATACTGTATGTAGTCTTTTCCACATTGCTTATCGGAGTACAAACCAGAACTTTTCTTGAAGGCAATTCTGCTGGGAATTCTAGTATTTCTACAAGAACCAGTCTTAACAGAAATACACCCATTACCGCCTACATTACTTCATAGAAAAATGCAGTAGTGCGTTTGCATGTATCTGTCCCAGTTTTATCTCGAATTGCATCAATTGAGTATTAATTGAAGTAAATGACACGAATGCAAAAGCTGTGAAAATCCGAGAAGTATAATTGAATCTATTAACAGGGTGATTCAATGAGAATTGCAACTTGTGTAATTTATTAATGTACCACCAATTTTATTCTTGGAAAGACATTTTCGAATACGGAATCTAATTTATCACTTGGACATGCATGTTGTAGATATCTGTTCTGCAGAGGGCCTCACTAGAGCCAGTCGGAATGCGGATATCTTCATCTTATTAAATAGCTAAGCAGCACTAAAAGCCCCCAAGTCAAACACTCGCCAGTCTAAGTGGACTCAGAAATGTTTCTGGCACAGAGGAATCAAGTTACTATAATATGGGTATAAGATCATGAGGAGATTGAGGAAAATAAGGAAGCTGATTTTTCTGCAGAAGGAGCAAAAGCCATTTACTCTTGACGAAAACCTTGGTAGATTTTCAAAATGACACATGAAGGAGTTTGATGGATGAATACGATAGCTGTTAGTGCAAGAGTTGTTAGAGAAGATATTCCTGCAAATATTTCCAGCGATACAACTTCCGAACCAATCTTCATAAAATTCCATGAAACTCTTATTGCACCACCTCGTATTGAAGTGAAACAGGCTCCAGGAATAACAAAAAGAAGGAGTTTCTTCATAATAGACTGACGCATGACGCAGTGTTGTTGATATTTGAAAGGAAGGAAAAGCTTTGTGAGGCGCAGGCTATAATCAAACACGATTTTAATGACGACATTGTCATCAAAATATTATTGTCAATTAATGAAATAAATTCCAGGTGGAAAATGAGGATTTTCACAAATACGCGCAGGCAAATGATTAAAAAACTGATTTGGATGAATTTCTTAATGTAATACAGAGAGTAAGTAGCATTCGAAAATGTCTTTCTAGCACGTTTCATAAAAATTATTCACGTTATATAATGGAATTTGTTAATCTGGCATGAATAAACGATGAGTTTTGGAACCTTGTAAAAGTTGAAACTTTTCCTAGAGATCAATTACCCTAACACCAAACTGATATTTTTGCACTCGACGCGCGTTTCGCTAACAAGGTTAGCATCTTCAGGAGAAAAAAATTGATACTAAGTCTAGAGCTGTGGTTAGTTATTTATATACCTAAAGTTTTCCGGTCCGATATGGACTTCGTTTGTTACTGTTAATTATTCCAATTAATTTCTCGGTAATGAACTGACTACCTGCAAGTTCCGTCATCTGTTAGTATTGATTTCTGATTACTTCCTCAACAATAAATTGAAAAGCGGGCTAAAAGGGATAGGTCCCTTGTCACCATTCATGCTGTTTTTACATTTTGCTATTTCGAGATTCTCACATGCATCGAGTAGTCTTGTGTCATGCACATGCTTGATCAGTTTCAGATTGCTTTCACCAATTTTGTGATCATTGTTTACAGGAAAGACACCTTCAGATACATTCCAAATGACTCAAATCATTGTCCACAGCATAAAATGGCGGCACTGCCATTTCTTGTCCATAGGTTAATAACTTTCCCTTTGAAAAAGGATAAGTACGACAATGAAAGGAGAGTGATTAGGCACGTAGCTGAAGTGAACGGTTTTAACCCAGAGATAGTTGATAAGATAATTAGAAAATGTAAATTTAGGGAAACACTTCGTAAATCTTCGACTTTTAAAAAAGATGAGATAGAGGACTCCAACAGATATTTGAAAGTTGCATATAAAACTTCTTACAAATTACAGCAGCTTCTTGGTAACCCAAAAGATAAACTAGAAAACTCAGAGAAGTCAGGAATTTACGAGATCAGTTGTCAAGATTGCAACAACAAGTACATCGGCCAGAGCCGACGAGCTATTAAAACCCGTTTCAAAGAGCATTTTGCACATATAAAATACGGAAGGGTAGAAAAATCCAGTGTCGCCCAACACGCTCTACACAATGATCACAAAATTGGTGAAAGCAATCTGAAACTGATCAAGCATGTGCATAACACAAGACTACTCGATGCATGTGAGAGTCTAGAAATAGCAAAATGTAAAAACAGCATGAATGGTGACAAGGGACCTATCCCTTTTAGCCCGCTTTTCAATTTATTGTTGAGGAAGTAATCAGAAATCAATACCAACAGATGACGGAACTTGCAGGTAGTCAATTCATTGCCGAGAAGTTAATTAGAATAATTAACAGTAACAAACGAAGTCCATATCGGTCCGGAAAACTTTAGGTATATAAATAGCTAACCACATCTCTAGACTTAGTATCAATTTTCTTCTCTTGAAGATGCTTGAAGAAACCTGCACTGGCACCTGGTCGGATATAATTCAATGCCCTTCGTGGTATTAGCCAGGGGAGTAGTTGTTTTCTGACGGGTGCCAGCCGAAACCTACTGTGTAGGTAATTTGAGACTGGCCTGAACAGATTGTTCGAAAGAAGATTAGATGCTAACCTTGTTAGCGAAACGCGCGTCGAGTGCAAAAATATCAGTTTGGTGTTAGGGTAATTGATCTCTAGGAGAAGTTTCAATCTGGCATAAGTCCCTTCAGTGTATGAGAAGGAAGAATCAAAGAAAATATTATGTGGAACTAGGAAAGAAGTCAAATCAAAAAAATCAACGAAATCTTTCAGAGTGGTTCGATTTATAAAAAGCAAGAATTTGTAAATTCGACTTTCTAAATAGCATTATACCGATGGCTGACTGAAATAATCACGAAAACAAGTACCACCAGTCATCCATTGGCCCTCAAATGAGTTTGAGAGATTATTTCCTCTGAGCAAAACAGGATCTTGTCTGGGCTCGAACAAAATAATATTCTGGTGGCTGAGATTTATCTACAAACTACTCTCTATTTTTGCTCATAGTGTAGAATTTCCAAAGAGTGCTTTTTATTGGCTACAAGTTTTGTAGTTTGCGCCATAGAAGCAGAAGACTTGGTCAGAACTCAATTTTTCAAATGTGTGGTAATGTTTTTTATGATAATTCCATACTCACTTTTCGTTTTCGGCCACTTCAAGAATAGCATTCTTGAACTGGTCTTTGGTCATCGTCATCGGATTCAATCCTATCGCAATGCCAAAATCCTCTATTTTTCTGATATTGTACGGCTGATCGGTGATAAAAGGCAGCCCTACCATTGGTACTTCATTACTTATAGACTCTTCAATAGATTGAAGACCTCCTTGGGTAATGAATACCTTAATGTAGGGGTGGTCTGTAATACGTAAAATAATCCCCTCAGAAAATGCGAAAACAGTTATAAAAAAATTAACGACAGTATTCAGGAATGTGAAGGACCTTTGGAAAACTATTAGGGGTTAGCTTGTTCAGTTGAGGTTTTTTAAATGGATATATTATCTCATTCAATTCTGAGACCCACCTAAAACGTCTTGTTGAGGTATCCACTTTCTTGTAAGAACATTGGCTGGTTGATCGGGTAGGTAATCAGTTTCCCATTTCCATAGAATCTTATAAGGCAGTTCTGACAGAGTTTGTATTATAATTCTTCGTGTATTTTCCGAAATATTCGAACTTCTCACGTTAGAGCCAAGACTGAAATAGACCACTCCTTCGGGGGCAGAATCTAGGTAATCTTGGAGGTCCTGTAAATATGTTCGAGAAAGTCTCAATCTTTGAAGATACGGTGTTAAAGTTATTAATTTCGAGAAAACAGCAACTTCAATCTCATCGTTAATATATTATTTATGCTTGAAAGTATTGTGAAAAACATTTTTTCATACAAGATTCTTTGTGTTTTTTTGGTTAATGGAATCATTTGATATTCTTATATACATGGAAAGAAACTTTATGTGGGTTTTGTCAAGGACTGTATATAACATAGGATAGCCAGATCCCTATTATACCAGCAACGTTGTCGTGCGTGAACCGCGTCCCCACTACTTTATGACATCACCGCGGACCCGTAGCCGTCGCGGTGTGTGACTGTGAACGCGATGAGACACGTTGTTAAGTGACGGTTTTTGTGTTTATACTTCTTCGTGCATCTAGTAAATGAAAGAATTTTTTTACAATAAACATGCCAGGACGTCATTGCGCTGTTTTTGGTTGTAACAACTGCCGTGTGTCCACAAAACTTACCGGAAAAGACATTGTTTACCATAACTTTCCTAAAGCAAATGATTTCGTATCGGATACTGAACGAAAAGAATGGATAAGATGCATGTAATAGCACCTCTAATGGCACAGTAACTCAAAGTAGTAGCAGTGGAAGTTCGTTTTCAACATCTGACATTTCAGGAACTTCCGATACAAAATCACCAGAAACTACGGATGATGCTTTTGAGTATATTGCTGGTTTTATAGCAAAGAATTAAAACGACTCATCCTCAACTAGGTGATTTTACTTATAAGATTAAATCTGATTTTTCTCCCAATATACCATCATGGGTACAGCAGCTTTCATTTGAGGGTCTTATTAAACCCTCAAGTGAATTTTTAAATTAAATTGAACAGAGGAACAAATGACAAAATGGTTAAGGCTTTCGCGGCCGAGTTTATTAGTATAACTACTTCTCTTCGGGCTTGAAGGCCGTCGTTCTTTGGAATTTCTTCCTCGCGCTAGCGAAACGTCAGGGAGAAATTCCAAAGAACGACGGCCTTCAAGCCCGAAGAGAAGTAGTTATACTAAGAGGAACAATACTTTGAAATTCATCATGGTGACAACAAGCTAAGGAAAGAGCCAATGGTTGTCAAAAAATTATCTCTAAAAATTAAAAAAAGATAAAGTTTACCTTTTGAAATAATCAAACTCTTCTATAAACTGAGGACTGTTATTCGTATAAATTATTTAAACACAAAACAGTTTTTAGACAGTCAGTTGAAAAGGGCAGGCAATATTTGCAATAGCCCAAATTCTGACGTGAAACGAAAATTAGCTAAAAAATAAAAAAAACTATTAATAATTAGTAATAATTCTTAAAATTATCATTTATATTTTTAATGTTTAAAAATAATCATTACATAGTAATAGGTTTGTAAATGTAGTTAACTTCTTTATTACAATTTATTTTTCAATAACAAAGTACGTTTGTTAAAGTAAGCACCCATTAAGAATTTTATTTAATTGTTCTTTTCTGATGTAGTGTTTGTTTTATTCTCGTGAATAAGGTTTGTTCTTTCTTTTAAAAACTTTACTACATTAATTTCTCAATTTGTATCGATTAAATGAACGAAAAATGTCCGAAAAGTAAAACAAAAAATATAAAATGTAATATTCGCTCCGTATGTGTAATGGAGAACGCTTTGAGATCGGTCCGCGGTGACGTCACCGAGCGCTACTCGACTGGCGAAAATCTGTAGTCATCCAGCTATCCTATGTAATATACGGTCCTTGGGTTTTGTATCGAATCAGGAAAAGTGCTGGTGGAAAGTTTGTCAAAACTTTTATTTCTTGAATCACATTTCACTCACCTTTGGCAGCGGCTTCTTCTCCTTGATGTGTATCTGATTGATTTCGATCATATTCGGGACGTTAGGCCTGATGGGGTGGATAATGGGATTGACAGTGGTCAAAACAAGACTCATATTTTTCTCAACGTCTCCCAAATACGGAATATTCTCCCCGAAATATTTACGGGCAACTTTGTCGGCTGAAGGAAGAGCGTACCAGTAATACATAATCCTGTATATTATGTTGTGAAGCACGCTAGAAACCTTGTCAGAAAAACTCAGTTTCCCGTGGATGTTCAGCATGATATCCGGTGCCACCAGTGGATGGGTGGGATTCCCAACAACGTCATGGGCATGGAGGTACAAATCCATGGAGGAAATTCCTGCAACGAAAAGTGCTGTCAAGCGACAGCTGTTTGTTTTTTGGCACTTTAGTGGGAATGAAGTGGATTTTCGAAGACATGCAAGAAATTCTATCAACAAAATATTCTATGAAGCCAGTTGTTGTTAATCCACTGGTTTTGAAGTGATTGGGTCTTCAAATTCTTGTCTGCCAACCCGCAGTTGTCGTTTTTTTTGATTAACTGCAAGATAAGACAATATATCTCACCACAGGAAAGAGATTGGATCACAATAAATCATCTTCAAAAAATAAACATGCTAAATGAAATCCAATGCTGCCGAAAAATACTGTGAAAGGAGCATAATTATTCAATAATGGTACATATAATTTGTAGAGATTTCCTAGAGAGAACGCAGTAATTTTCATACAAAAAACTATCTCACAGAAACTTTTGATATATACAAAAAAAAAATGATGAAATGGTTTTACCGAAAGGATAGTTCTCGTCTATTCACAATGCCTACTCAATACAGAAAATGCATTGCTTTATGTTGCAAAAAACCAAAGGTTTTTTACCCCTACTATTTCAACCGGTTCATTACCTATTTGGCAGCTTTTAGGTAATGACTCATTCAGAATACTCGTGTATTCTGAATTAATGGCGACCGCTTCTGGAATTGTTTTTTTGAAATGATAGCATTTGCAACATTTGACCTGTTGAATTTGATCCCATCACAACATGCAATGGCCCGAAATCCAAATTCAGCTAATTTGCGATTCAAATTCTTTATAAAATTTAATTGAAATCGTTTTTTTTGAGAAATTCATTGTTTAACAGTTTGTAGATTGGTACTGTGTCTAGTTATATCCATGAAGCAAGCAATTGTCCTACCTACTTGCTATCATCCAGTGTCTGTGTGATCATTGAAAATCAGAGTTAACGAAGAAAACTCGCTAATTGCATAATTTTCATGTGTAATGGGCTACTTATCCTCCTTGTTACGTATTGTACTAATATTGAACCACGGCTCTAGAGCGATAAACAATTCATTGCTTCCATCTGTCACCTCAAAAAGCTGAAACATAATTATGACAAAAGCATTTTCTCCCTACAATCCTTCGAAGGCGAATATTGAAAATCGATAAATCGAAATCCTCGTTCCAACTGTGCAGATATAATTTTCTTCTGGGCAGTGAAGATTTCCAGATATTTGTCATAACATAATTTTCCGGGAAAAACTCTATCGACATATTCCACGCACTCCTCATTTCAAGTGATTTCAACGTCTGTTTCCCGCAAATTCACCAATCTCGAGTCATTTAGTATATTTGGCGTGATCACCATCACTTCATGTCCTCTCTCAGCAAGTTCTTTCCATATATATTGAAAGATCCTTTGAGGCTCACTGATGGCACGAAAGAATGTCTCAGAATTCTGGAACAATTGGAACAAAATGACGAAATACAAAACTCGCAAATACATGTTTTCATTACAACCTACTAGTTACTGAACACAATAATTTTCTGATTTTTGCAGATTGAAGTTTATAATTTTATTTCGACTTGTTATATCACCATATAAGTCATAATATTTGATGAGTATATTCGATCAAATAATTCAACTCATTGATCGGAACATAGGCGGTGATTAGAAGGGGCATGGAAATCGGCTCCACTTCTCAGAAAAACGTAGCAAAATAACTTAGAATTATATATAACGTTTCCTTCCACCCCTATTTCTAAGATCCAATCTTGCTACTGGACCCGAATATACTCATTACACCTGATGACAGATACTTTATCTACATTGAAAATGCTGTTTATCCATAAAAGCGACAGCTTGACAAAACGATCCCACGTAGCAATATATATTCCTTGAATATTACTCAGATATTCTTTTTAAAATATTCATTCCATCAGTTCACGTGATCAGTGCACATTGGTTCTAGGCAGTATAGAGATTGACATGTTGGCCTGTTTCCCACCGACATGGGATTCACACCTTCGAAGGTGGGGCCCCGTTTACCATCGCTCGCACTGTTTCAACTTTTGAGGGTTAATTTTCGCAGGGGGCGTCACTTGATTATCGAAAAAACCCATTTGAAACTCTGGAAAGCTATACCTACTCACCAATAACGGGTGCTGAAAATCTTGCTCCAAAGCCATACACTAGGGGAAATATATGACTTGTTTGCAAAAGAACGACGTCAAAATATTCCGTATCATTTTGAATCAAAGTTTTTATTTCTTCGAGCTCTAACTGTGCACATATAAGATTCTCCTGGAGATTCAAAATTCTCAGATTATTTGTCATAACAGAGTTTTCTAGGGAAAACGTCCCCGACGTATTGCCGGAACTCATCATCTCATAAGTATAGCCAACGTCTATCTCCCGCAGGTTCACCAATCTGGAATCGTTTAGGATATTGGGCGTTATCACAATAACTTCATGACCTTTCTCAGCGAGTTTTTTCCAGATCGGTTGGAAAATTCTCTGGGAGCTCACTGAAGGTACAAAAAAATATCCCAGTATTCTGGAACATCCAGCGAAGTGAAACAGAAACAGAAAAAACGAAACTCGGAAATACATGTCCACTCAAACGGAATCACTCACCACTTAATGAACACGATGACTTTGTTTCTTATCGCCACCATAACATTTCATATCACTGTTGCAGAAATCCATTGAAGATGATACGTATGAAAAAAAACTTATTATCTCATTGGCCATTATGATGAAATAGTTACATTACGACAAATGAATAAATGATATGGTGAATCCAAATTCAGATACATGATGTATCGCTCTCATCCATTTTTTTCCATTTCTCATATTCCTCCAGTCACTCAAGAGTTCGCGCAATGGGCAGAGCCACCGGCAAAGAACCGGGTCGTCTTGCTACGTCGAATTCTTCCTACGGCGAATTCTTGCTACGTCGAATTCTTCCTACGGCGAATGTCATCCCCTCCACTGACGTCATTGAAACACGAACGTTTCCGATGATGGTCCATACACCCCATTGTGGAAAGTTCGCCGTAGGAAGAATTCGACGTAGGAAGAATTCGACGTAGCACGAATTCGACGTAGCAAGAATTCGACGTAGCAAGAATTTGCCCCAAATCAACCGTCTTCGTATTTCTTATATCATTCGAAAACATAATAGTGAGAGTTAGAGTTGAAATACCCGATATAGTCTGTAATACAAAATGTAATATTCATAACAATGGGCTATTTTCGACCTCGGATTTGAATTTAGAAGGTAATAGGGGTCCGAAACATTTGCGTTCGATATCCTTTGAAGTAGTGAACTGAAATGAAAGGAATAGGCTACAAGCCAATAACACTTTTTGGGGGGGTCAAATGACCCATCATGAAACATATTCAGGATGATGTTGCTATATGAAACAATAACTTGTAGCACTATGTCGTCAGTTTCCACTGATACAATCGACTATCAACAAGGGATAACTGATTGTCTCAGCAAAAAAAAGTTACTGTCGAATTTTCTCGTACGTCTTTCTTCAATATGATTGATCCAGAAAACTCATTGAGAAAAACCCAGTCCCATATGATAATAACGGTACCAGGAGCTATAATTCATCTGAAACAAAAATTATCGGCTTCCAATCACATCATGTTTTTCAGAATCTAACGTCTTGAAGAAAGCCATATGAAAATTTTAAGTCCGTAACTCCCCATTGTTTGTTGGGAAATTCAGTCCATTGAACCTCTGAAAAGTGACAAGCATAGTGCTGGAATTTATGGTTTTATATAGCAGCAACGTCTTGAACACGATTTATGCTGCATCATATGTCTTCCCAAAAAGTGTTACGGACTTGAAGTCTACAACCCTTTTTTTACCAACTTAATACGGTGTAAATCCAGAAGCGTCACATTTTTCACCTATCTAGTCAGAGATGAAACCGTTTACAATGATGAGACGCGTATCGAGTTTGTAGAAAAGGATAAAAAAAGCAGTAATTTTTCTTGATGTACGTTATCGATGCTGATCACTTCATGTATTATAATTTCATATTTTTATTTTGTCAATAATATCAATCAATATGTATGAATTTCACCGTAAATGTGAAAGAGGAATCCCTCGGTGCATCCCGTTTTATTGATGGAGTCGTTGACGAGATGATTCGGCGGCGATGTTAACTAATTCTGAGGAGCAGGGAGTGTTACTATGGCGAATTCTTCCTACGGCGAATTCTTGCTACGTCGAATTCTTGCTACGTCGAATTCTTCCTACGTCGAATTCTTCCTACGTCGAATTCTTCCTAAGGCGAACTTTCCACTATGGGGTGTATGGATCTCATCGGAAACGTTCGTATCTTGATGACGTCAGTGGAGGGGATGACATTCGCCGTAGGAAGAATTCGACGTAGCAAGAATTCGACGTAGCAAGAATTCGCCGTAGGAAGAATTCGACGTAGGAATACGCACCCCAAAGAACGGCTAATATTTTTGGGTACAAAACCGCTCTGAAGTATTCTACTGATTTATCAGTAGCGCATTTGCTATTTCAACTGAAGGCAAACTTAAAAAAACCCAACAGATTTCTACCAAAATCGATAACGATCTGGAAATAGCAGGTATGTTTTGAATTCAAAACTGATTCAGATTCGACGCCGAGTAAATGTGCAGGAGACTAGAGTTCCAGAATAATTCTCTCAATTCCAAAAAAATTTTTTGCAAATATATACTACGAAATTGTTGAGCGTTACGTTAATCCAAAACTTCTAATGGTGCACTGTTCTCAATTCGGGCGTGTTCAGCAACTTTGAGAAGTGGTGGATTCGTGGGATGTGGATGAGATCCACTCTTTGGACAGTTTGCAATGAATTGTAAACCATGGGTTGAGGTTAATTTAAATGAGCCAGTTTCATTATATTTTGGCGAGCATACTATTGCAATAGCTTCGGGCATCAGTAATTGATAGGAACAATGAGTGTGAAGATCCACGCTTGAAAGAAATGTTGTTCGAGTTGGATGAGTATGAATCCACCCTATTGTTATTAAATTATGTTGATCCTGCTAATCAAATATTCCTTTCTCGTTCATTGTCATACAATAATCCGATGTTCCTTTCTGCTTTGGTAAAATCATATGAGTTATGATCAATTCATCCATCACTTGTTTTCCTGCTAGTATGCCGCATGTCTCAATATTTTTGAAAGTATTGCTCTGTGCCATGGCTTGGAACATCGTCATTACTTTCACTGGTATGACCACAGGACGAATTGCTGCCTGTTCACCAGGGTGAGAAGATCTAGCAGGAAAATGCGATCCAAAGTGTTGAGCAGCTTTTTCACTATCCTTGTCATAGTTCATAACAATTCCACATACATGAATGAGTTGCAGGCGACAGTATATAAGGATGTTCGATATTTACACGAAGCTTCAAGTCTGATGGAGAGTCCCAATGATTAATCTCCTCATTTATCCCATTCAATTCTTTGGTGGAGTTAATGCCTTCACTTCTTCCATTTCCTCTAAGAATATACACTGGGACGATAGTAACCTCTTTCGGTGAAGCGAATTGATAAAGAACTTGAACTGAGGCTGCTTGGTATTGTTCTGGATGTCAAAATGGAAGATCTTATTACTTCTTGAGGTTTAGTGTATTCGTGCATTCTTTGTGGATGGTTGAATATTTCATCAAAACTTTTATTCGCAGGAATAGAATCTGAGATAGATGTAGCATTTCCTCTTTGTATGGCAATACTGATGAGTTGTATCAAAAAATTTCTTGCTCTTTTGTCATCTGTTCTATTGATGAGTTTTTGACCAATATGGTTTATCAGTTCAGAGGCATAGCTACCAAAAGTATAAGTTTCAATAGCAACAGGGTAGAAGATAAATTATTGGTCCCTCAAACTGGAATATTTCAATTTTTCAGCTAAATCAGCAGCTCCACCAGCATTTCTCGATGTTGAATCAATATGTGAAGCTGCAACTGTATCGACGCAAGTGAAATCCCATACCAGAGATTTTCCGTGGCTCCATGGAATTAAAGACATTCCATCCGGCCTCTTACCATTATCACAAATGATTCCCAACGGTTCTAAGACAGCAGGAATATCAGCTGTTGACAAAAGCTCGCTTGATCAGATCATTAACTGTTGAATGTCGTGGAAAACGCCCGGAACTGAATCTACAACTTAAACCATGAATCCCTTTTTCGTTGACTATTGAACCACATCTGCATTTATGACTCACACAGATCGAACATCCTAAACGTAAACCCACGGAAAGTCTGAAAGATTCATCATCCAACAAAGTTCCAAGGGAAGCTACAGGAAGTGCATTGAGCCACGCTCCAGATTCCTCCGTATTTACTGCCTTGAGAGTTGTTTAGATGATAATTCGATGAAAGGGGTATCCCAAGATTTTTGTGAAATAGGTTTTATCGGTGTGGAGATACCAGTTGAAGAGCACCAAATAGATTCACATTCAATATAGAGGATATCAATGATATCAGTAAAAGAATCAGGTAAAATGTGATTGATCAGACTAAAACAGAAAAATTGACCGATGTGGTTCTGAGTGAAAAATGGTATTGTGTCTATGAGTCACAGGTGAGATTTTTGATGTTGAGAAAGGAGTTTTGCATTATAACATTCCTTGAGGTACTTTCAAAGTAAAATATTTGATATGGCTTTGTGTGTGGCGTTGAAATTGTAAACAAAGTATACTAAAAAAAACTATTGTTACTTATTTGAAAAAGCATTGTTCTTCACACCAACCGACACTTTTCTCCAGTATCATCAAATATGAAATGAAATAGTTCAATTGAAAAACTAATGCAGAAATATAAGCTGAGTCTGGGAAAAAATGTTCAACATCTGATCTCCATCATTTGTAGAAAAACAACTTCAAGTAGAAGTTGGCCCCATTATGAATTGATAAATATTCTAAAATTAGAAGCACACATAGTTAACATCTGGTGGCGATATTGGCCGTTCATTGATTGTTCCTTCCCTTAAATTTTCGTGAGCTGCATAAACTTTTAGGAAACCGACAACTCAATTAGAATTTGAATTTTGCCTGGATTTTCCTTGCACATTTTCACTCCACTGCTATAACATGAAACATAACATGAAAATATCACTTCAATTAAATGAAGAGACAACTATTGAATTTTTTGGCTGATAGTTCAGCTATTAATCACTAGATGAATGTTTTACTATAATTGAATAGTACAATAATTAACGCAATTCGATACTGAAATAGTCAATAAACGACACCAATCGTGAATTGGTGTGATGCGATTAGAGTGTAGGAACTCCCTACTTAATGAAGGTCTAGTTATGAGAATTTGAAACACAGATTCAACTCCCGTCAATTGGTGGTGCGAATTTTCCACCAACACCATACAACAAATGGTTTATGTAAATCGCTTGCACTAGTATGATATCGAACTATTTCTCCCCATCGGTATTAAACTTTTTCACACTTTCTTGACCCAACTCATATTCCAATATATCCAAATAACATAGAAAAATGGTGAAGATTCATGCTAGTGGAGGGGTCCTGATTTACTTGCAACAAAATATCAACTTCATCGTTCTGGAGATCCCCTGCAGCTCTCCCTCACCTCTTGAATATCTGATTGTAAAGTTATCTTTCGGTAAGACTATTTTAGGGCTCGGAGCGTTGTATCTCCCTCACGAACAATTTTATGAGCAATTGACATTTTTATCAGATATTTTTATTTCATTTTTAAATCTCAATATATCAAACTTCTTACTCTTAGGTAACCTGAACATTGATTTACTCACAGACAGTATCAAATCAAGATTTCTGAAAAATATTCTATTCGGACACGATTGTTAACAAACCATTGATAGTCCAACTCGTATAACTGAGTCCTCAGCAACCTTATTACATATTATTATTTGTAATTCTTCACTAGAAATCTGTTCATCAGTGGCCAGCTATGGGTTCTCAGATCATAACATTATCCAATGTAATCTCTCATTAAGTTTAGCTAGACCTGCCCATTTTCTAAAACAGGTTAGATCCTTCGAAAACTTCAATATGGATGACTTCGACATTGATGCTCAACAAATAGATTGGAATCAACTGTACATCCTGGATAGCCTGGATGAGAAGGTAGATTTTTTCAATAATAGTCTGCAGTCCCTCTTTGAAAGTCATGCCCCTTTGAAAACGATTTCTAACTCATCATCTAAATTATCCCAACCGTGGTTCACCGACACCCTTCGAGAGATAAGAAAATTGAAAACAAATGCCTATCGGAAGTTTCAAAAAACTAAACGCGTAGCCCACAGGCAGTACTACTGTTCTTTGCGTAATATCTTTAACGCTGCTCAACAATCTGAAAAGAAATCCTATTATCGACATATGCTGAACCTTCACCGTCATAATAGCAAAACCATGTGGTCACAACTCAAATCCTGGGATATTGGCAATAAGAATAAATCCTCTTTCTTGGCCTCTGATCTTGGAATAAAAGATGCCAATATTCTGAATGACCATTTCATCGACTCAGTTTCCTCACTATCTTGTCCAACTGACTATGTAGAGAGCTTTTACGAAAAAACTTTCTCTTCAACATCGTTTGAATTCACCCCTATTAGTCCTGACTTGATAAAACAAGTAATACTGAAACAGAAGCCCTATACTGAAGGGCCCGACAAAATATCTGCAAAAATGATCCAACTCTCAATTAATTTCTGCCTCCTTCCTCTCACACACATTATAAATGTCTCTCTTGAATCAGGATGTGTTCCTCAGCAGTGGAAAGGATCAGTCGTCAAACCTATACCCAAGAAACACTCTACAAAAGTGAATAGCCTTAATGACCTTCGTCCAATAGCTTTAACTTCGGTACCTCTCAAAATCGCTGAAAAAGCCTTACTCTTCCAAATTCAAGACTTTTTGGAAGAAGAACACATTCTACCCCCGAAACAGTCAGGTTTTCGTAAGGGACACAGTACTGTCTCAGCCTTATCTTCAATGACTGATGACTTCATCAGGGCCCTAGAAAACCAAGAGGTAGTATCACTTACCTTATTGGACATGTCGAAGGCTTTTGATACAGTTAACCTAGATTGCTTAATAGCCAAACTTCATCATTATGGATTTAACGGTCGAATCCTGGACTGGTTCAGAGGATACCTCTACAATCGTTCCCAATTTGTTAGTGTCAATGACCATCAGACAGTGCTCACTTCTGATACACGAATTGTCAATAATGGCGTTCCGCAGGGTTCGGTACTCGCTCCCACTCTTTTTTCCATATTTACTTCTGACTTGCAGCGCCATGTGAAACATTGTGATTTACACATGTTTGCGGACGACTTCTCTTTGTACCTGAACTCTCAGCTTTGTCAAAAACCTGATTTCCTGATAAAAATAAACAATGATTTGTTATCTATCAAGAGGTGGACTGACAAAAATTCCTCACTTGTCAATCCCTCAAAGAGTCAGAATATTCTTATAGGTTCTTCCTTCAACCTGAATCGCCTGGGTGAATTTCCTGTACATATTGACAACGAGCCTATTCCCTATGTTGATGAAGCAAAATGTCTTGGCGTCATTTTTGACCAGCAGCTCAAATTCTCGAAATAATTAGGCGTCGTTGCAAGGAGAACCTATATGTGCCTAAAAAAATTATCTCCCTTCAAACACTAATTATGCTGACATAGTGTATGGTCCTTGTCTATCACATGAAGGGCGTGCAAGGCTGCAGAAAATGCAAAATCATTGCATACGTTTCATAACAGAAGTTTCCCCGCTAGCCCACATCACCCCGTACATCAGAGATCTACAACTCTTGAAACTCGATGAAACGCGCTTCGTCCACTTTGCCTGCTTCCTCAACAAGATCTTAGCTACTGAAGTACCTAGCTACCTGTTACGTTTAATATGTACTAGAAATGAATGAACTTATGTTCTGTCTAGTATCCTACGAATGTAAACAAGATCCCGAAGAAAGCTCTAGTCGAGAGGGATGCTGGGTAAAATAAAGCTCGTTTAATAGAGTGATTCTATGATTATTCCTATATTCGTTCCTTCGTGGTACAGCAGAGTAGAGAATATTATATAGGAGGGGTACCGAAAGTATACTTTGGGTTTACAGAGTGTAGATCGTACAACGTAAAGCGAATCTCTCGTGAGTACCGAATACTGTGATTTATTGGAAATTAGGCAATGAATTGTAGGTTCTCTTCCCAGGTGATGTAGCCCAGGAATTGTCTCCAGGGGGTTTCAAGGCGCAGGTACAAGTCAGCGCATACGATGAAAATGGAAGGGTCTTACTTGTGTGTGTGTGGTCCAGTTGGGGAGCTGCTTCAGCTGTTTCAATGATTGAGTCTGACAAGCTGTTCCTGTTAACCGTTCTACTATTGTCCAGTCGAATCGAGTATAAGGGGGAGTGCTTTCTGGCCGAATTCAAGGTGGGTTTCTTCCTCGTACTCAATGTGAGGGTCGATTGAATGCCGGTGAAGGCTCTCACGATAAGCTCGTGGTAAAAAGGCCTTAGCTGGGGTGTGGCCTCAAAGATTTCTAAATTTTGATCCTATAAATAGGTAAATCCATACAAGATGTGAATTTATCACCAAAGATAAAATAAACACTTTGAATATTTATAGATTCTTTCGATATTTGCTCGGAAAATCCGCAATTTGCGTTCAGAAGCTCCTGCTTCCAGAAAAGTTTTTCGAGACAAAAAAAAACATAAGAAAAAAAACCAATTGAGAGACCAGACTAAAGTAAGATTTTGGCCCATTCATTCAAGGTCATGTAAGAAATATACCTCGGTGTTCAAGGTAATGAAGTCAGGTATTGACACTATGTGACTGGAAGTTGGTTAGTATACAGGGTTGGTCCAAATTATGTGAATTTCAGGTAGGTGCAGGAAATGGTTTGTCCCGGTAATTTACATAAATGATACGGTGTTTAATGAGGAATAGAGCGTAGAATAGCATGGTTCATCCTTGGAATCGTTCAGAACCGTAACATACCTAGCATCAAAGATAATTCGTAGAGAGGAAACCCACAACAGATCGCTGAGGAACATACATCTCAGATTCACTATTCCTATCCATCGTTCTTCTCTTTTTGAAGGATCATTCTCCTACTTGGTGGCTTATTTGCTCAATAACTTGCCCGCAGAATTCCTGAATCTATCTGCTTTCACTTTGAAGAAGAATCTCAAACATGCTATCTTGAATGGGCAGCTAAATATTGATTTTAGTTAATTTTAATTCTGTCAGTTTTGTCTGCATAATAATATATGTTCTTATTTGTTCCTTGGGCTTAGTTTGTATCATTTTGAATGTTCTTAGTCCATTTGTGTGTAATTGTCAATTTTATGTATATTATGACACAATAAATGCTTTATTATTATTATTATTATTAGTACGAGTTTTGTGGAATGACCTTGTTCAAGAGTCCCATTCCTTCCACGAGCCAAGTCGTAGGCAACCTCAACATCAATTTTCCTCAAATTTGTCAGTCCAGATTCATTGAGAGGATTCGGTGTTATCACAGTCACGTCACGCCCTCTCTTTCCATATCGGCTGTAAAATTCTCTGATCACTCAATAATGGAACAGGAAAAAATCCTAATATTCGATAACATCGAAGTAGCAGAATTGTATATTCATTCTGATAGGGTTTCAACCAACAACTAATGATAGAATAGGAATGACGATTGAAGTTGTACTTCTTTCAGACCACTTACAGCGATAACTCCGATAAACAACATTTACATTAGGACGCTTATTTATCAGAAAAATACTCTTGATGGAAGGTGAATATTTTAAGTACTATGAATATGGAATATGCTTGACGTCGTGAATCAATTATTAACATCTTCATGACGTAGAAAAAATATAAACAGGCTTGATAATATTGAAATGATTTTTCAAAGTGGAAATTGAAAATTTGAATGAATTTGAGCTGTTCAAACGCCACCATTCAGCGCCCGCTTTGGATGATATCAAATGACGTGTTCCGTGTTCGTTGGTTGAAGGCGTTTCAGATTCAGTTCCTGTACACACTATACAGAAGAAGCTGACTTCAACTAAGTTCTGTATGGAACCAAAGTGCGAAAACACTTGAAGACTGGCGTTAACTCAAATCATCTTTCGAACAATCCGTTCAGGTCAGTCTCAAATTACCTTCGAAAGATGATTTCAATCAGAAATACACTCGCTAAGTATTTTTTCGTATTATTTCACAACAAGAAATAATAAGCAGGGATAATGTATCACCAAAATCGTTGTGCAGATCATTTCAAAGTATGTCTGCTATATTTATACACAGCTCGGTGTATGTTAGTCAGAAGTTTAGCAGTGGCAATTTCGATTTTTAACTGACCAAACCTAATTTACGAACATATCGAAATATAGATTTATAATATACATCTCTGCTGTGGGCATTTATGAATACCAACCTATGTTATACTTATGAATGAATGTTCGAAATATTTGTTCAACAAGCACCACTTATTCAGTATGAATATCGATGCCAATAAATCCAAGGTTATGTCATCTGATGTCACATTTTGTTTCAACCAATGGTGACGTTTTTGGAAGTATGAATTTACTTCTCTATTCGTTTACATTTAATATTCATAATATTTGTATGCGTTCAAATTATAACTTGATAAAAATATCCCTTTCAATAAGAATGTGACGATAATGAAGATCCCTTCGAGGCAAATTTGAATTTTATGCATATTCTCTATTGTTTGTTCTGCGTCCGAGATACTGGTATATTTAATACTTGTCTCGCTATTTTAGTCCAACCCCATACCACATTACGAAAGAACTGGTCATTTATTATTGACTAATCATATCACTCGTCGCTCTCTGGGGATATCCTTCCCGTTCAGGTATGATGTAGAATGTAGAAATGAAAGTTTTCACGGATCTCCGTTCATGTCAGCTTACTTCTATTTTGAAGTTATTTTCAAGAATTATTTGACAAATATCTGTGCATACCGATCCGATCGATCATTTCCCCTTCAAAATAACTCACCATCACAAAGCATTTACTTCAATCAATATTGTCTGTTTTGCGTCATGATGAATTCAATTTTCAACAATATCGTTGTATCATTTCCTCATTAAATCGGGACTATTACATCATTTCGGTTTTCTTCTGTATTGGAATTTCTCATGCTCTCAATTATTGTTAGTTTTGAAATAATCACTCTGTATAACATATATGTGAATGACTCGACATAAAATTAGATTGGAATGGACGAATTTTAGTGAATTTATATTGAATTTTTGGATTGAAGTGAAGAGGTTTCGTGGTCGACTGTTTTTCAGAGAAGTCCATTATATAATTGAATATCACATTGTATTGAACAATTTTGACTTTCGTAATGCTCACATATATTATTTACTTCAGTAGAATCAACATTCAAATATATTTTCATTCTATGAATTCAACAGCTAGATTTTCATTGAAATCAACTAAAATTATTATAATTTTGAATTTATTTTCCTATGTTCTTTGCTATTTTCTTGCAAACTGAAGACGTGGTTTCAACAGGACGCTAAAGATATAGCCATAGCATGAAACCTTCTTTAAGAACACCAATAATACTGTATCTAGTCTTCTTCACAATGCTCATCGAAGTACAAACCAGTACTTTTTATTTCACCCAGGCAGTTCAGCTGGGAATTCCAGTATTTCTGAAAGAACCAGTCTCAACAAAAATCTGCCCATTTCCATCTAAATTACTTCTTAGAAGAATGCAGTAGTTTGTTTGCATGTATCTGTAATAGTTTTGTCTCGAATTGCATCAATTGAATTTTAATTGAAGTCAATGACACGAATGCGAAAGCTGTGAAAATCCAAGAACTCTAATTAAATTCATTAACAAGGTGATCCAATGGAAATTGCAACTTGCGTCAATGTACCACCAATTTTGGTCTTGGAAAGACGTTTTCGAGTATGGAATCCAACTAATCACTTGGACATGTATGCTATAGATACCTGTTTTTCAGAGGATATCTCTTGCCGGTCCAAGTGGAATTGGAAATGTTCCTCGCACAAAGGAATCAAGTAACCGTAATAAGGGTCTCTGGTCAAGGGGAGATTGAAAAAAATAAGGAAGCTGATATTTCTGCAGAAAGAGCAAACGCCTTTTACCCTTCACGGGAACCTTCTGTAGATTTCCAAAATGCCACACAAAGGAGAAACCACAACGATAAGAACTTGATCAATCAGGACGTCACTGGAACAAAAGTCCTGGACGAGGACAAGCGAAGAGGTATAACATCCCATCGCCGAAAATAACTGAAAAGCTCTCAGAGATAAATGAAAAGACATTCAACTGTCCACTGAGGTACCACTTCAGTGAAATGGGCTGGACTGATTATGAGGACTGCCATTATTTCGGTATTGTCGAAACTTCAGAATATATGCTTGGCGAGTACCTACCTCTGTTCTGATTCATTTCATCAGAAGCCTGAGCATCTAGGGCTTCTAATAGTTAGGGGTCATGTACAAGATTTCAAAGATTGCAGAACTGAAATGATGAATTCTTTACCGACACGGTAGGTTAATGGACTAGCACCTATCAGCAAACAACTTCTCTTTTGAGTAGAATTCCGAAGTGCCATGAATAAATTGATAGCTGCCAGTGCAAGATTTTTCAAGAGGATACTCCTGCAAAAGCCTTCAGCGATACAACTTTCAAACCAACCATACTTAAAGAAATTCCATGCCACTCTGATTGCACCAGCTTGCATTGAAGGGAAACAGTCTTCAAGAATAACAAAAAGAAGGAGTTTCTACCTTATATACTAAACGAATGACACAGTGTTGTTGACACTTCAAAGGAAGGAAAAGATTTGTTAGGGCAGGCTATATCAAAAACTATTTTGATGAGGACATTGTCGATAATGATGAATAAGAAACTGATTTGGATTTCTTGACTACAGCTAGTTGAAATTTGAAAATATTTTTCTAGCACGTTTTGAAGAAATTATTCTCGTTTTTTCATGGATTTTGTTGATCTAAAATCAGTCTTTCACTTTCAATCTATTGTTTTTTTCCGAAAAATGGAAAACACAAAACTACTATGAAAGAAGTAACACTGTGCATTCGTAGAATTTTGATTTATGAACTAAAGAATTTGTAAATAGCATTTATCTTCACACCAAACTGATATTTCTTGTACTCGAAGCACGTTTTGCTCACAAGGTAAATATCTTCAGGAGAAGAAATAAATATCAGTTTGATGTCACGTTAATTGTATCTCTAGAAGTCTTGATGAACCGAACATCTATGAAATCATAGTGTGGAATGCTTTTTGAAGGCTTCAAGTTTCGTAGTTTGGTGCCAAATAAGCAGAACAAAAGGTCAAAACTCAATTTTTTAACGATTGTGATTTTTCTGATATTGTAAGGCTGATCGGTGATATAAGGCAGCCCTACCATTGGTACTCCATTACTTATAGCCTCTTCAATGGATTGAGACCTCCCTGGGTAATGAATACCTTAATGTTGGGGTGGCCTGTAATACGTAAAAGAATCCCTTCAGAAAAGACGAAAACAGTAATGAAAAAGTTAACGACAGTATTCAGGAATGTGTAGCACCTTCTGAAAAATATGAAGGGTTAGCTTGATCAGTTGAGCTTTTTTTAATGGATATATTATCCCATTCAAATCTAAGACTTACCTAAAACGTCTTGCTGAGTTATCCATTTTTTTGTGAGAACATTGGCTGGTTAATCGGGTTGGTAATCACTTTCCCATTTCCATATAATCTTAGAACGCAGTTCTTATAGAGCTCGTATTATAACTCTTCTCGTATTTTTCGAAATATTCGAACTCCTCACGTTAAAGCCAAGCTGGAGTTTTCAGCCTTTCTCCTCAAATTGCCGTATTTTGAAATCATGGTTGAACTCGTGACTCTCTTTATTTGGGTGGGATGCATGATTAGAGTTTTTCATTTCGAAAACTGTTCCTATGTTCCTTCACACGTGTTTTGAACGATCTTCTCGTTTGATCTATATTAAACATCGGACATGATCCGCATGCCATTGCGCATGTGGCTTTGAGTTTGAATTTGTGATTACAAATATGTTTGTTCGGGTTACACCCATTTGAAAGAATATCGATGAGTGTCAGGGATCACATGTAGGCCTCTTTTATTCAATCTTTCTGTGAATGACGCGACTAACGTTATCAGTGATAATTGATTTTCATGTTTGCCGATGACTTGAAGAAATGAAGAACGGTGCGGAATATTTCTGATGTTGGAAAGCTCATATTCGACTTGAATACATTTTCTAAGTGGTGCCATGTCAACTTGCTGAAATTCAGAGGTCAAGAGATAGTTCTCTCTGCGAGAAACGAGATTTTGTATGGGTAGGGATGCAATATTTTCCTTGTGAGTGGGATTTTTTCTACAAATAACTCTCTATTTTGCCTAGGGTAGGTATTCCTATGTTTGCTATCTAATTGATTCAATTTTCATATGCTTGGTATACAAATTGAGCAATAAAAAGTGTGATTTGTATGTAGCTGTTTTAGATGGACTTTTTCTTCCTCTTTGGGAATGAATCGAATGTCTTTGAATGATATTTCACGTACCTATCAAGAGAGAGTGTTTGTAATTTTTTTTATTCACTTCTTTCATGAAGTTGTAATTTGAATTTTTTATTCGGAAAATTCAGTTCCTGATTATCTTTCTATATAGCTCGGAAGATTCTTTGAGAGCTCACTGATGGCACGAAGGAATATCTCAGAATTCTGGAACGAGTAGAACAGCATGGCGAAATACAAAACTCCCGAATACACGTTTTCATAGCAAACTACTTGTTACTGAACACAATGATTTTTTCATTCTTGTTAATGGAAAGTTATCATTTCATTTCGACTTGTTCTATCACTATGATAGTCATAATATTGATGAGTGCGTTTTATCAGATAATTCAACAGCATTGATATGAACATAGGTGGTGATTAGGGGGGCATGGGAAGCGGCTCCACTTTTCAGAAAGACGTAGCAGAATAATCTAGAATTATTTATAATGTTTCCTCCCACCCTTACTTCTGAGATCCAATCACGCAAATGGACTGAATATATTCATTACACTTGATGAAAGACACTTTATCTACATTGAAAATGCCGTATCTCCATAAAAGCGACAGCTTGACAAAAAGATCCCACGTAGCAATATATATTCCTTGAATATCACTCTTTTTAGAATATTCATTCAGTTAATACATCAGTTCAAGTGATCAGTGCGCAGTAGTTCTAGGCAGTATGGAGATGGCAATATATATTCCTTGAATATCACTCTTTTTAGAATATTTATTCAGTTAATACATCAGTTCAAGTGATCAGTGCGCAGTAGTTCTAGGCAGTATGGAGATTGGCATGTTGGCTTGTTTCCTCCCTTCATAATCGCCGACATGGGATTCACACCTTCAGAGGTGGGGCCCCGTTTATCCATTGCTCGCACAGTTTCAACTTCTGAGGGTTGATTTTCGCAGGGGGCGTCATTTGATTAACGAAAAAACCCATTCGAAACTCTGGAAAGCTATGCCTACTCACCAATAACGGGTGCTGAAAATCTTGCTCCAAAGCCATACACTAGGGGAAAGATATGACTTGATTGCAGAAGAACGACGTCAAAATATTCCGCATCATTTTGAATCAAAGTTTGTATTTCTTTGAGCTGTAACTGTGCACATATCAGATTCTCCTGGAGACTCAAAATTCTCAGATTATTCGTCATAACAGAGTTTTCTTTGGAAAATGTCCTCGACATATTCCTCATCATCTCATAAGTATAGCCAACGTCTATCTCCCGCAGATTCACCAATCTGGAATCGTTTAGGATATTGGGCGTTATCACAATGACTTCGTGACCTTTCTCAGCGAGTTTTTTCCAGATCGGTTGGAAAATTCTCTGGGAGCTCACTGAAGGTACAAAAAAATATCCCAGTATTCTGGAACATCCAGCGAAGTGGAACAGAATCAGAAAAGAGGAAGCTTGGAAATACATGTCCACTCAAATGCAATCACTCACCACTTGATGAATACGATGACTATTCGTTTCTTATCGCCACGGTAACATTTACTATCACCCTCGTACATATTCATTGAAGATAATACGTATACAATCAAAATATGATTTCCTCATTAGCCATCATTATGAAAAAGTACACTACGACAAATGAATAAATTAAATGGTGTATCTAAACATGACAGATATCAAGCTCGCACAATAATTTTCTATTCACAAGCATTGTCCCAAAAATCGAAAACTGACAAATTTCTAAGGTTACCCATCAAAGTTTACGCTTGCGATTGAGCAGTGTGTACCTATGTATGAACGGGTGCAGTGGATTCAATTTTCAATTCACGACTAATGTCGATATATCGCTTGAGACAAAAATAAGAAATCGTTCTATAATCCCACCATTAGGTGCCAGAAGAAAAACATTAAAATTCTCGAATTTCTTCAGAACACATATGTTGTGAAAAAAATGCAAGAGCATATCGATTTTTATTCTAAGGGGGCATCTTCCTGTCATAACCCCAAGTGTCATAACTCTTTCCCCACCCCTTGGTTACAATCACCCAAACAACATGAAAAGGGAAAGTAGTAACTGTGACACATCATTGAAAAGGTAATCAATAAGGAATCCAGCCATATCAATTTTCACTACCTTACTTTATATTTTGGCGCCCTATTGGGAAAAACAACTGGTCCGTATTGCAATTTCTCCCGATTCCTCGTATTCTGAAGCTGGGAAATCAATATCTTAATAACTTAGATTTGTTTGATGTGTCACTTCAGGTCTTTAAAAGTCAATTGAAAAGGCTATAGCGTTTTCGAAGCTTTTCTCCACCTTATCAGATTTGTTACATCATTTTCCGTGTATACTTACACGTCTTTCAGTAATGTAGTCACTGGACATGAGGATTCATTTATATTTTGTATTTGATATTTCGATAAATATTTTGAAGAATTGTGAATTGTAATGTAGACATTAGACATAAACATTCAACCTACTTTGCAGTTCTTCAAAAAATGTTAAATATGTTTTTGTAAATTGATTATGCCGTTGAATGAATAAATGAACAAATAAATGAATAAATTATGATACTTCATTTGCAAGCTAATTTGACATAAATTCAATGACAATGGAAATATGGTCCGATACGATTTCAAATTGATATTTGGAGGATTTCAGGGTCGGAAATTATGATTTGTTTGCCAATGCAAAAAAAAGAAAAATGGTGGCTCCAAGATGGCTGAAGAAATTAGTGATTATCATCCGATTCGAATCAAAGTTAGTATGTGGGGATTTTCAAAATTTCACCGCGCCAGACTACCTATCCTTTATTCGCGGCAAACTTTTGAATCTGAAACGCACAGAATAGGTCCCACATTTGAAAAATATATTATTTCCTTTTGGGCGCATTTGAAAAATTGTTGTTTTTTCATTACTTTAAGTTATGATTCTTGAAAATTCAATCCAGTCCATGACGGCAAAAAAGTATAAACCGTGTATTTATCCCATACAGCACCAATTTTCATTAAATTTGGATTTGTTCTCACCATCTATTTCAAAGTCTACCCTGTGCCGGGGGTTGCTTTTTCCCTGGGAGCGGATGCCACCCCTTCTTGGCGAAGAAAAATTTTTCATTAAAAATAAGGGCGCAAATCGATAAATTGACTAATTCTAAACAACTTTTGTTCTATGAAGTTTTTTCTGAAAGGCAGTACTTTTCGATTCATTCGCGAGCGAAATTGTCGGTTTTCAGGAAGGAAAATCACGTTTTCAGATTATTTTCCGCTAAACACTGGAAAAATATGCACTTAGTCATAAAACCTGTGGGTAGCAAAATCATAACTCATGAAAAAATTGTTCATATATGATTTTTATAAAAATTGAGCTTGAAGGGAGAAAATCATTTTCGTAATTTAGCGAAAAATCGCCTTTTCTTAAAAATAACTCGGAAATTATCAATGACAAGCAAAATTTTTTGAAGTGAAAAATTGTAGTTTTTTTTTCTCTGAAAATTTCAGCGTTTTTTTTTTTGTAGGATAGAAATGGAGTGAGATCTGGCCAGTTAAAGCTTACGTGTGTTCGCGCAGTAACTTTTATGACCCCTTTTAGCATACCTTTTTCAAAATAAGATTTGAAAAAAATTATTCAGATGAGCTTACAGCTCTCGAAAAACCTGCTAAATGATTTTTTGAAGAACTTGATTGCGTAAAATCTAAGCGGGTAATTTTGAAGAAAGGGCGATTTTTCGCTAAATTACAAAAATTATTTTTTCTCTTCAAGCTCAACTTCTTTCAAAACCAAGTACTTTCAACTGATCGAACACTCAGAACGTATTGTAAGAACATAAAGTGAATCGTAAATTGGCAACGATTGTTTTCAAATGGGGTGGAAGAGATGGTGAGATTTTCACTATTATTTCCAACAAAGAAATAGGAAACAACATTAATCTGTATACCTCGCTTAGTTATGATGCCAGGAACTTTCATAAGAATGAAAGTTTTTTTGAAGAACTTCAAGAAAGAGTCGATGGAATCTTACCAAAAAATGCGTTTGTTTTTGGTTATTATACGTAGAAACTTAACATTTTAGCTTTTGAAAATACCAATCAACTTTCAACAAGCAATATTTCCGTTTGTATTGGATCTGCATAAATCATAAATACACGTTTTTCTTTGTTTTTTTTTCAGTTATAATTTTGCATTCTACAGGTTTTTGGATTAAACGAATTTATGTCCAGTTATTCGTAAAAAAGGATCTGAAAAGGTTTTTTTGCATAAATAACCGACAATTTCACTAGCGAATGTGTCGAAGTCGAAGTATTGCTTTTCAGAAAAAAACTTCATAGAACAAAAGTTCTTAGAAGGATTCAATTTATTGAATTTCGCACTTATTTTGAATTAAAAATTATTCATCCCAATAATAAAAAATGATGAATTACGACCCTGAATCGAACTATTATTACAAATTTACTATAACTGCAAATCTTGTCAGCCAATTTGGAGCCGCCATTTCGTTTCACCCTTTGAAGAATTCCATAATGCATTGTCCCCAAACCTATTTCACATTGGCTTGCAACTATTGTGGATCTGTTTCTTGAATATTGTGGTATCTGTCTTACACCTTTCACAAGCGAGGAACTCCTGAAACTGTTGAGGGAGAAACTGAAAGACATATTCTGGGACTTTTCGTTTTTCTGGTCAGTCTCTCAGTTCAGGAAGGTAGATTTCCTAGTGCATCAAAAACGGAAAGGGTGGTTCCAGATCTGAAAAAAGGGAATGCTATACGCATGCAAGATTACAGACCAGTTACTGTTACCAGTAGTTTGTCGAAAGTATTTGAGTATAGCATTCTTGATAGGTTGTTGAGGTTCCCATGCAGTAAAAAAATCATATCAGATAGCCAGCATGGATTTCAAACAGGCAAATCTACTACCACAGCAATTCATTCGTTCAATGACAGCTCAATTGGATATATCGACAGGGGTGAGTGTCCCATCGGAGTGTTCTGTGACTTCAGCCGTGTTTTCGATTGCGTTGATCATAATCTACTGTTATCCAAACTTCATGATCATGGTGTAAGGGGTGTATGTGCCGATCGAAACTTTTATTAGCGCAAGAAATCAGTACGTTTAAGTGCAACATACAGAAAATAACTTTGTACGAAAGATAAATTCGAATATAACCGAAATTAATATGGGTGTCCCTCAGGGTTCGGTATTAGGTCTCATATAACTCATTTTGTACACGAATGATCTGTCAAAATTGCTTCATGATATACATTCTGTAGCTTATGCTGATGATACATCTTTGATAATATCTCATAAAAATTACGAAAATAATTTTTTCTCTCCAAGCTCAACTTCTTTCAAAACCAAGTACTTTCAACTTATCGAACACTCTGAACGTATTGTAAGAACATAAAGTGAATTGTAAATTTACAACGATTGTTTTCGAATGGGGTGGAAGAGATGGTGAGAGTTTCACTATTATTCCCAACAAAAAAGTAGGAAACAACATTAATCTTTATACCTCGCTCAGTTATGATGCTAGTAACTTTGATAAAAATCAAAGTTTTTTGAAAAACTTCAAAAGAGAGTCGATGGAATTTTTCCGAAAAATGCGTTTGTTTTTGGTTATTATACGTAGAATATTACCATTTTAGCGTTTGAAAATACCAATCAACTTTCAACAAGCAATATTTCCGTTTGTATTGGGTCTGCATAAACCATAAATACACGCTTTTCTTTGTTTTTTTTTTAGTTATAATTTTGCATTCCACAGGTTTTTCGATTGAATGAATATTTGTCCAGTTATTCGTAGAAAAGGATCTGAAAAGGTTTTTTTGCATAAATAACCGACAATTTCACCAGCAAATAAGTCGAAGTATTGCTTTTCAGAAAAAACTTCATAGAACAAAAGTTCCTTAGAATGATTCAATTTATTGAAATTCGCAATTATTTTAGATTAAAAATTATTCACCCCCAAGAAGGGGTGACATCCAACCCCCAAGGAAAAAGCTACCGCCGGCGCAGGGTAGACTTCGAAATAGATGGTAAGTAAATCCTAAATCGAAATTCTTGTGAAAATCGGTACTGTATGGGATAAATACACGGAAAAGTCAATGACTGAATTAATTTCGAATCGAATCGAATAAAATTTACAAATTTCGTGCACCATTTTGGATTTTTGCATCAACAAAAATGATAAATTATGACCCTAATCAAACTATTATTAAAAATTAACTATAACTGCAAATCTTGTCAGCCAATTTGGAGCCGCCATTTTGTTTCACCCCCTCGAAAAATTCCATAATGCATTGTCCCCAAACCTATTTCACATTGGCTTGCAAATATCGTGGATTTGTTTCTTAAATATTGTGGTATTTGTTTCTCACACCTTCCACAAGCGAGGAACTCCTGAAACTGTTGAGGGAGAACCTCAAAGACAAATTCTGGGACCTTTTGTTTTTCTGGTCAATCTCTCATTTCAGGAAAGTAGATTTCCTAGTGCATCAAAAACGGGATGGGTGGTTCCAGTTCTGAATAAAGGGAATGCTTAATGCATGCAAAATTACAGACCAGTTACTGTTACCAGTAGTATGTCAAAAGTATTTGAGTATAGCTTTCTTGATAGGTTGTTGGGTTTCCTATGCAGTAAAAAATCATATCAGATAGCCAGCATGGATTTCAAACGGGCAAATCTACTACCGCAGCAATTTATCCGTTCAATGACAGCCTAATTGAATATATCGACAGGGGGGAGTGACCCATCGAGGTGTTCTGTGACCGCAGCAGTGCTTTCGATTGCGTTGATCACAATCTACTGTCATCCAACCTTTATGATAATGTTGTAAGAGGTGTATGTGCAGATCGAAACTTTCATCAGCGCAAGAAAGCAGTACGTTGAAGTGCAACATACAGAAAATAACTTTGTATGAAAGATAAATTCGAATAGAACCGAAATTAATATGGGTGTCCCTCAGGGTTCGGTATTAGGTCCCATATAATTCATTTTGTATACGAATGATCTGCCAAAATTGTTTCCTGATATGAATTCTGTAGTTCATACTGATGATACATCTTTGATAATATCTCACAAAAACAATGACGCTCTCAATCAACAAAGGGAATTCATATTAACAAACATGGTGACATGGTTCAATCAACTCGATCCCTTTATTGATTCAAGCAAAACCAATATTTAGAGATTCCATCCGTATCAAAATAACGTCGCTAGTTTTGGAGTAAGTTTTTGCAACGATACTCTTCCATGCCAAGATTCGTGTACATGTTTGCGTTTGCATATAGACTCAAACCTAAACTAGAAGGAACACTGCGGACATCTAAATTCCAAACTTTCATCACTATTATACATCTTCAGAAATCTCAAAAGTGTTCCAACTAAAACTCAAATAATCAACCTATATTACGCACAGGTAGAGAACAGGCTGAGGTACGGAATATGTCTGTGGGGTGACTCCACAATGGTAACGAAAGTTTTTGTGGCCCAAAAGAAAATTGTACGTATAATCGAAGGGGCACAACCTGATCACACTTGTCGTGAAATTTTCAAGAGACTGAATATTCTCACCTTCACAAGCCTCTATATTTCCGAAATCTGTATTTTCGTATTCAAAATTGAAAGTCGTTTCATGAGAAATAGTGAGATTCACAATTATAGCACTCGTTGCACTGATAACTTACATCTACCGACCTCTAGGATTGATTTGCCATACAAAGCTCCATCCAGAATTGGTGCTAAGATATTCGATACGCTACCTGATTTTCTCAGGGTGTTGAGTCGTGAGAGCACTTTCAAATTGAAACTGAAAAAATATTTAGTCGATAAATGTTACTATTGTCTCGATGATTTTTTTTGTGACAGTTGAAACTATGTATTCCTCTTTTGTGAGTGACATTTCCTTATGCAATATGTACTTTTGTCTATGAGAAATAAACTTGAAACTAAACTAATACGAAACAGTTGTTTTTTCTGCAAGAGGGCGCCAACATGAAAAGTTAGGTGGTGAAAATTGATATGGCTGAATTTCCTCTTGAATACTTTGTCACACTTTCTACTTTCCCTTCTCAAATTGTTTGGGTGATACGGTTAAGATAGAAAGAGGCCCCCTTTGAATAAAAATCGACGTGTTCTTGCAATTTTTTTTACTACACGTGTTTCGAAAATAATCGTTCTGTTACGTTTTCGGTGCCCAATCCTGTTAAATGTTATGAAAATGGTTGGTTTCCTTATACCAAAACGTATGTTGATATTTCATCAACCACTTGAATAATCGTATATTATTATATATAAGTGTGAATCCAACGATCAACAATTTTTTTATTGTATGCAAGATGTCATGAAGTGGTGATTAACCACTTTTGTGACACATGAGTTCTTCCTTCAGGTCTTCAATTCCGATATATGTGCTGAAACTACAAAACTGCTCATCTCCCACAAAGCTTGTCTGCCAAAGATTTGACCTAGACTGACTTTCAAGTAGTCCATCATATGTAGAATTCCACGAGGAACAATTTTGGATCAGAAATGATTTTCCTGTCATATCAGTCTCTAGAGACAATAGCGAAAAATGTTGTACTTTGAGGGGCTAAACCGTGGCACAGAAAAAAAAGCACAAGGTTTATGGGATGGGAATTTAAATGGGTTTTTTCTGACACCTGACTCAAAATAATGTTTTTCCGCAAACGTCAAAAAAAGTAGACATTATTAACGTCAATTCATGATGTTGAAGTATGATTTCACAGACGCCACTTTTTTGTACCGCCGTGAGCGTATTTATTCAGGTTAGAATATTATAACTAACCTTAATTCCTAGATATTGCTCATTAGGTGCATTATTTAAAAAATCTTCAAACTGGTCTTTTGTGAATACCTTTGACTTTTTGGGAGTATACCCTTCATTCTGCTTCTTCAGATAAGCACGTAGTTTCATATATTTGCTTATATCTAATCCATGTTTAATATTCAGTAATGATTTTATCATGGAATACTGAGACCACATTGTTGAACTCTTCATTTTCAATTTAGTTGTCATTTCAAAAAAATAAGCTAGTAGCACATTTTTGTTTGAAATGTTTTTATCATTGCACCACGTGAGAAATCTTTCGTAAGCATGATTATAAACTCTACTTGACTTAGTTGGAATTGAATCATTCGTAGCTGCCTTAACAATGTCAACAACGTCGGGCGGTGTACAGTTGGGTTCTGAATCCGACATAATATAATCTAAAAGAAAATTGAAGTACACTTTACTACAACAAACGAAAATTTGATGCTCAAGTACTCACCAAAAATGCACAGTCCAATTGTTGCTTTAAATCACTTACAATATCTCTGACATTATAAAATATTATTGAACTGTCAAATTTGTTTTCGACCTGGCAATCACAAAACCAGTAACCACGGAAATGTAGTGCGCAGTTTTATAATTATTATTCTCTGAATTTATCAACTTCGTTGCAATCGTTTTGAATTTTTATTTAAATATTAATTGGTTCTATAGTCTGGATGCCGTTTGCGGAAAAAATAGCATGTTTCATTCGGAGCAAAAGCACTTTTTGTGGCTCGTCTGAAATTGTCGGCCTCACTAACGTTCGGCCATCAAACATTCAGACTCGCCACAAAAAGTTATACTTTTACTCCTAATAAAACAATATACTATTGTATTACTTTGTTGTGGCGTTGAGATTGTTAATGAAGTTTGCACTGTTACTTATTTGAAAACGCATTGTTCTTCACACCAACTGACACTTTTCTTGAGTTTTATTCTATATGAAACTGAAGAGTTCAATGAGTAAAAAGCATTAAATTTGAAGGTACCTCGTTTCCACCTTGCCATGTCCTAGATTTTTGGAAGAAATGTTTAACATTTGATATTCATCATCTGTAGGAAAACAACTTCGAGTGGAAATTGGCTCCACTATTAATCGATAAATATTGTAAAATTAGAATTATACATATTAGCTCATTACTTTCGAGTCTGCCTGTTAGAATGCCACATGTCTCAATATTTTCAGAAGTATTACTTTGTGACATAGCTTGGAATATAGTCACCACTTCAATTGGTACCACTATAAGTCTATGTATGTCATACTCCTCTTGGATACTGATTTTTGAGGGCTTCAGTTGTGGTCTACTGTCGGAAGGTCATGAAGACTTGTGATTGTTGGAAAATCGCTTGAATTATTCAATGATTTCGAACCATATGTTCCAGTTGTAATTTTACATGTAAAGGAAAGCGACAGAGATGAATTCTCCTGGGATGATTTGGTTGTTGTGGAAGGCTTCTGCAAATTCTTGAGCAAATTCTTGAGACCGGAAAGAAACGGAAGATGTAATTTTATTGTCGGAATATTGTGATTTGGGAACAAGAGGAATCATGAAAAATTCATCGAGACTTTTGGAATTAGGAATGGTCCCGAAACAAGAAGCTGCATTTCCCCTTTGTATTAGAATACTGATTCTTTGAATCAAGAAACTGGTAGCTCTTGGGTCGTTGGTTTCCATGGTGATTCGATGGCCTAATTCATTTATAAATGTCTTCGCTTGAGGACCAAAGGAGCCGAATGTTTCTGGTGAAGATATCTGCCGATCATTGATTAGATATGTTCTTTTCCGCATAATTTTGTGAGCTACATAACCTTTCACGTAAGCAACAACTCAATTTGAATTTCAATTCTGCCTGTATTTCCCTTACACACTTTCAGTCCATGGCTATTGCAAGAAAATATCAATTAAATACTAAAAATTGCACTTATCTCAAAAAAACGTGGATAACTAGCCTATTTACGATTATGGTATATATTTATATGTATTCAATCCTTTTTTAGCAACTTTTCAAAGTGGAACCTCCGATAGACGAATTATTGGTAAATTTTGGTTTTCTGTCACGATGTTCTCATATTCCGATTGGGTGTATAATCTTAAATCTGGTATAAATATAACTGAAGAAATGAAAGATCTGTTAATGGTATCAGATCGATTTCAATGTTGGGTACATCATTTTTAAATGAAACAACTTCAGTGGGAACTGTAAAGGCCTCAGAATTAATAACGAATGAAAATTGCAGAATCACAAATTGCATGACCAATTGAAATCAGAAGGTACCTGAATGAAAAAAATCACTATGAAGGCTATTGTTTCATCTAGGAATATGGGTGCGTATTCCTACGTCGAATTCTTCCTACGGCGAATTCTTCCTATGTCGAATTCTTCCTACGTCGAATTCTTCCTGCGGCGAATGTCATCCCCTCCACTGACGTCATCAAAACACGAACGTTTCCGATGATGATCCATACACCCCATAGTTCGCCGTAGGAAGAATTCGACGTAGGAAGAATTCGCCATAGGAAGAATTCGATATAGCAAGAATTCGACGTAGCAAGAATTCGACGTAGCAAGAATTCGACGTAGCAAGAATTCGACGTAGCAAGAATTCGACGTAGCAAGAATTCGACGTAGCAAGAATTCGACGTAGCAAAAATTCGACGTAGCAAGAATTTGTCGTAGGAAGAATTCGCCGTAGGAAGAATTCGCCATAGTAACACTCCCTGCTCCTCAGAATTAGTTAACATCGCCGCCAAATTATCTCGTCAACGACTCCATCAATAAAACGGGATGCACCGAGGGATTCCCCTTTCACATTTACGGTGAAATTCATTCATATTGATTGATATTATTAACAAAATGAAAATATTAAATTATAATATATGAAGTGATCAACATCGATAACATACATCAAGAAAAATTAGGACTGCTTTTTTTATTCTTTCTTACAAACTCGATACACGTCTCATCATTGTTAACGGTTTCATCTCTGACTAGATAGGTGGAAAATGTGACGCTTCTGGATTTCACACCGTATTAAGGTGTTAAAAGAAAGGTTGTAGACTTCAAGTCCGTAACACTTTTTAGGAAGACATATGATGCAGCATGAATCGTGTTCAAGAGGTTGCTGCTGTATGAAACTATAAATTCCAGCACTATGCTTGACACTTTTTAGAGGTTCAACGGACTGAAATTTCCAACAAACAATGGGGAGTTACGGACTGAAAATTTTCATATGGCTTTCTTCAAGACGTTAGATTCTGAAAAACGTGATGTGATTGGAAGCCGATAATTTTTGTTTCAGATGAATTATAGCTCCTGGTATTGTTATTATCATATGGGACTGGGTTTTTCTAAATGAGTTTTCTGGATCTCTCATATTGAAGAAATACGTACGAGAAAATTCGACAGTAATTATTTCTCGCTGAGACAATCAGTTGTTAATAGTCGATTGTACCAGTGAGAACTGACGGCATAGTGCTACAAGTTATTGTTTTCATATTCCTATGGCGAATTCTTCCTACGTCGAATTCTTGCTACGCCGAATTCTTGCTACGCCGAATTCTTCCTACGTCGAATTCTTCCCACGGCGAATTCTTCCTACGCCGAATTCTTGCTACGCCGAATTCTTGCTACGCCGAATTCTTCCTACGTCGAATTCTTGCTACGTCGAATTCTTGCTACGTCGAATTCTTCCTACGGCGAACTTTCCACAATGGGGTGTACGGACCATCATCGGAAAGGTTCGTGTTTCAATGACGTCAGTGGAGGGGATGACATTCGCCGTAGGAAGAATTTGCCGTAGGAAGAATTCGACGTAGCAAGACGACCCGAGGAATATGACAAAGTTTTCTAGGGTTTTATAAAGTTAACATTTTTCGGCTGATAGTTCAGTTGATGATAACTAGATGAATACTATGCTTTTTAAGTATAATTAATGCAATTCGATACTCAAATAAGCAGTGAACGATAGAGTCGTGAATTGGTGTGATTCGACTAGATTGTGGGACTCTTTACTCGATGAAGGCCCAGTTATGAAAATTCGGAGAATAGTAAAAACCATGAATTCGAAACATTTTTGAATGGGGATCAAACGCAGTTTCAACTCACCGACAACTGGTGCTGTGAATTTTCCACCAAGACCATACTACATAGGGTTGTGTAAATCGCTTGCACTAGAATGATAACGAAATATTCCTCCTTGTCGGTTATCAATTTTTTTCACACTTTTTTGACCCAACAACTCATGTTCCAATACATCCACATAACATTGGGAGATGGTGACTGGTGACGATGGATGCTAGTACAAGTTTTCGTGAAATGTCCTTATTCAAGAGGTCCCATTCCTTCCACGAGTCGTAGACAACCCCAATATCAACTCCTCTCAAATTTGTCGATCCAGAATTCATTGAGTGGATTCGGTATTATCACAGTAACTTCATGCCCCCTCTCACGGAAAGCTCAATGATGGAACAGGAAAAAATCCCAATATTCGATAACATCGACTGGCTTTGAACAAAATCGCCAAGTAGCCCAATTGTATATTCATTCTTGCCGCGATAACTCCGATAAACAACATTTCCATTAAGCTGCTTATTTATCAGAAAAATACTCTTGGTGGAAGGTGAATACTTTAATTATAACGAATAAGGAATATGCATGATTTTTATCACGTCGTTGATTTGTTTTTGATATATTCCATTCAGCGCGCTCTTTGATTCTTTCGTGTTTGTTTACTCTAAGCGTTTCAGTTTCAGTTCCTATACAGATCATGAAAGAAGCTCTCATTTCGTTTCGACCAATGGTTGACGTGTTTTGAAAGTTTCGAATTCACCTCTCTATTCGTTTACTTTGATATTCATGAAATTTTCATGCGTTCAAATTATAACTTGATGAAAGAATACCTTTAAATTATGATAAGACTATAATGAAGATCGATTCGAGGCAAATTTGAATTCAAATTCAAAAATTCAAATTCATTTATTCGTAATTGCAACAGCAGCCATCTATAAGATGGATATACACGTCATTTTCACATTTCACACATATGCACACATTATCAATTACTTAAAAACAGATAGTCCGTCAAAATAAAAAAGTATAAATATATAATGGTAAATGAAAATGGTCGTTATGACTGATTCATTCTAATGAGTCATTGAGAAATTCTCTTACAGAGTAATATGCTTTCTCCAACATTATATTCTTAATTGTTTGTTTATATTTTCTGAAACTCATGTTCTGTATGCTGCTCGGTAGTTTGTTGAAAAACTTAGCTCCGACATATCCCGGACTTTTCTCAAATTTTGTTAATTTATGTTGAGTTACGCTTAATGCATTTGCAGTTCTTGTTGGATACTTATGGAAGGATGAGTTTCTCTTGAATGAATGTATGTTTTCTTTTACATAAAGTAATGTTTTATAGATATATATGCAAGGAAAAGTCAATATTTTGTTGTCGATAAATTTAGTCTTGCAGCTATCATCGGATTTCATACCGTACATAAGTCTCAGGATGCGTTTCTGGCAGACAAAAATTCTATCAGCGTTGGTGCAATCTCCCCATAGGATAACCATATATGAAAGGTGACAGTATACTAGTGAGTAGTATATGTCTATCAGTACACTTCTGTCCAATGTTTTCTTTAGCTTAAGCATAGCAAAAAATCCAGAATCAATTTTTGTTTGAATGTGTTGAAGATGGTTGTCCCATGATATGTATTGATCTAGGTGAAGTCCTAAGAATTTGGTTGATTCTGAGTTTTGAATTCCGGCAAGAGAAGAACTAGAACTGTTTCTCCTGCACTTGAATTGAATATATACAGTTTTTTCGATGTTCAGTATCAAATTATTAGCATTGCACCAATTTCTGAAAGAACTCATGACTTCACTTACAGTATTTTCCAATTCCTTCAGGGTCCGTGCAGAGGCCACCGCTGAAGAATCGTCTGCAAACATTGTGACTTGTCCATTCGTGATATGGTCGGGCATATCATTGACGAATATTAATAAGAGTAGTGGTCCCAACACTGACCCTTGCGGAACCCCTATATCCACGGAGTAGGTTTCAGAACATTCATTTTCTATTTTCACATAGGCCTTTCTTTCAGTAAGGTATGATTTCATTACTTCAAGAATCTTTCCTCTTATTCCATTCCTTTCTAGTTTATTTAAAATGAAGTTTATTTGTAGGCTGTCGAATGCACACGAGAGATCAAAGAAAATGCCAGCAACAAAATTGCCTGCATCAATATTATAATAGACACATTCCATGAATTCAACTGTTGCACTCTCCATTGATCTCTCTTTTCCTTTCCAGAAAATCGACAATTCTTTCGTAATAGGTACGTTCAAAAATTTTGGTGATAACGTTTAGTATTGTCACCTGTCTATAGTTGTCCGGTGAAGTACGTTCGTTTTTTTTCATCAATAGGTATGACTTTACCCATTTTCAAATGGGACGGAAATACGCCTGTGTCGAATGTCAAATTGATTAGGTATGACAGGGGTTCAGCAATAGTTTCTTTACAGTTTTTAGTATTTTCACCCTTATTTTGTCGTTACCAACGCTTTTTTTGTTTTTCAGTTTGGAAATGGTTGAGAGCACTTCTTGACCACTAACATAGTAGTAATAGAAACTATTGCTAACACTTTTTGTAGGCAATGTACATTCTGTTGATTTATTTTTACCGAATTTTTTGTCTAGTTTTTCCCTCGTTATATTGGAAAAATGAGAAGCGAAACTCTCTGCAATTCTGAATTTTATGCATATTCCCTATCATTTGTTCTGCATCCGAAATACTGGTATATTTAATGCTTATCTCGCGAATTCAGTCCAACCCCAGACCACCTTACCAGAGAACTGGTCATATATCATCCACTAATTATATCACTGGTCGCTCTCTGGAGATTTCCTGCCCGTTCATGTATGATGTAGGAATTAATGTTTTCACGGATCTCCGTGTATATTAGGTTTCTTCTATTTTGAGGTCATTTTCGAGAACTGTTTGACAAATATCTGTCCATACCGTTCCCATCGATCCCCTACGAAATATCCAACCAACACAAAGCATTGACTTCAATCAATATTGTCTGTTTTGCGTTCGGGATACTGGTATTCATGATAATTGATAGAAATATATAGACTCTAAAATGTTAAAAAGGAAAAAATCTTACTCGCTTTGCATTCCCTGACAGATGACAGCGTCGAAGTTAATCAAATTGAAAAATAAAGCCTCACAAAAGTATAAACGTTCAAAAAATTCAGGTCATTTTCAGGAATACAAAGAATTAAAAAATTTCTTGACAACTCCGATACGAAATGAAAAAAGAGCATACCTCAATGATGTAAGTATTGGAAGGAATATTTGGGATGAAATGAAAAGGTTGAATAGTCACAATAAACGTAAAGTTACAGAAATTCCGGAAAACTTACGAAATGTGAACCAAATTAACAAGCATTTTCTCCACTCAATTTCACAAAAGATTTGATTACCGAGTTAATATCTTCTTTTATCAGGGTATCAAAGAAGATGTGAGTTCTTATATGGATTCAAGAGAAGTAACTGAGCACTAGGTGGCTAATTACATACTTTTAGTTAAATCACGCGCAGTAGGTTCTGACGGACTACACATAAATTTTCCACTGATGTGCTCTCCATTCATCTTGAAATATATATGCCATTTATTCAATTTCTGCTTTAAAAATTTTGTATTTCCGAAACAGTAGGAACTAGCAAACTTTATACCTCTTCCAAAAATTTAATTACCTCTCTCTTATAACGATTTAAGGCCAATCAGTATATTACCCGTTATATCTAAGATAATAGAATATTTTGCGAAGAAACAACTAGAGACCACCTACCCTGTGAACAATCGGGATTCAGAAGTGGTTACAGTTGTACAACAGCTCTATTGGATCTTACAGACCAAATTATTTCCTCAGTGGATGAAAACATGTGTACTGTCTTAGTAGCGCTCGATTACTCTAAGGCTTTCGATACGATTGATCATGCCATTCTACTGCAAATTTTAAAATTCATAGGTTGCTCGGCAAATGTTGTTGCATTCATAGCAAACTATATCAGTTCCAGACAACAAAGAGTGGTTCTGGATGGAATATGTGGTGATTCGATGTTTATCACCAGTGGAGTACCCCAAGGGTCTATTGTGGGTCCTATTCTGTTCATCATATACACAGCTTTTCTCCCATTGCACATAAAATACTGTAGAAACCAAAGATATGCAGATGATACCCAAATCATATACTCATTCGATCCCTTGAGAATTGTTGAAAGTTGTGAAAAAATGAACGAAGACCTCAGTACTCTCATCAAAATATCAAGTCAACACTTCCTCAGACTGAACCCACCCAAACAAATCAGCTTTCATGTTTTTCTGCAAACCGAATTGCAGAGAACAACTAATTCCACAGCTGAAAATTGATATCGATGGCATCACATTACCTCTGAAGGAAGAATTGAAAGTACTAGGTCTCACAATCGATACAAATTTTAGATTCGAAACACACATCAGAAACTGTATTCAAAAATCAATCATAGGTTTGAAATCGTTATATAATTCGAGACACTTGATGAATTCCGATTTGAAATAAAATATATGTGACTCATTCATCTTATCAATATTCAACCAACCATGCCGATATTGTAGGTATATGGTAACTGTTTGACTTTTATGAGTGACAAAAATACAGATGATTCGGAACCACTGTCTTCGTTTCAAATATGGCATCCGAAGAAGGAACCCCATCACTCATAAACTGAAGGCAGCAAAATGGATCAATATGAAAACAAGACGCCTGCTTCACAGTGCCACATTATTTCATAAAATAATTAAAAGGGGAATTGACAATAATGTTCAGAGCAGCATCAATTTTACGAAAAGACGATTCGTTTAAATGACAACTGGCTGAAACGGGATTTGGTATACCGAAAGATAAAAGATTGGAATAGGTGATGACAAAATTTGAGGCTCGAATTATTTCTATAAAAGAAAATATTGATTTTCAAACATTTGTAATTTTTTCAAGTTTTTGTTTCAGAATGGAACCAAAAGTTCTCAGCACCTAATTCACCTAATGAAGAATCACCCTGCCAAATGTAGGCTTCAAAAAGTCCATAATAAATGAGTTTTCTGTACTTAACTTTATTTCGTTCAAGCATTATTAGAAACATTCAACATGGCAGCCATAAACTCGTGAAATTTAGCCGAAAATCGCTCCATACGTGATGTGGCTATTTTCTCATAGGTGGCGCTAGGGAGGACCACGTCGAACAAGAGAAGTCGTAGTTCGTATTGTATTGGGTGAGCCAAATAATATATAAAACGTGATTGTGTGTATTCAGTTTTTTCTGTCTTTGGCCTTTTTTTCTCAATAGAAACTATAATATATAGTGGCATTTAATGTGAAAAAAAATTATTATTCACTGGTGAATGTGATAAAAAGTAATTATCCATATCCATGTCATCTGGGAACTTATTTGTTTTTTATAGTCTAACCTTCAAAGAATCTAAAAATAAATGCAAATGACTTGTAATTTATAGTGTTGTCCGATTGTATTGTATTTTTTACTTTACTATGTTTCTTCCATTCGACGAAGGCTAACTATACACCAAATTTGAATTGATTTGCATGAAAGTTAACAGAATCTTTGTATTTTACGATTTTTTCCTCGGAAAATACACAACAGATTTCAATCCACTTGATGTCATTTGATTTTCTACAACTCACCAATTTTACTTTTTCCTACAAGACTTTTTTTTTTATCGCAAAAAACCTCTTTTAGGATTCGGGATTTTTTTTTGTTATTTTTTTTTAGTTTGGAATCTATACAATTGCAGAAGGGCAGATTCTCAAATTTACCTATCAAAAAAATACAATAACTAATATTTATCAAAATACTTATCGTTGACATTTCGGAAACTAAATCCGCTTCCGTTTTCAAAACTCTCTCACAAATATTCTCCTCTATTTTTGACCCGCCAACGATAAGTATTTTGATGAATGATAGTAGTTGTATTTTCTTGACACGCAAAGAGATATACGGAAAGTTGGATGATTAAACGTGTTTCATTCAAGAGGAACTATTTTAAGCAACGCAATAGCTTTTCGGGCTAGATTGAGAATCTACACTTGTATAGATTCCAATATTCATTCTTAATTTTCAGATTGTGGTAGGTTAACAACCCAAAAAAAACTTAAAGAAATCCATCCTCCACAAAATAATGTCTTTCAAATAGTACTTTTTAGTTAATGTTCTGCATCAGCTAGAGAGATGCAACATTCCTTACAATTCTTCACTCTTCATCACCATATTTGTTTTCGGATAGCATACAAAAAGCTGTTTTCGTAAAATTACTGGACTAATTTATACACTTTACTATATGCAAGTAACAACCAATCAACTGTTATACACGAAAACTTTATTCAAATGGTACACAAAAGAAATATCAGTTCTCAAAAGATGATTTGTTGAAATATTTTTTGCTGAATATTTAGTGTTCAACTGTATAAGTAAGTATTGAGTAGAATAAGCTTTCAACAAAAAAATGTATTTGGCTTCAATTGAACTATGAGTTTTCAATTTTGCTGGAACTCGCCACCAGGTGGTCCGGTACGAAGCACAAACTTCTATGGCATTCAATTCATGCTTTCTTTTTCTTTGTAACTCACCACCACCGATTTCGTGATATTTAATTTGGGTAGGCATTTATCACGGGAACTATTTTTTTTATCAGTGTTGTACCTTGCTACCAGAAGGTGCTGTATCACAAAATCATATATTCTTTATCATTTAAGCGATTGACATGCGTATCATTAATAGTACCTATGTAACCAATAACGCAACCTAAACAAATCTTGAAAGTCGAAATAGGTGGCTTGCCCCTGACCCATCCAAAATATTCAGCGATCATATTATCTCGAGTTTTAGTGAATAGATACATGATTCAACAAATTGCCGAACATGCACCATTGATAATTTTTCATTGATTGATACCTTACAATAAAAAAAGTGGCCATCTCGTGAATGGTCCACCACCTTACACGTTCGGCAATGCCGTCCGTCTAAACTTTTTTTTTTAATTTTCAATCATTTGCACCATACCCCGAACGCGCACCGATAATTCTTCTTTTTGTTCGGCGAAGTCACTTCCGTGTAGAGGAAGGTTGAAGGGGGTTCGCACACTGGTCAAAACGCACTGATGATCCTCTAAAAATGTATCACGGGCTATCGGTCTATACATTTCAGTGCCCTTGGTACGATAGATTTGATGTTGTGTGTTGTGTACTCATCACTGAATAATCCCCTCCACCTCTTCTTAGGCGACTTTCATTTACAGAATAAATGAAATAGGAATTTCTTCCAAAAAACCTCCGAATATCATAGTTGATCGGAATCGAAAAATATTTCTTTCGGCGTATTGAATTTCAAAGGAAATTTGACGAATTTAATCGAAATCGGCGAAAGAATTTTTTTGTTCAGTATGGTTTCGCCATATGGAATTTTGAGGAAATCACTAGCAAATTTGTAATCGTAATTTTGCACTTTCCCAAATATAGGTAAATTTGTGTTGATAAATAAATCTCGATTTTCTTTCCGCCATTCCAAGTTCTCCATACACAACAAAGTATATATTATAATGTATGTGAATTGAGTGTTTTGCGTTGATCATAGTTTAGTTGCCGACTTTTCAGATTATAATTTTCATCTTGGTTTCATATCAATATTTTATCATTTACTGGTTGATAATTCACTTCCAAATATGCGTGACACATGAACAGGCAAAGCCTTGTCCACTCGTTAAACCAATACATCTGTCCAGTTCGGCTCTGAACTCTATTGAAAATCAATCCAACTCACCACAACGGTTTTTGGGACAGTGTATGTTTTTTACTCTCAAGTTTCCCCCTTCGTTTCTACTGTGTATTCGTAGAGTTTTTATTCGTCTGGAAAGTGGCTGATAGAAAAAACCTTGAAAATTAGGTATGTATATCTACATATGAATAATGGCGTTTCTGAGGACAAGGGTGTTAATGCCCACTGAAAGTTAGTCCATTTGTGTCGAATCAGATCAGTAGCAACTGATAATAAAATCACGGCAGGTAATGCTTCAACTGATACTGATGATTTTTCTCCGAATTCGACCGAAGTAATTAACACTCCTGACTACCTGCATCAATATAAATACGTAATCGAAAAATTCATTCATAAAAAAAATAATCAAGATGAATAAGCCTCTGAAGAAGCTAGCCACTCGCGCTAGCGAAACGTCAGGAAGAAATTCCAAAGAACGACGGCCTTCCAAGTGACTACTCACCCTGCTGTGCGGGGTATGGTTGTTGTTTACATCAAAGAGTACCCAACTAACAAGAGACGAAAAAAAGTACTTTTTCTGATTGCATTTTTCAGTGCGCCTGCTCGAAATAATTGGCATTTCTGTTGATGTCAATCTGTTCTTCCTGTCTTGAGAATGTATCGTAGAGTTGCCGATTCTTGCTTGATTTATGGCATTTACCGGGTATTGATTATACTACCAGGAATTATATGAACAAAAATTCTTAAGACAAAATGTGTAAATACAACAAGTGCATACTGAATTAATGTAGTCAACCTAGTAATTATTATTATGTTAAATACAAAAATGTTTTTAGTTTTCCTATATCCAAGGTAACACTTACAATTTTGTAGATTACCGGTTTTTGTGTTTGATAAAAATATAATATTTTTTATAGTTCATTATTGATCGGGTGTAGAGAAAATAGCGTATGCAACTCTCATGTAATGGTCATTAATACACTCGCATAAACCATACAAAACGAGCCGAAGGCTAGTATCGTATCCTAGTAAATGTTTGTATAATAATAACCATCATTACATGTTCGTTGCATAATATACTACTAGTTTTCATTATCATTTTCAAGGGTGTGCTCAGAAAATAGACGGGCCTTCTGCGGGCAAGTCTCTGTCAATTATCTTAGGTAACGCAGCGTCTGATTTTTACGGAAGCGCATTTGCTATTTCAACTGTAGAAAAACCCAGAAGAACCCAACTGGGTCGGTCGGTGTATTAGAAAAGATTGCATATCTAGGGAACCAATAATTACCTATCGTAACTAGCCAGCCAGAAAAAAATTGCTCCAACCGCGGTTCGAACCAGCAATGATATATTCTCATCTGATTTTTATAAGTGTTCTACATTTTGTATTTTGTACAATTTTATAGGTATACATGTATTTTTGTGAATTAGTATTTTGCTAAATAAAGACCTAATAATAATAATAATCTCATATACGATAACGCCGTAGACCGCTAGACTGCCAGTCAAGTTCAGCGTCAATCACCTTAAAATATTATAGTTAATATAGGACTTTATTGATCATAACAAATGAAATGATGAAGCATCATTCAAGTGTTTCTCAGCCTTATCAACAATGAGGCTAGACTATTTGGCAATGAACACACTAGACGAACGGTTCTAGTTTTACTAATGAAAATAAAATATATTAAATTTAATCAAACTTCATAAAATAATAAGGCTCCTCTGATATATGCACTTGCTTGAAACACTAAAATCGAGCAACGTTTCAAGTTTAATTCAATTTCATTTGTTGTTTGATATTTTTGTTCACCAATTGATTGTAGCCATTTCAACCGAATTAAAATCATTTCTGGTTTCAGGAAAACTGATCAAAACAATACATTCATGACTTCAAAAAAATATTTGTGTCTCAATCCATTCACTTCGTGTTATAATTCAGAGAACTGAATTCTATAAATGAAAACATTAAGATTTTTTTATGAAAGTGAACGTTTTCCGATGAAATATCAGTAAATTTGAATAAAAATTACACCAACAAAGTTCAATATCAAAAGTTTGTTAACAATTCTGTCCATCAAAAATATATAGTATCATAACGAAAACAGATATTAATCACCAATATTATTTTTCTTAGTGTAGTGCGGTTTTATACTAATTTTGATCACTATCTGTGATTTTTTCCCAGTGTACCATTTAGTACATTTGTCAATGCTGTGACGTATTTCCGGTCAATATGTTGTACAACCAACATCGAAGGTTTCGACGAAGCATTCCCGTCTTGTTAGTTATGGTACTCTTTGGTTTACATATATATATATATATATATAGAACCAGTGAATAGTGGGGTGTTTCAGCAAGTAAAGGAGTACTCTTTTAAGTTAGTCCAAGCTTTCGGAAAATTTTATTTCCATCATCAGGGAAACTACAATAATATATAAAAAGTTGTGAAGTAATTCTAAAATATTAATAGCTAATGACTTACATCTTATTTGAGGATGGTTACATTGATGTTAGAGATGAAATGATGGTACATTGTTGACGATGAAACATGATACATAATTAAAACTTGATTAAAAATTGTTTCAGTTAAAATCTAGACGTTACTCTCACGTGAGCTTGTCAGTTATACTAATTGAAATTTGAAGTTTGAAGTATGACATTGATTTGAATTTTGAAATATGAAGTTGACAAATTGAGTTGTGGCTGAGGGCCTGGGTTGTCAGTGTGTTACCAACTGAATTCTAGTTACTAATTTGATACAATTTAAATTGAAATATTACTAAATTGTGGCTACCTTGGATTTTGATTATGCAATTGAATTACTGAAACTAATATTACTATTGGATAGGTTCTTATCTAGAGTCAATAAATAAGAATATATTTCACTTAGGTGATTAATGTCTGTTCGTTTGTTCATACAATTATTGTTTTGAAAAATGTAGGACATTTCTAAAAAGGACCTCTTAACTGTTAGTGATTCAGTGGTTAATACTTTTATTGAGTCATAATCCATATGGTGGTCAAACTCATTCACATGGTTCGCCAGTGCACATCTCTCAGGGTGTAATCTTGAATCACTTTTGTGAGAAACGACTCTAGCACCTAATGCTCGTGAAGTTTGGCCAACATATATTTTGTTGCATTGTTGGCAAGGAATACTATAAACGACATTCACCTGATTTATCAAGGGAACCTTGTCTTTGACTCTGCTGTGAATTGATTTGATAGTTAGGACGGTTTTGTTTGCTATTTTTATGTTGGGTAAAATTTGGAATATTCTAGAAAGTCTGGGAGTGATCTCCCTGATGAACGGTAATGATGTGAAAATGGAGTGGATTGGGGCATCATCAGCAACATTGCCATTGGTATTGTTTGTGATTGAATTGTAAATTTCTAGTGATGTAGATGTACTGAACAAAATATTGTTAATTAATTGAGTTGGATAAGAATTATCTATGAATAATTGTGCAAGAATTTTTAAATTTTTATTATGGAAACTTTTATCTGAGATTCTTAGCACTCTGTTCTTTAGTTGTTTGACCAAGTTCACTTTGATCGAGTGTTTGTGATACGAGTGGTAGTTCATGTATCTACCTGAGCTGCAGGGCTTCCTGTACCAATCAATTAGGACTTTGTTGTCCTTTGTTCTGATGAACTTTGTATCAAAGAAAAAAAAAAAAAAAAAGAAGACAACCAGCAATCAGTACCCTTCCTTGATACAAAGTTCATCAGAACAGCGGACAACAAAGTCCTAATTGATTGGTACAGGAAGCCCTGCAGCTCAGGTAGATACATGAACTACCACTCGTATCACAAACACTCGATCAAAGTGAACTTGGTCAAACAACTAAAGAACAGAGTGCTAAGAATCTCAGATAAAAGTTTCCATAATAAAAATTTAAAAATTCTTGCACAATTATTCATAGATAATTCTTATCCAACTCAATTAATTAACAATATTTTGTTCAGTACATCTACATCACTAGAAATTTACAATTCAATCACAAACAATACCAATGGCAATGTTGCTGATGATGCCCCAATCCACTCCATTTTCACATCATTACCGTTCATCAGGGAGATCACTCCCAGACTTTCTAGAATATTCCAAATTTTACCCAACATAAAAATAGCAAACAAAACCGTCCTAACTATCAAATCAATTCACAGCAGAGTCAAAGACAAGGTTCCCTTGATAAATCAGGTGAATGTCGTTTATAGTATTCCTTGCCAACAATGCAACAAAATATATGTTGGCCAAACTTCACGAGCATTAGGTGCTAGAGTCGTTTCTCACAAAAGTGATTCAAGATTACACCCTGAGAGATGTGCACTGGCGAACCATGTGAATGAGTTTGACCACCATATGGATTATGACTCAATAAAAGTATTAACCACTGAATCACTAACAGTTAAGAGGTCCTTTTTAGAAATGTCCTACATTTTTCAAAACAATAATTGTATGAACAAACGAACAGACATTAATCACCTAAGTGAAATATATTCTTATTTATTGACTCTAGATAAGAACCTATCCAATAGCAATATTAGTTTCAGTAATTCAATTGCATAATCAAAATCCAAGGTAGCCACAATTTAGTAATATTTCAATTTAAATTGTATCAAATTAGTAACTAGAATTCAGTTGGTAACACACTGACAACCCAGGCCCTCAGCCACAACTTAATTTGTCAACTTCATATTTCAAAATTCAAATCAATGTCATACTTCAAACTTCAAATTTCAATTAGTATAACTGACAAGCTCACGTGAGAGTAACGTCTAGATTTTAACTGAAAGAATTTTTAATCAAGTTTTAATTATGTATCATGTTTCATCGTCAACAATGTACCATCATTTCATCTCTAACATCAATGTAACCATCCTCAAATAAGATGTAAGTCATTAGCTATTAATATTTTAGAATTACTTTACAACTTTTTATATATTATTGTAGTTTCCCTGATGATGGAAATAAAATTTTCCGAAAGCTTGGACTAACTTAAAAGAGTACTCCTTTACTTGCTGAAACACCCCACTATTCACTGGTTCTATTCTTAACTAGTCAGCAACGACTACCCTTCCTCTATATATATATAAATATATATATATATATATATATATATATATATATATATATATATATATATATATATATATGTAAAGTACAGTATTGTCTTCAAAATACAAATTTTAAGTCCCGGCTCCCCCAAGAAGGCCTTTTTCAATATTTCAAATTCGAAAAATATAAAAATTAATGAAATTTTTTTTCTGTAAAAATGCTCAAAATCTGTTGTTATTTGATCTTCTTCTTGAACTTATGAAAAACACTTGCACTTGACTCGAAGTCTAATAAAATAGTTCAAAGTATATCATTCAATTTTTGACATATTTCACGAAATTCCAATAATATTTTTGTTTTCATATCTTTCATAAATCCATATTGAATGGAAGTGGCCGTTACTTAATGAAAGTCCATATTAAACAAATAAAATACAGTTTCCTGTAAGATACTCACATATTAGGGTTTACTACACCGCGACACGTGTTTCGCTATACAATAGCTTTCTCAGCTAATTCTGAAGTCAAAAGTTCCTGCTAAATAGACATGACCAACACGTAAATAGATTAATTGAGTATATCTGAAGCTATTTCAGTGAAACAGTTCAGAGATACGAGTTTAAAATAGTATAGTCACTCATAATATAAGAGTATTATAATCTCTAGAGAGTTCCATCAACAAGTTCGATTTAGAATGAATATCAGACAGTGAGTGAGAGTTTGATAATCTTCCATTTTGTATAACAGCTCAATTTTTCGTATCAATCAATCATACAAAACCGATCATTTTTTTTTAATTTGAATTACCCGCTTCAGAGCGTAGTAATCTACATAACCGGTATTTCGGCCGTTATACGTTATATGTTCCACTTTTTCCATTCATATTGGAAGACAGAGAAGAAGAAAAATCTGCTCGCGTGTTATGTATGAGTGTATATTTTGTTGATTTCTCACCAGTGTATTCTAAAGTTCAAAGACATATTATAAAAATTTCAATGTTTCAAGGGTAATTTATAACGAGGTTAGGTTGAAAGATTATGGAATTGTATCCTAAAGCATGAAACACTCACCCCTAAAAAACAAAAAGCGTACAACGGTACAATATAGAAAATGAACTAGAGGGTGTAATAAGCCTAATCCCAAATTTTTGTACAAATCGGTGCTGGAAGAATAAATTGCGAGGTTTAACGATTTTTTTAGCTTCATTTTCTCAACTAACTCTCAACAAAGCATATTCCCAGCCTAAAAAAACAGGAATTATATAAAAAAATTGTTTAATGTTGAGAAATCACTTCGCATACAAATTATTCGATACTGTACAAAACACACACTTTCATCTGTCAATTATTCTTTTCTTTGGGTTGTCTTTTCTTCATTCGGTACCAACCAATCACTTTTATCACCACGTAAACGACTGCGAAAAAACAGAAGAGGAAGAACAGCGCAACGTCCACCAGGAAGTACTCAAAGAAGGACATATCGGCAGCAGGGCTTCTGAGGTGCTTAGCACCCTTGTGGCGGATGACGTACTCTATCCACCAAACGGCTTTTTCTACACCTTTCATTGGCTGGTCGGTCAGAATGGCTTTGGCCTCTCGAACTCTATTTTTGTATCTGAAAGATTGAGAAATATTCATTGTGAGTAAATCAATTCTATTCACAAATTTCGAAAATGTGCTCATGATACTTTTAGGTTGGAAAGTGACCAATTGTTCACTCAGAAGAAGACGAAGTCGGCAAAATACCTTGCCGACCTCTTGACACTGTCTCTATACCATTTTTTTTCGAAACGTCATTCTGAAGTGCTTTGTTCCCCGCTAACGTGTTCTCACCCATAGCCTATTTCTCAAGTACAGGATTGGGCGCATTCGTCACTCAAAGCCATTCCATTTTTATTGTCAGAAATGCCGTTAAAATTTCAATAAATAACCCAAATTATACTATTTGCAGCAATCCTCGTGAAATATAACGGAAATTTATGACAAATGTCGAACTCATTGAGCGAACCTAAAGGAACTGAATTGACATTTGCAAATAATGACAATATCGACATCTGTGAAAGCGTTCAAATAATCAGCAATTCTTATTGAGAAATCGATAACTGGAAGTCATTGAAAATATCCAGAAATCGGTGGAATCGACCAAGTAACATCATCTTGATGAATGAAAAAATGTATTTATTGGTTTCAACTCTATATAAATATTGAAAGATTTGTGAAATATCTCATCGACGATATTTATTCAGGTTCAAAAAGAGTTAATTTCAATTGGAAATGTTCTCATCTACAGCAATGTTGGGAGATGGCTTTAGATAAAAGAAAACTGGTTATTTCATATAGAAAAAATACCCTTGTGGTGAGGGCCTCACTAGAGCCACTCGGAATGCGGATAGTTTCATCTTATCAAATAATAGCAAAGCAGCATTAAAATCAATGGACTTGAAAAATTTCCTGCCACAGAGGAATCAAGTTACCGTAATATGGGTACCAGATCATGGGGAGATTGAAGGAAATGAGAAAGCTAATATTTCTGCAGAAGGAGAAAACGCCATTTACCCTTTATGGGAACCTTCTGAAGATTTTCAAAATTCCACATGAAGGAGAAACCACGAAGATGAGAAATAGATAATCAAGACGTCACTGGTACAAAAGTCCTGGACGAGCGAGGAGGTACATCATCCCTTCGCCAAAAAGAACTGAAAAGCTCTCAGGGATAAATGAGTAACTGTCCACTGAGGTATCACTTCAGTGAAATGGGCAGGGTTGACTATGAGGACTGCCATTACTTCGGTATTGCCGCCAAAACTTCAGAAAGTTTGCTTGAGGAGTGCTTAGCTCTGTTCTGATTCATTTCATCAGGAGCCTGAGCATCTAGGGCTTCGAATAGTTACGAGTCATGTACAATATCTCAAAGATCGCAGAACTAGGATGCGGAATGCTTTACCGACCACCTACACCCTGCATTCTACCTACGCGGTAGGTTGATGAACTAACACTTATCAGCAGACAACTTTTCTTCTAGGTGAAATTCCGAAATGCTTGACTTAACTTAACTTAATAAAATCCCATGGCATTCTGATTGCACCACCTTGCATTGAAGTGAAACTAGCTTCTACTAACTAGTTTCTACCTCATAGACTGAACGAATGACGCAGTGTTGTTGACACTTCGAAGGAAGGAAAACGAGGTGTATGCTATATCAAACACGATTTCAATGACGGCATTGTCATCAATGATGAATGATAAACTGATCTGAATGAAGTTCTTAATGAAATAGAGCAAGTTGCATTTAAAAATATTTTTCTAGCACGTTTTGACGGAATTATTCACGTTTTCCTATAGATTTTTTCGACCTGGAATTAATTTTTCATTTTCAATCAATTATTATTTTTTATATAAAGGAAAACACAAAACTACTATGAAAGAAGTAATATCAAAAGCACCAACGAACTTTATGTCATTCGTAGAGTTTCGATTCATAAAAGTAGAGAATTTTCAAATTCTTAATACCAAATTCTTGGACTTGAAGCACGTTTTGCTAGCAAGGTAAGCATCTTCAGGAGAAGAAATATCAGTTTGATGTCAATTGGATCTCTATTAGAAGTCTTGATAAACTGCACGCCTATGAATTCATAGTGTAGAATTTCCTAAAAGTGCTTTTTATTGGCTTCAAGTTTCGTAGTTTGGCGCCATATAGGCAGAACAATAAATAGGTCAAAACCCAATTTTTTTTAACGATAATCTTTTCCATGATAATTCTGTACTTACTTTTTGTTTTCGGCCACTTCCAAAATAGCATTTTTGAACTGGTCTTTGGTCATCGTCATTGGATTCAGTCCTATCGCAATGCCAAAATCCTGTATTTTTCTGATATTGTAAGGCTGATCGGTGATATAAGGCAGCCCTACCATTGGTACTTCATTACTTATAGCCTCTTCAATGGATTGAAGACCTCCCTGGGTAATGAAAACCTTAATGTTGGGGTGGCCTGTAATAAGGAAGAGATTGCCCTTAGAAATGACGGAAACAGTTATAAAAAAATTAACGCCAGTATTCAGGAATGTGTAGCACCTTCGAAAGACTATGAGGGGGTAGCTTGTTCAGTTGAGGAATTTTCAATGGATATATTATCCCATTCAATTCTGAGACTTACCCAAAACGTCTTGCTGAGGTATCCACTTTCTTGTGAGAACATTGGCTGGTTGATCGGGTAGGTAATCAGTTTCCCATTTCCATAGAATCTTATAAGGCAGTTCTGACAGAGCTTGTATTATGATTCTTCTTGTATTTTCCGAAATATTCGAACTCCTCACGTTAGAGCCAAGACTGAAATAGACCACTCCTTCGGGGGCAGAATCTAAGTAATCCTGGAGGTCCTGTAAAGATGTTCGAAAAAGTTGAAGTCTCAATCTTAGAAGATACGGTGTTAAAGTAATCAATTTCTAGGAAACAGAAATTCCAATCTTATCTTTAATACATTATTTATGCTTGAAAGTATTGTGAAAGTATTTTTTTAAGAAAGATCCTTTGTTCTTTTATTCAAACGATTTGAAGATTGGGAAATAAATGCCATTTCTAAGAACATTCTCCTCGAAACATTCCTTTCAATTGATAAAATTTTTGTGGAACTGTTAAAAGAACCAATCTCAATCATTTGAGTGAAATTTATTCATATTTATTATTGATTGATGGGAATTCCAGGGTTCTCGAAGGCAATTCAAGTAACGTTACTTAATCAAAATATTGAATGTATATTTTTCTACAAAACTGAATTCATTTTTCAAAAAAAAAATTATTACTATATTACATTTTCCCACCCCTTCTTTTGCAGCACCTGTAATTGTATTGAGGTCTCAGCGGCTTAGGCCAAATTGTGTCTCAACAAGAATTTTTCAATGACATTTGACATTTTTCACGAATGACGTTTGACGCCTTCATAACCATAAAATTTCATACCCTTCTATCTTTTCCACATGGTGTTCGTCACGACATATTTTCATCAATAAGGAATAAAATAGTTTTCAACGTGTTTAAGTGTTTGTAGTGATACGTATCGATGTTTTTAAAAAAAAATTACTATGTGTCATCTGACTTTTCTAACCATCCCATTTAGCGACCATCCTCACCAACAATGTAAGTAAGGAAAATTTTGTTTCATACTTTCAGTCGTGGCAAGGAATTTCATATATTCCATGTTACTCTTTGGGTATTGTATCTTCAGGTGAGCGCAAGAAAAAGGATAATTGATTGTTTGCTGTGAAAACTATCTTGATGTCGTATTTTGTCAGAATTCGGAATTTCCGGAAGTTCCAGACAGCACATATCCGACCGAGGAAGCCCATCCGAGCACATATATATATATATATATATATATATATATATATTATTTTTAAATAACATTCAACCCACCTTTGGCAACGGCTTCTTCTCCTTGATGTGTATTTGGTTGATTTCGATCATATTCGGTACGTTAGGCCTGATGGGGTGGATAATGGGATTGACAGTGGTCAAAACAAGACTCATATTTTTCTCAACGTCTCATAAATACGGAATATTCTCCCCGAAATGTTTACGGGCAACTTTGTCGGCTAAAGGAAGAGCGTACCAGTAATACATAATTCTGTAAAGTATGTTGTGAAGCACGCTGGAAACCTTGTCAGAAAAACTCAGTTTTCCGTGGAAGTTCAGCATGATATCCGGTGCCACCAATGGATGGGTGGGATTCCCAACAGCGTCATGGGCATGGAGGTACAAATCCATGGAGGAAATTCCTGCAACAAAAAGTGGCGTTAAACGACGGGTGTTCATTTTGTGTGTATTTTGTGCAAGTAATTCTTGCAACAAAGAATTTTATGAAGTCATTTGTGTCAATTTCACTTAAACTTCGAGTTCTGTCACCCAACCCCAAGTTGTTGTTTCTTGATCAACTGCATGATAAGGCAAAACCAATCGACAGTGGTGTACCGCAGAAAAGGAATTGGGTTACAATTCATGATCCTCAAAAAATAAACGTGATAACTGAAACCTAATGCTAAAAATAAATAAAAATAGTGTGGAAGGAACATAATTTTTCAAAAATGGTACAAATAATTTCAGTAGTTTCCAAGAAAAAACGCAGCAATTATCAAAAAAAAACATCTCACAGTAGCTTATGATACATACAAATATGACAATGATGAAATAGTTTTTCCGGAAGAATTATTCTCGTCTATTCACAATGCCTACTCGATACAAAAAATGTTTTTCCCCATGTTCATGCAAGAAGCAAATGTTTTCTCGTCCCACTATTTTAATCCGTTCATTAGGTATTTGACAGCTGTTAGGTGATCGCTCATTCAGAATACACGTGTTATCTAAGGAGAAAATTCCAAAGAACGACGGCTTCCAAACCCGAAGATAAGTAATAATACTGAAAACCTCTGCCGGTAAAGCCTTAACCATTTCGTTAATTATCTATTATATTTAATGTAAAAAACTCTAAAATCCTTTCAATTTGTATAATAGCTCAACTTTCCAGAACAAGTAAGTCGATTGAATGCGGAAAATTGCATTTCAAATATTTTTCTCATCTGACATTTTTTTATAAAATTAATGGCAAAAAATTTACAGGCATTTTTTCATAAAGAATTGAAAATAAATGCAATTTTCTCGAGACGCATTACTGATAATGGAATGGACGTTACTATTTGTAATAGTGTATTTCAGCCTCGTTGAAATTATGAAACAAAATCACCCCGGACATCTGTGTTTTCCGCCATCTTTTTCAATCCATAGGGGTCAGAGGGGCCAATAAACTAAATTAAACGTGAAAATATCATTTTTTGAACCCCAACGGGAGGAAGAGAGGGGGAAAACATTTTCGTGAATGTTTTTCAGACCTGAGTAACATTATTCGCAGGTCAAATCGCGATATCTCAATCCAGGATACCCTTTCACCAAAATAGAACGTAATTTTTGTTCACCCTGGATCAATAAATTGAATCAACTGGGCTGTTACCAAAATCATCATTGAAATTCCGTTCAAATGTATGATAAGACCTATTTCTCCAATCCATTTACAATATACATTGAAATATCGGCATTTGAAAATAAAAATCGACTTAATTCAGGATTTACGTTGCAAGAATATTGTTTACATGATTACTTAGTACACTTATCCACAATTCAGCCACTCAATTTATAAGTCAGCATTATGAAGTAATGCAAATTGGCATTTCAGATCACTTGATGTCTGGAGAGCAAACACCAGTTTTACCATGGAAATCACATTCATTTGAAACTTCTGACAAGTATCTGAAATACCTAATAACTCTGAGCGCTATGTGGGGGCAGTTATGCTACTCTGTATCTATCACCAGTCCAGTTTTACCATGGAAATCACATTCATTTGAAACTTTTGACAAGTATCTGGAATACCTAATAACTTTAAGCGCTATGTGGGGACAGTTATGCTACTCTGTATCTATCACCAGTTGCGTTGTGGGTGGTGTAAAAAAGATATGCAGCCACTTATATTATGTTATATTTTGTTACAGTTGAATATTTGAGATATTTTTTTGGCTCGGACTATACTTCAAGTAATAATTGCCCATTGGCTCCCGGATTATATAGATGAGCACGTTGTCCTGTTTCCCCGCTCCCCAATCACCGACTTGGGATTCACACCTTCGAAGGTAAGGCCCCGTTAATCCATTGCTTGAACAATTTCAACTTCCGAGCGTTGACTTTTGCAGGGGGCGTTAGTTGATTAAGGGAAAAACCATTATGAATCCATTTGAATTTCTGGGAAACTATACCTACTCACCAATAACAAGTGCTGAAAATCTTGCTCCTAAACTATACACGAGGGAAAAGATATGACTTGTTTGCAAGAGAACGACGTCAAAATATTCCGTATTATTATGTATCAAAGTTTGTATTTCTTCGAGCTCTAACTGGGCACACATCATATTATCCTGGAAACTCAAAATACCCAGATTGATTGCCATAACAGATTTTTCTATGGAAAACGTCCTCGACAGATTTCCGGAACTTTTCATCTCATAAGTGAAGCCAACGTCTATCTTCCGCAGATTCACCAATCTGGAATCGTTCGGGATACCGATATCCAAGTATTCTGGAACATTCTGCGAAGTGAAACAGAATCAGGAAGAACGAGCTTCAAAAATACGAAGCTTGGATTTCTATTTTTATTTTTCGTGCGAAGAAATACTTCACTTCTCGTCAGCTTCTAATGATCTAAAGGCTCAGATGCGACTTGTCTTGGAATATAGAATATGACTTTGTAGGAATAGGTACTCCTGCCATCTGAATACTAGATGATGATGGATCGATAGAAGAGATATGTCTGGGTTCTCCGAGCATCGAATTCCAAGTTCATGTTACCCCATTCTATTATTTTTATCAAGTAATCGTTAATTTTATTGACGTGAATGTTTATTTGAATTTTTGTTCCTTGGGCTGGTATGGGGATTCTGGAAGAGAAACAAGTATGAAGAAAACTGTCGTCCGTAAAACTATGTACTGAACGATATGTTTTCTTTAGCAAATCATTGATATGAAGCAGAAATAAAGTGGGCGCCAGAACAGAACCCCGTGGAACACCTGCATTTATTGGGAGAATATCATATGATACTCCATCAACAACCACATACAGAGATCTGGCAGACGAGAAACTCTTCAACAAAGCACACAACTGAGGAGGCAAGCCATAAGACGGCAGTTTAGAAATGAGACCCCGATGCCAAACTTGATCAAACGCTTTTGAAATGTCGAGAATTTTCCGATTGAATGCTATCAAATATGAGGAAAATAAGCCAATGAGTCACTGATTGGTCTTTGATGTGCAGGAGACTAGAGTTCCAGAATAGTTCTCTCGCAATTCCAAAGAATTGAAGACTAGAACAGAAAAATTGACTGACGTGGTTCTGTTTGAGAAATGTCTGTATTGTGTCTATGAGTTTTAGGTGAAAATTGTGATGAGTGTTTGTTGAGGATTTTAGCAGAGGATTATAACATTCCTTGAAGTACTTCCAATGTAAAATGATGTTGTTGGTATTGCTTTGTGTGTGGTGTTGAGATTGTTAACAAAGTATACAGAAAAACTAGGGTTACTTGTTTGAAAAAGCATTATCTGTAGAAAAACAACTCCAAGTGGAAGTTGGCCCCACTATTAATTGATGAATATTGTAGAATTGAAAATACACATAGCTTGAATCTGGTGACGATATCGGCCGATCATTGATTACAGCTGTTGTTTTTCTTATATTTTCACGAACTGCGTAACATTATGAATAACAGACAACAACTTCAGGGGTATATAGTGAACAACTATATTTTTCTTCGAGACAGTTTGAATTTTACCTGTATTCCCCTTACACGATAAACATTTATACTCCATTACTATCACATGAAAATCTAAAGTCAATACTAGAAATTGCAATTATCTTCAAGGAACCCTGGATTATCAACCTGTGGTAGAAGTCCATTGTATCTCAAAGTGGAGTGCAGTAGATTTACGATGCAGAAAAACTCAAAGTCGTCTCCACAATTTAATATTTGAAAGATGTCAGTACGGTAATTCAGTACATGTTTCGAACCTACATAGGTTCATCATCAGCTGAATTTACATTGAATTATGGAGATGAAAAAAATAGAAAATTCACATGGTGAAGAAGTTCATGGTGTTAGGGATGTCCCAAATTCCCCTAATCACAAATTAATCACAATTTCATGACAATATTTTTTCAATGTCTTTTTGAACTTCACCATGTGAATTTCCTATTTTTTTCATCTCCATAATTCAATGTAAATTCAGCTGATGATGAACCTATGAATTTCCTATTTTTTTCATCTCCATAATTCAATGTAAATTCAGCTGATGATGAACCTATGTAGGTTCGAAACATGTAGTGAATTACCGTACTGACATCTTTCAAATATTAAATTGTGGAGACGACTTCGAGTTTTTCTGCATCGTAAACCTGGATTATTAGCTTATTTACGGTATTCAATTCTTTCTTGAAACTTTTTGAAAGTGAGAATTCCGATGGACGAGTTCATTGCCATCTCTCATATCCCGATTTTGTAAATGATTCGAAACTTGGTATACACATTGAGGGAGAAGTGCTTGAATACTATCAAACGAGTTTCAGAATTTTTTAATATTTTTCAATACGGATAAAACGAAGGTAATTCATATTCATAATCGTCAGAATAAAATAGAAACACTTCAATTAGATATGGATGAAATTTCGTTCAAAAGTAAAAGAGACAACGTAAGGTTCTTGAGGATATATCTTGATGAATGCATGAATTGGAATATTCATTGCCAGCACTTAATATCTGAACTCAATTCTTTGAGGTTTCTTTTCATGAATTTAAAAACGGTTTCGAATAGAGGTCAGTTACTCAACATCTACTATGCACAGGTAGATTCTAGAATTAGGTATGGTATTTGTTTCTGGGGTGGGTCGACCTCCGCGCAAGGTGTATTCATTGCACAAAAGCGAATACTTCGGGGCATGGCGTGTATTCCAGCAAGATAATCTTGTAGAAATCATTTTGGTATGTACAAAATTTCAACTTTTGTATCCGTATACATATTCGAACTCTGTGTATATGTTTTTGAAAATAAATCTAATTTTATGCTGAACAATAATGTTCATCAACACGATACAAGAATCAAAAATTAATTTCATATACCATTTGCAAAGCTCAAAGTTACCTACACTGCACCAGAATGCATAGGCTTGAAAGTTGTCTTCCGGAGTATCTGAAGGCTTCGGAATAGTTTTATAGGTTCAAAAAAGAATTGAAAGCATTTCTATTGGACAAATGTTATTACACAGTGTCAGAATATTTCAATGACTGATAGTATATTAAGTTAGGTTAGGTTAGTCATACGCTTTGTACTTTTAAATTGACAATTCCTATACAATTTTGAATTGTCTTTGTGGAAATGAAGATTATCTATCTATAAATGAAAGAATAATTCATACTAACAGAATAATTATAATGTTGAATACTTATATCATTTCGAAATGGAGCAAATTCAAGTGGAACTCTAAATCTCTGGGAATCATCACCGAATAACAATTTCAAAATCACAAATGGCATAAACAATTGAAATGAGAATGTATCTGAATAAATAAAATTACTATAAAGTTTATTGTTCTATCTAGGAATATGACCTTCTTCAAGAGGTCCCATTCCTCCCACAAGTCGAGTCTTGGCAACCTAAACATCTATTTTCCTCAAATTTGTCAATCCAGATTCATTGAGAGGATTCGGTGTTATCACAGTCACTTCATGTTGTATAATGTTGAATATCATTTCGAAATGGAGCAAATTCAAGTGGAACTCTAAATCTCTGGGAATTATCACCGAATGACAATTTCAAAATCACAAATGGCATGAATATTTGAAATGAATATTTCCCTCATATATAAAATGTCCCATAAGAGCAATGCAATTATCGAAAACTCACAGCGGTAAATGCATTGTATCAAGTCACCCTAACAACACATTTGAAACCGTTTCGCTAGACGTCAGTAAACAACACAAATAAATGTCAGATAGACTTCAAAAATAGAAAAACATTTCGCATTTTGGTGAGTGCTCCATACAATCTGTAGAGGAAAGTATAAATGAACAAAAAATAACATTTCCTTGAGAATTCCTTTATTCGTGAAATATTCCAATGAATTGCATTTGTGCATAGAAATGACCAGATAATATTGCATTCAAGCGTGATAACTTATACAAATTGCAGTCGGTTATTTTCACTTTCGCCAAAATATGAAAATAAACTCTTGCAATTTTTAGATATCACGCTTTCTTGCAAAATTATCAGTAATTATTAACCACTGCAATTATAAGCGAGAATATACCTGAATGAAGAAAATTACTATAAAGTTTTGTTTACCAAAGTGTTCAGCGTTTCATCAAGTCTTGCACATTTTTCGGCTGATAGTTTAGCTATCGATTACTAGATGAATACTAAACTTGAATAGTATAATTAATGCAACCCGATACTGAAATAGTTAATAAACCTTACCAATCGTGAATTAGTGTGAGGTGACAAGAGTGTAGGTACTTCCTACTTGATGAGGGACCAGTTATGTGAATTCGAAAAATAGTGAGAACCATGAATTCAACACATTGTTGAATGGGGATCAAACACAGTTTCAACTCACCGACAACTGGTGCTGCAAATTTAGCACCAAGACCATTCAACAAAGGGTTTATGTAAATCGCTTGCACTAGAATGATATCGAAATATTCCTCCTCATCGGTAATCAACTTTTTCACACTCTCTTGACCCAACTCATATTCCAATACATCCAGAAAACATTGAAAGATAGTGAGGATGGATGCTAGTACGTGTTTTCGTGAAATGACCTTGTTCAAGAGGTCCCATTCCTTCCACAAGTCGTAGGCAACCCCAACATCAATTTCTCTCAAATTCGTCAGTCCAGATTCATTGAGGGGATTCGGCGTTATCACAGTCACTTCATGTCCTCTCACAGATAGCTCTCTCCATATTGGTTGTAAAATTCTCTGACCACTCAATGATGGAACAGGAAAAAATCCTAATATTCGATAACATTGACTGGCGTTAAACAAAATCGCCAAGTAGCAGAATTGTATGTTCATTCTGATAGAGTTTTAACCAACAACTGATGATAGGGAAGGAATGACGGTTGAAGTTGTACTTCTTTCATACCACTTGCAACGATAACTTCGATAAACACATTCGAAACATAATGAACATTTCGAAGCCACATATTTATCGGGAAAATGAATATTTGAATTATTATGATTGGGGAATATGCATGATTTTTATTACGTCGTAAATTGATTATTTACATCTATATGACATATACAAAATATGAACAAGCTTGATAATATACAAATTTCGAAGTGGAAATTGAAAATTTGAATGAATTTGAGCCGTTCACACGCCACCATTCAGCGCGCTCTTTGAGTGATGATCAATTAGTTGACGTGTTTCGTGCTTGTTCAGTCCGACCGTTTCATTTTCTGTTCCCAAACATATTATGGAAGGAGCTGAAAAACTTTTTATCCACACCCGTGCTCTAATAATACACTTGTATGCCCACAACCCGTTTTATAATGAAATCCATTACGATACAGATTTTTCATTACGATACAGATTTTTGACCAATAGAAACCCATTATTTATCAATCAAGCATGATGTGCATGCTCTGCATTTGACGTTTGTCAAGTCAAAATCGGTATAGGTATTGAATTTTTGAAGAGAATAGCCAAACTTCGATAATCATAACAAAATGTCTGATACCAGCGATATGGGAGAATCACCTTCGCCGGCAGAAATACAGTTAGAATGGTTGAATTTTTCATTTGAGAAATGCATTATTTGTTCATTAATTTTTTGATCACATTTTGTAAGCTCTCCGTAGGCGAGCGTTCTTAGGCGCTGAGACTATATTAGCTAGTAGGAAGAGTTGGAAGAGACATGGGTTCGATTCCGGCCTCGAGTTATCTTTTTTTTCGATCTTTGATGTTCTCTTCATTTCTCATCGTTTCATTTCTCGAAGTAAAACCATTTATTACAATTCTGTAGAATTTTTCAAAGAAATGCGTTTAATTAGTATTATTGTCTGCGATACAAATATAAATATAATATTTGTAGTTCTTCACTATTTATCAGCGTATGCAACTCTCATGTAATGGTTATCAATACATGATCGTTGCATAATATACTATTACCTAACTACTGTAATTGAACTATCAGAATTACAGCTGATACAGTATTTTTCCGTATTCCAATCAATGAAAAAGTATGAAAACAATGATGTAATATAATAAGAGGAGATTATGTATCTCCAAAATCGTGTTTATATCGTAAACATTCGACATAGTCGATGGGCATACTGGCGTTAAATCAAATCATCTTTCGAACAATTCGTTCAGGCCAGTCTCAAATCTACCTACACAGTAGGTTTTGGCTGGCACCTGTCAGAAAAAACAACTACCCCCCTGGCTAATACCACGAAGGGCATTGAATCATACCGACCGGTGCCGGTTTCTTCGCAGAAGAAAATCCTACACTTATTGTGAGTTAGTCAGAAAAAAGTTTTGCATTAACAGTGTAGAATTCGATTCTAAACTAACCTAACATAGTTCTTGAACATATCGGAATATAGATTCGTAATATGAATATCTTCTGTGGGCATGTATGAGTACCAACCTAGTTATACACAGGAATACAGGTTTCGAATATTTTCCTCACAAGCACCACTAACACAGTATGAATATCAATGCCGATAAATCCACTGCCATGCACCGAGACCGAGACGTCCACCTTTTATAAAACCTCTCCTCTTCCATACTGGAGATCGTGCCTGTGAAGTGTTAGAGAGAAGTCAAATAACAATTGGTTATCACCCGTTTCATTCGATGTATTGACGGGATTATGTATAGATTATGGAAGGTTTAATGATGTCACAAGAGAAGACACCTACTTCTATTTAGAATAGATGACCTCTTCAACATTTTTGCTGATTTCAGGTGGTTCTCGGCGCTAGATTTGAAGAGTCGGTACTGGGTACATCCCAGAAGACGAAAACAAGTCTGCCATTTCCAGCTGTTTTTACCCGCCCTAGGTCTCCTCATTGACACTTAGGTGGAGTTGCGATCACAAAACATTTCAAAGGATCAGTTCCTCATTTGAGAAAAATCTGAATCTGGTGCAGATGGCGTAAACCTTCAAAGTAAAGCGCCATCTGCTGGATTCACATGGATTTATCTGCCCACTGTCAAAATTATCAACCTGAAAATAAATTCAGAAATCGAGTCATTATTAATATAATTCATAATTTTTCAATTCAAATGAATCATTCACGCATGTTATATCATTCAGCTGTAATAGTAGTATTTATTTCCGGCGATTTTCCAAGTTCAACGTCGTTCCAGACATCAGGTTTCATGTAACATCACGGGTCGTCAATAATCGTAAATGAACGCTGAGAATTGCAAACTTAGCGATCGTCAGCGAAATAGTTCATGACGACAGGATAAATTTTATATAAATTGGAAAACTGTCTTCTGAATCGGGCTTTTTGTTGTTTGAGTCTTAAGTGATCAGTTTGACGAACCAAACTAATTTTCAAAGTAATCGTCGCCATTTTCAAGAATGAAGACAGCACATTTTCTCTGTCTTAGAATTATAATGTGGGTACTTACATTCCTATTGAATTCCAACTGCATTGTTTCAACCTGATTTATTTTATGGACGGGTAATTATATCAAGTAGTTTTTATTCATTCACTGTGACACACACAATAACAAACTATGCTTTTTGTCTAATTCTTTTTTGTCAAACTTAGTGAAACTTCATTATCTCTCACTCTTCCACTCCACCAAGGTTCGATTCGAATACACAGTGAGAATCACCTCTCGCAGCCAAGCTAAAAGTTTCACGTTCCTCATCATTTGATTGTCCTCATTTGGAAGGGTGGTTCTCTTCAAAAACCCTCTCAAAAGTCACGTCCGATAAACTTCTTCCATACGTTCAACAGCATGTTTCACTGATGCCTTCTGATCGTCCATTTCACAGCTTTTTGTCAACGTGACATTTGAATGGGAAGACTTTCATCATGTTCTTGACACATTTTTCATCAAACAAATGAACTAGCATTATTGCATTTGATAATTTACAAACACCACTCCCTCTTTTCTTTTTCGTGACAGTATTTCAATACACAAACAAGTCTGCACTCGTTTTGACGACGGAAAATACATCTAGAACAAGAGGATTGCATCAAACGTAACGAAGGAACAGTAAAGGTAAGCGTCCATAGGTACGCATCGTACGTATCGTACGGATCGTACGAAACGGATTTTAGAATTATTAGTATAGTAAGTTATACATATGCGTCCACTGACCGGCAGCGGACGGATAGCACGTATCGGTCCGTCGGTAATGCCGATGAAATTTATCGAAGTGGCAACTTTTCCGACTGGTGCGAATGACGTTATGCGGATTGCCGATAAGTGGACGCAAATCACAATAGGTAGTCACTGGTCGCCTCACAGATCATTTGAATTTTGTTACATTTCGACACTAAGTACACACACGTGCTTTAATTATATTTGTTTTTACGCATATGGAGCAAATCAGTGAATAGTGTATGATATTCTCCAAATTGTGATCTTTTTTTGAATATGTCATGTATCCACCATCTATATCTTCTCTTTTTCCCCTCCTTTCTTCTTCATCTACTAACAAAGCAATAATGACAAGTTCTTCATCACTTTTCATGATCGGAAACATTACACACTGTAATGTTTCCGATCGTCCACTCAGTACGAAAATGCGAATGTTACATAAAAGCCGACCGTCGCATCGGCAATCCGATCGCTGCGGATACAGTGGACGCACTACCAAAAATCGATCCGTTTTATACGATGCGTACGATACGTACGATGCGTACCTATGGACGCTTACCTTTAATCTCCGATTCAGTTCACATCTCCGATTCAGTTTATATCCGATTTGATTCATCATTCAGAATTCAGTCTTCAATACAGTTCGATTCCGCTTCAGTGTTTGCTCCGAAATTAATTTTCATCACCGTTGGTTTCATTCACCGAAAATAAATGTCATTCTGAGGTTAGATCTGACAATTTTATGTTTCAAATATTTAGTTCTTTGCCTCTTGCCGTTATCTAGGCTCCATTTAGAACCAATCGTTTCATTCAGAGAATTTATTATATTTTTAATTTTGGGTTCTTGGTAGTTCGGCCATCAGCCGTTATCAAGGTTTCAGTTAGAACCGAGTTAAGTTTCATAATTTGTTGGGTTCTCGCTAGTTCGACCTTCTGTCGTTATCTAGGCTTAAATAAGAACCAGAAAAACTGTGATCTTAAAATCCGAAATATTCAAGTGTGTAAACCGTCCGCACTGAAGGAATTCGTCAGATCCAAACAGTTTCTTTGTATACATAATTCTATTTCCTCCTATTAGCGAATGCACCGCATTGAAACATTTCACCTGCCAACAATCCCTCCGAAACAACACCCTATGCAGTTCAACCTCAGAGTTCGTATACCGTTTACGAACGTTGCATTGAGAAATCGAAGATCATTCTTGCCAACCCCGTTTTTGATCTAGTTTTAGTTTTTGAACTACCGATTTATTTATTTATTCACATTTTTCGCATATTCATCCTATCTGTAAAATTCGTAAATTGGTGCAAATAAACTTGTCTTTCTGTACTTTCGTTGTTATTTTCTCCAATCTGTTTTCAGGAAACGAATCAGTGAAATAAGTGTGTTGAGAGGTAGAAAGGAAATATCTCTCGAGTGTGTATAAAGTGTCTCAAGAAAGTAAAAACGAATTACTTTCGAGATATTCAGATGCAAAGTGGTGTAATTGAAGCCTACACCAATTAGTACTCTGCCGTTGTCACAATTATCTGACCTCTGGATACCTCCATCTGATTGCTATCTAGGATTCTGAAGCATACCAAGTAATAACTGGCGCCCGAGGCATTGATTCACAAAACGATTTGTAATTCACAAAAAGATTTGTAATTTGATTTGAACCCAGGTAAACCCGTTACGGAGGAAACAACCATCTGATTCCGCTTCATCGACTCTTTCCGATTTCAGCGTTTGAGTTTGGATGGATTGTTGTGCACCATGAAAACTGAAGACTCGCACACAACGCGCAAATTTCAGTCACGTGAGCGCCAATCAATACAAGCTACTCACGCTCGTATTCCTATACGACTTTGTCGACACACTGAAAAAACTTCAGTGTACACAGTTGGCAGAATCTCTCGAAGAATTTTACAATAAACCGAACGACTGCGGCATCATCGAAAGCGGGAATGAGCAACGGGTGAAAACCTTGGCGAATATTCAGATCTCTATATGATAACCGACATCTTGTTGCTGACAGACATCTTTGAGAATTTCTGCAAGATCAGCCATAGCACCTACGGCCTCGATCCCGCTTGGTACTTCACCATGCCCGGTGGTGGTTGGATATGTGAAGTACTCAAAGTGCAAGTTGAAACTTCTCAGAGACGTCGATATGGTGCTAATAATAGAGCGGTATCCGCCAGTGTTGCAACCGCAACTCGAAAGCCAACAGCAAGTACACGGCCGAGTTCGATCCCTCGAAACCGTCCAAGTACTTGATGTATTTCCATGTCAACAACCTCTATGGATGGGCCAAGATGGAACATTTGCTGGTGGGCAGGTTTGAATGGGTCGAGAACATCGACGATCTGGATATTCGCAACGTTTCGGACTTGTCCGACTTTGGTTATATCCTAGAGGTCGAATTGGAGTACCCCGAGCATCTCCACAACAAACATCGGGATTTTCCGATGTGCGCCGAACACAGAGTACCACCAAATTCAAAACATCCTAATTTGATGACCACCCTGTACAGGAATGAAAGGTACGTCGTACACTATAGGCTATTGGAACAGGCACTAGCGCGCGGATTCGTACTCGTAAAAGTACACAAAGTACTTCAGGTCAAGCAGCGTGCTTGGCTCAAGCCCTAAATTGAACTGAATCCGAGGTTGCGGGCGCAGGCGACCACGACCTTCGGGAAAAATCACTACAAGCTTGCCAACAATTTTTTTTTGGTAAACAATGGGAAACATCCGGAAACACCAAGTGGTGAAACTGGTCAACAGATTGCACGGCAGGTATGGTGCCAAAAATCTCATCAGCAGCCCGGAATTCCACAGAACCATCTTCGACAACGACCTCATGGCTATCGAACTTCTCAGGTGCAATTTGGATTCCAACAAACCCCTGTATATCGGCATGTCCACCCTCGATATTTCCAAGGTCTGCGTATAGGTTTTCCATTAAGATTTCATGATGTGAAAGTATACGCTAGACCAGTGCAAACTCATGTACACCGATACGGATTCCCTGGTGTACGAACTCACCTGTGATAACGCCTATCAAGATCTGATCACGTCTCACCTGGATGAATAACGAATTACGAGTGATTTCCCAAGCGACAACCGATTCAAAATTCCGCAAGTTAACAAAAGAGTACCCGGTTTGATAAAAGATGAAGCCAACGGGTGCATTATAACAGCTGAAATACTTGAACGATTTGGCTTTGAGCGTCCTAATCACCCTTTCGGCAATGACGGCTTTCATGATGCTATACGTGTTGTAGTAGTGGTTGATCGTGCCAATTTGTAGTCTGTTTTAACAATGCAATTTGTCGCTGCAACTCCAGAAAATTGCATGAATCTTTTTGGTGTGATAAGTTGCAGCGACTCAGTTATATCTATGGTAGATTTGTTGCTGCAAACCACAAACATATGGTGGCATCATTGTGAAGAATGTTAATTTTGAACATTTGAATTTTTTTTTTTCTCAACATAAGGAATCAGGTTGAGTAATGAGGTGATTTTATAACAGTATCAATTATATATCAGTTGTGATAATGTAGGCGTCCATCTTAGTAACATTCAGTGCTATTTTTAAATAGTCGTCGCGAGAAATTGCAGGGACAAATTGCATCGTCGAAACAGGATGTGAGTGACGTAAAGATTCAATACTGATGTATTTTTTCACAAAAATAGAATTATGTTATGTAAAACGGAAGGCAGATGTTTCCAGAAATGAATGAATATGATGGGTCTTCCTCTTTGTGACTGTCTCAAACGTCTATGATTCGAAAGAATAAATAACAGATCCTCCAAAACTCCGTTATCTCTACGAGAATATCCATTTTTCCGAATATCATTATTATATGAAATCGCATCAAGAGGCACAAATCTTTTAAAAAACTGATAAACAGTTCATTGGACACTTACCAATAAGAGGTGCTGCAAATCTTGCACCAAAACAGAGCGCCAAAGGAAAAATATGACTGAATTGAACAATCACAACGTCAAAATACTCCGTCTCGTTTCTAATCACCCCCTTCACTTGTGTCCCTTCCAATCCGTTCTCCACAACTCCTTGGTAGAAATGATATACGTTCAAATTCGTTCTCATGAGGAGGTTTTCTGAACTTGTTTCCTTCTCTACATTCCACTCTTTCTTGATTTTGTAGAGGAAGCCAATGTCAATCTCTCTCAAATTCGACAAATCAGTTGCCCCAAGAATATTTGGAGTGATGACTGTGACATCATGACCGCGAACAGCAAGCGCTTTCCAAATTGGTTGGAAAATTCTTTGGTGACTCGTTGAAGTGATCGGGAAATAACACAAAATTCTGGAGCAATTTCCGTTGCAGAACAGAGTCACTATCACCAACAAAATTCGGATAAACATTTCAACACTTATCAGTTCTGATACGTTTTTATTCTTTATGTTGGAATATCACCGAAAAGAAGTCGACTTTTTCCTGTTTGTTTTATTTACTGAAGTGGATCCTCCTGTTCACCGAACACAATGTGCAAAGTACTAACTTCTTAAGGCTTGCCGCGCACTAGCAACTTTTTTTTTGGCAACGGATTTTTTTTATGCAGATTCACACGAAAGGGAAGCCCTGTAATGTTCGAAGAACACCGCGTGAATTAAGGTACAGGAGATACGACTTAACACTTTGATTATTTGTTGTAAGTAAGTAAACCTCAGGAAAAACCTCTCTTGGCAAGGAGTTTCAGAGCTCGGCTGAATGAAGATCCCTGAGCAAGAGAAGTTAGACAGGTCTCCGAACTCACAACGAAGGGATGGAATATGTTCTCGTCGAGTCATCCGTGTAGATATTGCCAAGGGTGGAACGATAACAATTCAGAAGAGAACCAACTCTGAAAATATATATCTATCTGAAAATAACTCCGACCCTTCTCCAATATTTCAATGAAGTTAGCGAGTCTGTGAGTGAAGAATCACTCACGAAACGGATTGCCGAACTCCACACATGAAAACTATATTCCAAGGCAGGTCGCATCTGAGGCTTGTAGATCATTAGAAGCTAACGAAAAGTAAAATAATTTCTTTGCACAGAATAGAAATTCCGGTTTCTGGGAAGCACCTTTAGCTATCTATCTCACATGGTTTTCTCATGAGAGATTATTACTAATCGTAATTCCCAGCATCGAGATATTTGACTTTGTAAGAATAGTTACTTTTGACAACTGAATACTAGACGATGATAGATCGCCTTTCCTTGGGGAAGAGACATACCTGGGTTGTCCTAGCATTAAATTCCGCCAATTTCATGTCACCCCATTCTATTATTTTAACCAAGTCATCGTTGATTTTATTGACGTGAAGGTTTCTTTGAATTTTTGTTTCTCGAGCTGGTATAGGGACTCTGGAAGAGAAACTAGTATGAAAGTACTGTCGTTCGCAAAACTATTCACTGAACAAGATGTCTTCTCGAGAAATATCTACACGGATGACTCGACGAGAACATATGAAGCAGAAACAAAGTGGGCGCCAGAACTGAACCCTGTGGAAGACCAACATTTATTGGGAGAATATCAGATGATGCTCCATCAACAAGGACCTATCAGACAAGAAACTCTTTTACAAAGCTCAGAACTGAGGAGGCAAACCGTAAGACGGCAATTTAGAAAGGAGACCCCGATGCCAAACTCGATCAAACGCTTTTGAAATATCGATAGCAACAGCCATCGTTTCTCCGAATTTTTCGATTGAATGCTGCCAAATATGAGAAACATAAAACAATAAGTCTTCAGGTCCATTGAAATATCTCTTACATTCTGTTGGTGAAAATGTATGTCAGGCATATATATGACTGTCGACAGTCCTGATATTCTGGGAATCTTTTCCCGATCATAATGAAACGTTTTTTTATATGATACCGCGCATCAGCAACTTTTTAGTAACGGCAACTGAAACATTACACTTTGATTTATTTTGAAGGCGATTCAACTGTTGCTTGGAATCTATACTATCCATTCTATACCATCATTTTGGGGAGTTTTTTTTCTGACTTTGTTTGTAGGGGGTAATCTTCGGAAATACTGATACGATTAAGAAAATTCTTCCACTGAGAAAATGCCTCACTATGCAGGAGTTATATGAGCTATAATTTATCATGATTGAACTGAGAATAAGTGAGAAATAATAGTATACAGGGTGATTCAAAAGTACTTTGACAACCTTCAGGAGGTGATTCCTCACAATATTCTAATATGAATTGTCCAAATAAATAAATATCCGGAAACGCTTCGTTTCCAAGATACAGGATGTTGAAAATTTATTTTTATTTTCGGTTTATTCAAATAACTTTTGAAATACTGAGCTTAATTAAACGAAACTTGGTAATAGGGGGTTTTTGAGGTGTCGAATTCGAACCTGGTGTTCTTATTGCTCTTAGTCGTAGGGGGCGCCACCTACACGTCTTTTTCTTTTTTAAAGATTCATAACTTTTTTGGGCGTACTTCTAGCACATTTTTTAGTAAAAAAATCGATTCCCCCATCATATCTACGTAAATAAGCTACCCTTGTTACTATTCGCTGTAAGAAACCGTTTTCTAAATATTTGGACTTGAAAACTTCAAGTCGATTATTTGATAATCGATGCATGTTGGAGTTATTACGAATATTATGCTTTTTTCACAAGAATGCTTTGGAAATGGATTTGACGTTTTACTCGTTTGCAGAGGTCATTACTGTTGGGTACGTTCCTTTATGACATCCTTAAGCGAAATAGTTATTTTTGTATCAAGGGTGCATAATCAGTATTTGTTTTGATAAAATTTGCAAGAAATATCAACATTTCATTTCAGGAAATTTTGAATATGTAGAATAAAGTTATTGTTTCACAGGCGTCTACTATTCGGTTTCTTAGATCTCCCTCGTAATTCCCTGGCTACAACGCTAAAATGGGTCGGAGCCCCATCATGCATAAACCACATGCGGATACGAATTTCTAATGGTACATTCTGAAGTAGTCCCGGCAATTTATTTTCTAAAAAGTTTCTGTAAGTTGCGCCATTCAGTCGGAGCGGAAGGAAGAAAGGACCTATCAAGTAATTATCAATAATTGCCGCCCATACATTTGCAGAAAATTGATACTGATAATGCCTTTCACTAACTGCGTGCGGATTTTCGAGAGCCCAAACATGGTTGTCATGAAAGTTTGTGATAGCATTTCGGGAGAAGTTTGCCTCGTCCGTGAAGAGTACATATCTTAAATATTGAGGATTTCCAGCCAATTTTCTCAAAAACCATTGACACATAGTAATGTGTTGGGGAAAGTCTCGTGGCAAAAGAGCTTGTACCCTTTGAATATGGTATGAATAAAACTGTTGATCGTGGATAATTCTCCAAACAGTGGACTGAGTAGAATTGACAGCTTCAGCAATTACTCTTGTGCTTGTTTCTGGATTCTCCTCGAGAGCGTTCAATTCTGCTTTTTCCAATTCTTTGGTTCGGACTGAAGTGATTTTTCAATAATATCAGCTGCCCTCTTGAAGCTACCTGTTTCTGCCAAACGACGGTCGAGACTAGCAAATGTTGGAGCTGAAGGCAGTACTCGATATTAGGAAATCGCTCCTGGTAAATACGTCTTGCTTCGCGCGCATTGCCATCCGCGAGGCCATAAACGAAATGCATATCGGCTAAATGAGCATTATTGTTTAAATAATCAATTTTTTCAAAATGAGTGTTTTCCACTTCTACTCACGGAAACTTCAACAAAACGTCTAACTGTCACAAAACTACTCACAAACGTCAATTTTATTTCCAAAGCATTCTTGTGAAAAATGCAAAATATTCGTAATAACTTCAACATGCATCGATTATCAAATAATCGACTTGAAGTTTTCAAGTCCGAATATTCTTTCAGTAGGAATAAGCTTTAGAAGAATCTATCGATATAGTCCTATTCATTAGTAAAATTGTAGAAAAATTTATCAGGATGTTCACGTAAACTCTCGAACAGTTCATGAAATTTCCATTGCAAAGTCTTTGACTGATGATTTGATGGATTCAATGCCGTTTTTTCTTTGTTTTTCTCTCAGTGAAATATATGTTAACTTAGCAACAAGTGCGCGGAACATAATATTATCATCCACTTTCTGGTTGGGCAACTTTTATATTCGTCAATAAAAAGTTACTTACTAGTGCGCGACAGACCTGATAAGCGAGCTATCTATCCCTTAAAAAACGTATAAAAATAGAACTCCGCCCAACAGAAAAAAGCGCCTGTTATAAACCTATTGAAAACCTATTGGAATTTCAAAGTTCAACTGTCCTATTGAGAGAAGATCCCTGAGCAAAACAAGTTCAACACATCTCCAAGCTCACAAGGAAGGGGTAGGAATTCTGCACTCGTCAGTTGATACTGTCCAGAATAGAAGAGAGACAAGTTTCTGACCCTTCAACGAAGTGAGCGAGTCCCTGATGTTATGTTATTCAAAGGCAATGGAATTAGGACCTTTTCAATGTACTCAATCAGTATGACATTACATACATATCATTGACATTTTCCTTCTTGACCATATTTTTAATACTAGATAAAACAATAATAAAATACAGAGTAACTAATAAATATCACAACATCTCCTTCCTTTCATAAAGTTTCAACAATTTCACATACTTCCTCACCAATACAGTGCAATAACACAGCAGCCTGCACTTCCTCAGACTTTTCTTTGCAACCAGTGGCTACCGAATATAAATTGAAACTGCTTTTAAACTGCTTCCAGTTAGCGCCCAAATCACCATCCATACTCATTGGTTTTGGTTGTTTCAGAAACTCCATTTTTACAACTGTTATTCTTCTCAATTCAGGAACGTATATGATTCTTATTTTTTTACGACTGCGCCATGTTATGTTATTCAAAGGCAATGGAATTAGGACCTTTTTAATGTACTCAATCAGTATGACATTACATACATATCATTGACATTTTCCTACTTGACCATATTTTTAATACTAGATAAAACAATAATAAAATACAGAGTAACTAATAAATATCACAACACCTGAGACAAGAATCACCAGCAAGATGAATTGCTTTTTAGTGAGTAGAATCAAGAAGCTTCAACGAATGTTATGGTGTAGAACCCCACACATGAGGACTGTATTACAAGACAGGCCCCGTTTATGTGCTTTGTAGATCATTAGACGCTGAAGAGAAGTGAAGTAGTTCTTCACAAGAAATAGAAATCTAAGCTTCTGGGAAGCACCATCAGCGATCGATCTCACATGGTTTTTCCATCACAGATTATCACTGATTGAAACGCCTAGCATCGAGTCACTTTGTAGGAATGTTCAACTCCTGACAACGAGCGATAAGAGATTGACGGACTAGAAAGAACTATGTCAAGACAATGAAGAGCAAACAATTTATCTAACTCAGTATTTACATAGAAAGAATAAACAGTAAAATATCAGAAAATATATGTCGTATGGAGTAAGACATGCAATGTTTCATTGTCTTGATATTTCGAACATTATTAGGCACAGGAACCCTTCTTCTCTTGATTAACTAACAGCCTGAAAAATACGCATCGAGAGGAGTTTAACAATGTCTGTAACAAATACCAATCTCAATAAAACGCCAAAAAACCGGCCAAAAGATGGTTTTGAATATGTCAATTCGAGTAAATGAAGTTTTTCATTCATGAACGAAGGATGAATCTAGAAATCCAGAGGTTTGATGAATATCACCTATACATATAACCAGTTAGGGAAAGTTAAATTTGTGAGTGGGTACAATTTCTTCGGTGAAACATTTTATAGGTGGTTGTGAGAATGAAGGAGTGCTTTCTCTTTTCTACAACTTTCTATCTTTGTTCAGAAATTCATTACGATTCGTGCAACTTGATTTTATTTCGCCTCAATAGGTGGACCAAGTCCCAAAAAATTAAAAAAACTTTCGGTGATAGCGAAAAATTGAAATTTGATGATGAGTTATGAAATCAAAAAGTTTTAAATTTTAGTGACTTTCACCTAATTATCCATTTTGCAATTCTGCTTTATACTCCATACTGGATAATGTTTTTATTTATATTTTTCATATTTCAATGCTACTGTTATTCCATATCAGAAACTGCTGGATCTGCTACAAACATGTTATGTAAAGTAGTCAAATAAATATTGTATTCTGTTCTATTCCATATCATTTGTAATATGATCCTTGGAAAAATAAATGCTTAACCGATAACTAATTTCGCTATTATATTCTTCCCTATCTGAAGGTATCTTCGAGCCTTTTTCAGATATTTTTTGCCTTCTTCATTCCTCCATATTTCTCCCCAACAATAATAGCTTTGTGTCGAAAATACATCAAACTGATGACATGCCATGAAATGAACATACTGTATTGTTGAAAAAAATCAGAACAGACAATTCAACATAATTGAAAAATAATGAAAAAAATGCTTTTATAAAAAATTTAAAGAGTAAATGAAATACGTTAGGAGATTCGAACACCCTCGTTATATAAAATCCAACTTTCCCTAGTTGGTTACATAAACAGCTACTATGCATTTTCAGAATTATGTTTTGTTAAAAATAGTTATTATATAATTCGAGGAAAATAGGGATAGCCCCATTATTACTCCAAATTCACTACACAATAATATCTCTACGATGAACCACCACAACACTAAGTCCTCACAGTTTCGAATATTCCGAAAATTCTGACAACACTGACTTGAAGTTAGCAAAAAAAAAATTGTTTTATTACTGTCTGCCAATTACCACTTGACAACTACCTACTGATAGTGGAAATAACGACTTTTTGATGACTTTCATTCTCACTCTAACGAGATCATTAAACTAGAAATGGAACTTTGAATATTTAGTAAAACTTTTTCACCACAAAGAACTCTATCTCTCATGTAACTCATAAAATCACCAGACCAGACAAATTTATCAAGTTTATCTATTATCCGTGTATTCTGAAAAGTGCAAAGCAAATGGCGTTGGATAGGGTAGAGCTTGTGTAATTGCGTATTGTGTAATTTGGCTAATTTCTAATGATTTGAAACAAGAATGACCAATTTTGTACTCCAGTATAATTTTCCATTATTTGTCTTCCAAATCCAACGAAATGAGGAATCACTAAATACTATGCGCAGTTTATTTTAGATTGTATAGGTTGTTTGACCAACAGAACTGGTCAAATCGGACATCTTCAACCAACTTTCCCGATTTACTCGAAATCCTGAACATCGCTTAAGAGATGAGGTGAAATTTGATGTAAATTCAAGGGGTTCAAGCTCAACATCCAACCTTACTTAGCATCAACTTTCAGTCAGATACTAGCAAATATGGATGTAGTACAATTCGTTTTTCATTATATGAACGGAATATTCAAATATGAAACTAGTGAGAAGTATCTTGTGTTATTTTCAAACTTGAACCATTCATGTTCTGACGATCACTTCAGTGGAACAGATCTAGAAAACTTCCATCCTCTGTTCAATATATCCTCATTCCTGGCTACCCAATTGAATCTATTCGAAAATAAATAGGAACATAATAAATATTTATGTATTGAGGGTATAAATTAGATGTTTTAAGCCTGAGTGGAAAGATCTCACAAAGTCGGGGACCTCTGGCCCACACCGGCATTAATTAAGTACACTATTATGTACTAGGTTACCAACCAATGAAAAAACAAACAAACATGACATCAGAAAATACTGGTGGATCTGAACACCAAAAAGGCAGCGGATCAAATACAATTCTACAAACTATTCTCAAGACATGTGGTCCCGAACTGAATTCAGTGCTTTGTGAAAAAAATCGGTATCAATTCAACTCAGAGATCTGAAGAAGTCAGTCACTGGAATTAGAAGAAAAATTACTATCCAACCATAATTCGATTTATTGCCCCAAGAAATAATGCTCTTTATCTTAGAAATTTGTATTTGCACTAATCGGAAAAAAATTTGGACCGTCGTATTAGGCCAGTAGATATATGCAATCAATTCACAATAATTCCAAAAGTTTCCAAACTTTACCGGTATGTTAGTGCGTGAATGAAAACAAACTTTGAAATTTTGCATAAGCCTGCGATGAACGGAACATTGTTTAAATGCTTTATTTTCGTACAGAAAAGTGCGAAAGTTCTGCAAACTAGGAGTAACGCTAGTAATATTGTTTTACAACATGTTTGAAGTTTGCAACATTGTTACAATTACGGGAACTTATGTTTGTCTCATTTGTTGTAGTTTTCCATTGCAATTTGTTTTACGAAATTACAAAAGTTTTACCGAATTCATAAGTGAATGAAAAAAATGTTCAACATACTTATTTACATTTGCAACCATTCCTGAAAAACGGAATATATATATTTATCAAACTTGTTCCCTCAACGCCGCCATGTCTAGTACACACAAGTATTGAGATGATTACAAAAGTTTTTATACGTAGTTTCAAATGAAGATGAAATCGGTCTCAGTGGATATGAAATTTTGCAACCTCGAACTTACAACGGAACCTTGATTATTCAAGAAATACTAATCGCATTTCTACAACCCCAGGAAGGAACTCACAACACAGTTATCCTGCTGAATACTTGATTATCATTCGGGTTATGTATATTACATATTGTACTGGTTTATTGGATCTGAATTCCTCTGTTTGATATATCGGTGTTTGATATATCGTTTAGTTGTAATTCATTACTACTAGCTTTCAACATTCCAGTAGTTTGCAGAACTTTTGCTTTTTTTGAAAGAGTACAAATACAAAATTACCTTTTTTTTGTTTTCACCCTTTACGAGAGGATTTATCCATTTTCAACTCTTATCTGAAACTTTTGTGAAAATTTAAACGCTTGTTCGAATCGAAACGAACAATTAATTGCGCAAATATATTTTCCGTTTGACGCAAGAGGATGCAAATTGAAGTACCTACTTCCCAACAAATAGATTTTAGTTATTTTTCCAAGTTTTGCAGAACAATTAGGATTGATAACATTTTTTTTTAATGAACAGTTCCTTTCTTTTCGAATGGTTGCAAATTTATCACAAGATGTAAACAGCTATTTCTCCACACTTCAAAAATTTGCAGAACTTTTGCTTTTTTTGGTAGAGAACAACTATCATATTATTTTTCATTTTGAATATACCCTCATTTCCGTATTGCAGACGTGATTGAAACTTATGTAAAAATTTCGAAACTTGTTTTGATGACATTAAACAACTTATTGCAAAAATATTGTTACGAATCTCCTAACGCTCTCCTAGCGCCGGTCCTGACGAGATCGTAAACGCAGATGAGGGGTCGCGTCGTCATTTTCCAGGAACTGTTGTTTGCCACCTGGAGAATTCGAGACACGTCATCGAGGCTTCTCTCGAGGATTCTCGATAGGTACGCAGGTATATAAGCATCGGGATATCGCGGCGGAGACAAGTTTTTATTCAGGGAGTCAGTTCTTTGAAGAGTTAGTTATTCGGAAGTTTTTATTCAGAGCTAAGGGGAGCGAGTTTAGTAGAGATAAGTGGAGAGAGTTTTGTTATTGCTAATTGCAAGTAGTCGACGTGTAGAATTTATATAACAGAGAGTTTGTATTAGCAGAATTTTTAGTACAGAGAGTTTTAGTACCGAGCATTGGAAAGTTATCGGAACGATTTAGGTGATTGTGTTGTATTGTGATAGAGAGTTATAATAAAAGAAGTTCAGTGTTGTTTGGTGTTTCAATCGACGAACCCAAGGGTAAATCGTACAGTAGTGTCAGAAGTAGGATTCTGCAAGGAAAGATCATAACAATCGTTTAACGCAAAGTGAAGTAGTCCTCAAGAACATTATTTCGATTATTTATGCAAGTTTGCAGAACTTTTGAAATTTTTTTGGAAAAATGAGAATTATTACCAATTTTTTTTTTTTGATAAAAAGAAAAGTTCTGTTTTGTTTGAATGGTTGCGAATTTACCAGAAGATGTTAACCGCTATTTCGCAATACACAAATTTCTGATTTTCAACATGTTCCGTTCAGAAAAAAGTGTTGCAAAATCAGACTCAATATCATTTGAACGTACTTTTCATTCTACTGAAGTTTCAAGACTTTTGTAATTATTATTAAATTTTGGAAAAATCATATCTATATCTACTGGCCTCTATGATCGAATTTTGAATCTGTAAAGAGCTAGACTATTCTCAGAAATATATTGATGCATATTCATTCCGACTTCGGACCGTCATGAACAAAGTGTGTTTATTGTGATTCAAATCCAAACAACAACCACCGGTAGATACATCCTACCATTTTTCATTGATTTATTTCGAGTATGTTCGAAATAACAAAAGGTAACAGATAAATAAACTGTTGAATAATGCAAATAAATGATATTTGCTCAACGAACGCATCACTAATGCAATTTAATGAAAAACAAATGGAAATTCTGCCTATCACTTGCATAATAAAAATTTGAGTACCGCCATTGCTTCAGTTAATCTGCTTACACTGAAGGTCAAAAAATATCAGAATTTCATTCGGAAAAGTTTATCAGAATCAAAAGTTATACTCAAATACTGAGTCATGGCATCCTATTCTGATTTTTTGGAAAGCTGTCGATTTATCATGTATGATATGATTTTTGAGTATTCTGACACCGTACTCATACAAAGTAGCTACTATCAAATATCAATTGTATATTACGTAACGAGAAGAATAATTGCCGAATACGAACGAGCGAAATAATGTAAGCAAGAGACGTTATCCTAGTGCTATAATTCACGAGTGCACGTAATTTTCCTTATCCCTGAGTCGCCTACTGTATTTTTTCTACTCCCACCAATGATCGACGAAACACTGAATGACAGCAAGTAGGTTGAACAGTTGCTCGACGATTCATGAATATAACTATAGGGAAGAATATCGACCGATGAGGGCGGTGGTGGTGGTTAAACTATTTCCACCATTTTGAAATAGTTACCTTGTTTACATTTGTGAAATAACGCGCCAAACTGAAATCCAGTCATCAGTTGCCCTCGCTAGACAAGATTTTGGTGTTTTTTTGCTATATTTTCATTGTACGAAATTTTTCTCGTGAAGGTTAATATAACTGTGTTCATGATGCTTTGAATAGCCGCACAATACCATTCATTGGAGGTGAACATAGATGCATTGTGTTTTAAAATCTAATGATATTTGTTCCAGGACATTTTTTAGTTTCAGTGTAGTGTTAGTGAACCAAAGAGGCTTTTATTACATGGATGATGAAATGTGCCATAACTTCGGCTAAAAATAGGCAAACAGACTCACCAGGTAACAAGAAATCATCTCTCTTGAACTGCAAGGAACACACTGAAGCCGCTCTAGGTGGTGATTTATGCAGTTTCAATTTAATTTTCCAAGCCTTGTACCTGTCTATTTTCTCTTTCAATCCACTTTCCGTAATGTTTCCCACCAAAGATGTATTTCTCTTTGGAAACGTGTGGAAAGACAGCTTTGGATTTCGGTTCCTAGAGTTGCGGCAACTTGGCACCAAACACTTTATACAGCTCACTGAGCGATCTACATCCATGATTGTTTGTTATTATTAATAAAAAAACTACAACTTCAGATGAGATGATATAATTATGAACTTCCCAATACACAGTACCAATTCACAAACTGTTGAATTCACTAAAACTATGATTGTTAACTGAATTTTACAGATAATTTCACACCTCTACTAACCAATAAGATGCCTTAATTTTGACTAGTTACCATGACAACTGAAATAATTTCTGGAAATTTTTTGACAGCTCAAAAAATAAACATAATGCTCTATGACCCTGAAATAATCAAGATATACCTGTGAATAATGCATAATACATTTTTACCAACTTTAGTGACCTAAAATTACGAAAGGGCGATAGACTGAACTAGTACCCATCTGAGTTTTAGCATTTGGTGTTACTAAAGTTGGTAATTTTTTTCATTTCATGAAATATGGTAGATGTACCTACATAACAATTTTTTAGAAAATGTTACTTGTGAAGATATATTTCTATCACCTTTAGTTGACTAAAATAACCGAAGGGCGATAGACTGGGCTGGTACCCTTATGAGTTTTAGCATTTGGTTTAACTAAAGTTGGTATTTTTTTTTAACGAAATATAGTGGATATACCTATATGACTCTTTCAAACAAGTGATTAATAAAGGCTGATTCATGCAACAATCATTATAATCACATTAACATTACATTTTCACTGAAAAAATGTTGCAGTTCCTGAAACACATGTTACATTATAAATTTGTTGTTGCAATCATTGTTTTTCATTTTGAAAAGATGTCCATATTAACGAACTGATTCTATTAAGGCACCTTGATCCATGATATTGTTGAATGCTGATAATAGGTGTATGTTCGAGTTCACGATAAAAATAATCCAGGAACGGTTCCAACTACTTGGAATGTTGGGGCTTGAAGGGTTGGTCCCAAATATATCTACAATAATTGGGTGGGTGACTAGTTTGAACCGTCCTAGATAAGTATTTATTACGAACCCGAATAGGGCCAATATAAACACAAAAATAAACACCACATTACCTAAAACCGTCAAATGACACGGCGTGCACATGAGCATTTGCTGTTTTCACCAAGAATCCCAATGTAATCAAAATAAAGTTAAAAGTTGCCAACTCCTTAGTGTGGCTGGAGTAATTATAAAGCACTAATGTGTTGCATGAACCCTTTCACTATAAGATGAGTGTTCAACTTTTCTTAACGATAATGTAATGTTGATGTTAATATAATGATCTTTGCATGAACCAGCCTTAAGCTTTCTGACAGAAACGGTTGAACAACAATGACAAATCAACATATGTCAAAAACAGCAAAACCCTGACCAACTTGACAGAGAAATTAATTCAAAATGTCAGGTTGCATCAATGTTTTTTTTTCCAAATTATGGTATGAAATTTTTTTACCAAGTACCACGCAATCTTAAATTATTCCCGAAAATGGTTTAAGCTCTTTTGATATTATAAGTGAGAATATAGAGCAAAAATTCGCTGAATTTGGCCTCTATACAGTTGAATGTAGTCATGTGATCATTCAACATATTCCATAATTTTAATTTTTTCCCGGGTACAGCCGCTATGGATTCACAAAACACGTGTATTCAAAATGAGTCATTACCTGACAACTGTCAAATACGCCTGAACGGTTTAAAACAGTGGTAGTAAAAAAATTATATTTTCCGCAAGTAAATTTTGACATTTCAAACAAAATTCCTCTGAGAAAAAGTCAAGTATTCCTTATTGTAAAGAACTAATATTTCCTAACAGTTGTAATGCGGTCAAGTTATACAATTGAATCAACAAAAATTCCGACAGAGCCAAATTTTGGTGATGACTCAGGGTTCACCATAAAGAATGAAAACTCAAAAGTCCCCAAATATCTCATGTGTGCTGAAAAAGTTATTCGGGTTCAACTGTCAAATTTTCAGAATTGTTAATTTTTCTCGAAAACGGTGAGTTGAATCAGAAAAATACCTCAGACCAACGTTGTATATTTCGAAATTCTCTAGAAAAATAATCTCAATAAATTTTTCTTTGAGTATCATCGTTCCTGAGATATCGCAATTGTAAGAGGCACGTTCTACATAATATGCACACGTTTCCACACCACCTGTGATGTAGTGTACGCCCGTTTTTCTCAAAGTGACTTGTAATTAATTTTTCAGAATGTGGTAGCCTGAAAACACGAAAAACTACGAAGGGAATTTATATGTAACTTCAGATTTCTTTTTTTCACTACTCGAACTAATTGTTGTCTGTCTTCCATAGATATTTTCACGGTTGGTTCTCTTCTGAATTGTTATCAATTGTTCCACCCATGGCAATATCTACACGGATGACTCGACGAGTACAGAATTCCCACCCCTTTGTTATGACTTTGAAGACCTGTCGAACTTCTCTTGCTCAGGGATCTTTTTTCAATAGAACACCTGAGCTTTGGAACTCCTTGCCGAAAGAGGTCTTTCCTGAGGCTTACAAACTTCAAAAATTCAAAGTGAATGTTAGTTCGTATCTCCAGTCCCTTTATTCACGCGATGTTCTTTGAACATTACAGGGCTTTCCTTCCGTGTGAATCTGCATATAAAAAAAAATAAACAGGCAAACCGAGATATTTTTCAAAATCTAATAGACGATTTGTTTCTACTAAAATGATTTGAGTCGGAAAGCTACCAGAAAAGTAGATTACAAAATATGGCCACGCTGAGGTAGGCGAACGACATCAGAAGGGCAATAAAGAGCCAGATGTTATTCAAGGCCATGCGGGTAGAGGGCATTCTCGAAGGGACTGACTATCTTTCAAATATATATTTTCTCAATGTAGTATGTAGACGAAGGAAAAAGTCCATGCTCGCTGTGGAGTGGTTAATTTCAAAAAAGGGAATAGCCCAAGGTCGTCACCACATTTATGAATTTGAGTTATTCCTTTTTTCAATAGTATATAGTTTGTTCATAAAGGGACACGAATGTGACATTTACAATTGCGATATCTCAGGAACGATGATACTTCAAAAAAAATTTATTGACATTATTTTTCTAGAGAATTTCGAGATCTACAACATTGGTCTGAGGTATTTTTCTGATTCAACTCGTTCAAACCGTTTCCGAGAAAAATTAAAAAACCTGAAAATTTGACATTTGACCCCGAATAACTTTTGAATTTTCATTCTTTATGGTAAACCCAAGGTTTTCACCAAAATTTGGCTCTGTCTGAATTTTTGCTATTTGATCACTGTTCATATGTCTAACATGACCGGGTTATTGTTAGTGTTCTACATAAATGATTGAAAACACATTTTTAATTTGCGATATTCCATAAAACATACTTTTTTTTATTCCCTCGGTAATAATTTCAAAGCACCATTCATTTGTGAATGAAATTATTCGCGATTTGTTTCAAAATTAAATTATATTTGTCAAATTTCAAACGATTTGCGAAAAATAGTATGGCTTGTGCCTCGACTTAGCAATTTTCACAGTCGTAAACGAATGTTAGCCTGTTCCTACTTGGTAAACAATGTACTATTATTTACGACCAATACATAATGTGTAAGTTTTATTCTTATGGTTTCTGCACTATAATGCCATATATTATTTCCTCACGGAATAATAGTGGGGATTAATAGTTAATGTCTTTATTTCCTCTTGCGATCCTATCAGAAAATTTCTCGAATTGAATATTACCATGGAAACGATATGGCCAAATTCCAAAGTGTCAGTATAGAATAGAATAGAACAACTTTATTCAGCTCAATAGCTATTTGACAATCTTTCATGATAACTCAACATAAATAATATTTTTCATTGATACTCAACAATATCATCTGAAAGATTCAAATTTCAAAAGAAACTATATAAAATTAATTACCATGTAGAAAATTTGATATAAATTCAATTCATATTCAAATATTTCTTTTTAACAGCAAACTTGAAACTGTATAAATTTTTTCTTTCGATTTCGTTTGATAATTTATTATATTCAATGACTCCTTTGGAAAAAATTGAATTTTGCATTGATTTAAGGTTATTTTGATTCAATATATAATTATTTTGTCCCCTAGTATTGTACATGTGTACATGTACATGACAGTAACAACGGTGTCTCATCCTGTTAGGCATAACTATACACGATATATCTATAGTTTGGGCTATAGAGTCTTTTATACATGAAAAATTTGGAATAACGTTGTAACTGCTTTGTAACTTACAACGTTTTTCCATAACTTACAACGTTTTTCCATAACTTGCACATTTTTCGATATATTATAAAGTCTGGGATACAGAATAAAAACGTGGCGACATAATATATTTTTATTTTCCAGTCTGCCGTATGCAAAAACCAACAAAACTTACTGTTATGTAAAAACCTCTCTAAAAATCAACAAAACAAACTGGAAGAATAAGAACTGAGTCTTTACTGTATCCTACCTGAATATTTCTTTAAGTAGAACAAATGAAAGAAGGAACTGTTTTCAGGAATGCAATAAAAAATACATTAAAATAATCTTAATACGAAAAGCAGAACAAGAACTAAGTATATACTATGTATGTATGTATGTATATACTATACTATACTATACTATATGTATATACTATGTATGTATGTATGTATCCTACTTGAATATTTCATAGTATAGAAAAAAAAAAGTAGGAACTGTTTTTGGGAATGCAATAAAAATACGTTAATAATCCTAATACTAAAAGTATAAGTAAAATTTCTGCTCCAAAATAAAGCAATCACAACGTTTTTCGACTTACCCCCTCTGGCAGGTCTATTGCCGGCATAATCTTCTTTCTTTTACTTAGATATTCTTCTCCTTTGTCTCTAGCTTACTTTGACTTATTGTTTTGCCACTGAGTAATATTAGATTTGCGTTTTTTACCACGATTTGATGTATTTTGTAACGAAGCCGATGAATTTAGCACAGACATGATGCTAAAAATGCAGCAACATACGCCCAAATAATCTCGTGCACTACTAATTACAACGTTGTTCCGCGGAAGTCGGCAAAATGACAAAATAAAATGTTTTGTTTAAGCAGGATATTTAAAAAAAGAGGGATATCAGTCTTTCAGACAGTTGCTTTAGGTGCCATACAACGTTATTCCATGATTAACTAGATTTCATACAATTTGCGAGTAACAACGTTGTTCGAGCCGACTCTTCGGATTAATTTCATTTGCATTTCATTATAGTTAGTTTTGTCATTTTATTATTTTGTATTCACTGATCACAATGCTTCCCACCCTTGGTATGCAATAGTAATAGGAATGATCCGCAGAAGTCTTGGAGGAATTGATTACTCACCGATAATCGGCGCAGAAAATTTTGCTCCAAACCCATAAACCAAGGGGAAAACATGACTGGATTGTACGAGTATTGCGTCAAAGTAATCCGCATCCTTTTTTATCACGTTTTTCACTGCCACATCTTCCAGTTCGCGATCGATAACCTCTTGAATAATCCTGAGTAGATCTCGACTCTTTAATAAAGCCGATTTTTCCGAAGATAAGTTATCGATGAGCATCAGATCCTGAATTATTCCATATCCGAATCGAACTTCGATTTCTGTCAAGTTTTTCAGAGTTGAATCTTTCAAAGCGTCCGTTGTGATCACTGTAACATCATGCCCTCTGAAGGAAAGCTCTCTCCATATCGGTTGGAAAATTCTCTGATGGCTCAAAGAAGGCGCTGGGAAAAATCCCAATATCTTTGCGCTCTGCACGCTAGTCAACAATACACTCAGACAAATCACGTTCAGTCTCATGATATCTCGGGTATTCAACTGATTTGTAAATGTCTACTCACAGTTGATATCCCCTAATTGATGTGAAACTATTCTACAAATGGTGTTGACTATCCAGCAGAGCAGTATTATATACATTGTTGACAATATGATTGTTTCATAGCGATTACGATACCTTAACAATACCTGTACAATAGTAAAATTACTTGTTTGTTTGAAGAAATGGTGCCAAGGAGCACAAGACTAGTGATATTTTTCATTGTGACATGGCATTTTCGAACCAAAAAATTTAATTATGAATGAGTAATTTAGGTACCTACTTCTCAACAATCGAAGATACTATCACAAATAACCTGTTGAATCATATTTTATAATTTTTCATCAATCCTGATTTACGAATATCAAGCATGTTCTGGGCGATGCTGCTATGAACTGAGTACTGTTCAAGCATGTCCTATTAGGTTTGTATGTGTTTGTCTATCAAATACTCAATTCACTACTCGGATATTATCACTGGAACTTTTTATGGGCCATCAAAATTTATTGATGCGAATGTTATATACATCTCATTGACCTTCTTTAAGAGCAGACATACATGTATTTCGTTTCAACAATTTTTATTCATATTTTCAAAAAATATTTGCGTAGTTCCAAAATTTTCAGATGTTCCGATAGTATGTCTTCATTAATGACTGATGTTATTGTCGAAACAATGAGCGAAATACAAAATAAATGTTTGTTTCAACGCACTTTCCCATCCGAATTATATTCATAAAATCTCTTCGTTATATATATATAAATATATATATATATATATATATATATATATATATATATATATATATATATATATAAACTCTGTATTTTTAGGAATAACTCCTCGATAGTAGTCAATCTTGAGTCAAAATTCGGGTCCGCCCAGTATTATAATACCAAATTGCTTTTGAAAACACCATCATAACCAATTGAACTCTCCAACTGAATGTTCCTTGAAAATTGACTATTAATGACTTAAGGTCTGCTCTTGATTTTTATTTTGGACATAATTTCTAATTCGCTCAGTATTTATCCATAGAACTTTTCACTTCTCGAAGGGTCTTCTCAAGGGGAATTTGAATATGGAAAGCATTTTATGCTTTTCCATTCGAAGAACGATAACTGTTTTATGCCAGTTGATAAATACTCTGTATATAATAATAATAATAATAATATTTATTTCACTTGTTAAACAGTATGAAAGCATTACAATTAACATTCACATACAGTAACAAGGAAAACGTCTATGCAAAACAAAACACAAAAATTTGTATAGAACACAAAACATAACAGGTTCTCATTTGTACTACTAATATAAAGGTAATTAATAATTATTTGCCGGAGGTAGCTAATAAAACTCATCAACGGTGTAGCAGTTTCTTTCTAAGAGATATTTTTTTTATTTTCTTTTGAATATGGAGATATTCATTGATTCCTTGATAGAAACATCAAGCTTGTTGAATAGTTTGGGTCCGAGGTATAGGTGACTCCTCTGGTAGAGAGAGGTTCGGTATATTGGTAAGCAATTTGAAAAATGTAAAGCAGTATACACAAACCCTGTATTCGATATCACTGATTTACACTGTATAATTTCATATTTAGAAAAAAAGTCACATTTTATTTATGTTGCTCACCTATAAAAAGAGCAGGAAACCCGGACCCGATACTATATATTAAAGGGGTGAGATGACTGACTTTTAAGAGAACCACATCGAAGAACACATTTTCATTGTTCATAAGTTTTTTTATTCGATACGATATTCGTACGATAGATTTAACATCGTCAACTGATTGCCCAAAGTTAAGTATACTGTTCTTGGGCTGTAATCCGGAAGTACTCATGTCTAACCTATCATGTTATCTAAGTCTAATTTATTTCAAATTGTTTGTACCCAAAGATATTTAGAAGCCATCCGAAATTCATCAACCATCGTCATTTTACTATAAATTGTAATGATGTACTATGTTAAGTTGGCATTGTATCATTTTTGAATACAGTGGTATTGGCAGTAGTGAAAGTTATTAATGTCAAAATAGTCAGTAAATTTTGCTTCTTCATGATATTGCAGCAACGCATCGTTAAATACCAATTTGCCTTTTATATGCAAATTATAACGAAAGGGAAGCACTGTAATGTACATTCACTTTGAATTTTTGAAGTTTGTAAGCCTCAGGAGAGACCTCTTTCGGCAAGGAGTTCCAAAGCTCAGCTGTTCTATTGAAAAAATATCCCTGAGCGAGAGAGGTTCGACAGGTCTCCATATTCCCAACCAAGGGGCGGGAAAGCCTAAAAACATATTATAAGTACTCGAAGCTTTTTCATTTCCATGGGAAGAAAACTAAAAAAAAGGTTTTGAAGGAAATCGTCAAGGATGTATGGAGCTTTCCTCGTGTAATATATTCTACTTTTACTGTCAATGCCACGAAACTTAATTCCTTTTTCAGCTTTAGCCGTACACTTATCACTTCGAAGTTTCAAGTTCAAAATGTCAAGAACTTGTATCTTTACGGTTTGGAGAGGAATGTGAAGGGGTGATCCCGTTTATAAGTGAAGTGATGAATGAAAAATGAAAAACTAGCATGTGAAGGGCTAGAGGTTGTGTGTCAGGCACATAATCGAGAGGTCCCCCAATAGGCAGGGAATTTTACTGTGTCATAACCGGGAATAACGAGGGAGTTAGTAACGAGACATCCTTGCTGAAGGACTTCGAACGAAGTCAATGGAGTTCGATGAAAATACCATAAATGGCATTTACTACTACTGTTACTGGTGTTTGTAATTTCAAGGTGTCGAACAGAAGGGTTAGTCGTTCAAACTCTATGTCACAGCAGGGTATTCCTTCTTGATTTCCATGAAATAAAAGCGCAATGATTCGTTTCATTTGAATTTCATCATAAATCAGATAATTAGATTTGTCTCTTTATTATTTCTTATTCACTAATCACTGATTTGAAGAAATTGATTACCAAGCGATAATTGGAGCAGGAAATTTTGCTCCCAATCAAAGACAGAGAGTGTTTGTGATTTTTTTGATTGCACTTCTTCCATTGAAGTTGTAATTTCTATTTTGTGATTGGGAGAAGAAAGAGGACCGAAAATAACTCATCAATTGAACGACCTTCCAGAGGTTTTCGCGCTTTTGTGACTTACAGCCTTGATAATTCGAAGACATAAGTTAAAGACTTAGAATATTACTTGTTGAAATTTGAATGATAGAGAGCATAAGTGAATGACCCAGGGTAAATATGTAATCACCAGGCTCCTAACTGTAGAGAAAAACTATTTGATGGAACCTACGTACTTTGGCCTCCTGAACAAAAAATTCCAATGAAGTTTTTGGCGGTCTCAGCTAGTTTCGGAGATATGGCCCAAAGACAGATAAAAACGGGGTTGACACATGTTTTTTTCCCAGACTATTATATATAATTATTATATACTTATCCTATTCCTCCTTTCTCATCACTTATCAATCGAGTTATAATCATTTTTTGCTACAAAAAAATCCTGAATTCGAGCATTGCTGTTTTGTTAACCTCGATTTCCTATCAGTATTTATTCTTTAGAGTCTTTTTGTGAAAACGCTTATAATCCGGTTGAAAAGTGATGAAAAAATCCATACTTTTTCTTGTCGACGTTTCGGATACTACTCTGCTCCCATTTTCAAGACTTTCGCAGAAATTCTTCTGGAGATTTCCGTTTTGCGTGTTGTGTTAGAATGTGACACTGTCATGAGTAGCCCATCAATAGTTCTACCAATTTTAGCACAGCCCACTCCGAATTTTATCTTTCCAATTCAGTTTCCCCCTTTGGAGGAGGCTTCCAACATCGTCTCATATATTCAATGAGCAAGTAACAATTTCCTCATTTCCGTTTGATAATATACAAGTGGCCTCTTTGAGTTTCCATTTCCTTTATTGTTAATATGACTCATATATTTCTTGTCTTCTCGAGTTGTTTTTATGTTCAGCTGTTCTTATTTTCGATAGTCTTGATGTTTCCCCCGTATAAACACTACAATATACCTGGGGAATTTTATAAATATTTTTTTTTATTTCGTTTTTGTATTCAAAAGTTTGTTTCAACATGTTGACTCAACATAAATCTGATCGTATTTTCTACTTCGGATATTCTTCTCACACGTTTGATTTTTTTCTGATGAACCACGTATATAAGGCATGCTCATTTTTATCTGAAGAATTCGTTGAATATTATCCGAAGGTTTCCGTATCATTTTTGAGAGGTTTTTCATCTAGTCCATGTTCTAGTATAGCACCAATCACAAGTTGAAAAGAAGAAAACCAAAACACGTATCGAAGCTTTGTTTTGTGTTGCAAAAGCGCCAGTGATTGCATATTACTTCTTACAACGTCGATTTTCCTCAGCTTGACTACGTTACATCGTGATCACTGAGGACAAGTTATATCCATGTTGCTTGGAACATGGCTCAAAGATGGTGAGGGAAAAAATTCCAAAATCCCCGCGCCTTTCCCAAAATTCGTAAGGATTGCCAGGTCAGCCATTAGAAAAAACCACAAATTCATTTGTTTCTTTCACCTATTCAGAAAATTTCTCGTTTCCAACTAATTTCCACTTCGTAGGGTGAAGGTTATCTGGTTGATTTGTTAGTGCATTATTATGTTTATTATCTCTAATGTTCATTTTTTTGTAATGTATTATAGGAAAACGCAACAAATCTTTTAATACCCTTTATCAAACACTATAAACTTCGAAATTCATGGCACCTCTCACCTATCGGAAAATATATGGTGGCTTTGTGTAGTTGTTCATGTTTCCTTTTTTTCAACAATTCATTTTGTAAAATTTTATTATATCAGTTAACTTCATTGAACTTCCGGTGAAAACAATAATTATAAGTCTTCATTTCTCATTTCAGTACAATAATAATCACGTAATCAAAAAAACAATTTACTATGTGATTTTCGCTGGAAAATTCACGAAACCGCTACACTTGTTTCACTATACAATAGCCTTAAAGTACCAAACTACTAAGTCATTGAAGGTCGATATTACTGAAATGTACCATTTTCAAAAAATAATATCTGAGAGTTTCACTTCGAGTTCCCGAAAATTTGTTTATTATTGAACAATAATTGAAATTCAATTAAGAAACATTTTCAAATTTTCCCCAGACATTTCAAAAAACCGCTATACGTTTTTCACTATACCGGATGTCAACGAATCTATTAGACAAGTCATAACTTCTAGACTATTAGGTATCAAAATGAGATTTGGTATAGGTAAATCGTTTATGAAAAGGAGAGTTTTCACATATTTCTCATTATCTGGTCACTTCTGGTTTCAACGGAAATGGCACCGGTTCAACATTTTCAAATGGAACACTCTATATATGGTCACATTTTTGGATTTCTGAGACAATTCTGAATCAGAATGTGACACTTCCAAAAATTTTTACGCCTACTTGAATTTTTCAGAGTCACTTTCGAAATTGCATCTAGGTGGCCATGATCGGACGTAAACTAATCTAAGGGCCTCAGGTGATATAGAAAAATTAATATCGCGGAGTTTCAGTGACAAGTATGTTAGATATGAGTAAGACACGTTGGCGAAATCACATTCAGCCATTATTTTTCAAATGGCGACCATTTTCTGAAAAGCACTTTCCAAAATTAGGATTTGTCGACGAATCTAACGATACTAATTAATTTGCAACTGGATCAACAAATTTAACAAAAATCAACTGATAATTTCAGCGATGCACTTATATTTTTGCGATATCCCAATTTCTCAAGAATTTCACTGAAGTACGTTTTCAAAGTGCATTCCTCCTTGTTCAAGACACATTTCAGCTCGTTCAATTGTTTCTCTCAACCCGTTTCTTAACATTTCAGGCGTTATACCTGTAGAGTCATTTCTTCTAAGATTTCGAGAGTCGGTGGGGCTGTTGCATAGTAATCACGTTTTTTAACATATCCCCAAATGAAGAAATCTAGCACAGTCAGATCTGGTGAGCGAGCAGGCCACCGTACTGGAACATTGGTTGCTACAACTCGATTATCAAAATGCTCTATCAAGTAATCGAGAACGTCTCTGGTATTATGAGGGGGTGTTCCATCTTGTTGGAAGTAATTTTGCCGTAAAACACCTGAAGGTAGGTTATTAAGATGATCCTCGATTTCATTTCAAAGAAAACCTGAGTACTTAACCCCTGTTAACTGACCTTGATACCAGCCCAGACATTGACGCCAAACCTTTCTTGAAAATTGGCCTCTCTCATAGCATGTTGATTTTGTTGGGCCCAGTACCGAATATTTTGCTTATTGAACAAGCCATTATTTGTAAACCGTGATTCGTCGGAAAATAGAATAAAGTTGATGCAATTTGGGTTAACTCTATGATTCTGAAGCAACCAATCACAAAACACCACTCGTCTATAGCCATCATCAGCATTGAAATGTTGAAGTATTTGATATATGAATAATAATAATAATAATAATAATAATAATAGCATTTATTGCCCAACAGTAAACCATTTATAGAGCAATTTGTTAAACACAATGTTTTAGTACACATCAGAAATATATATGCAATGAAATCAACAAATTATAATTACAAATGAATTTTCAATTGATTCCTCAATTCTACGATACTGCATGTAAAAATGTCACAATGTTCACTTATTTTATTAAAATTCGTGCACATTGAAGTAATGGGTGCTTTCAATAACATATTAGTACGAGGCCTTTTGCACCAAAAGAAATCACCTTGTCTGGATTCTAAACGTGGCACCAGGATATTGATAGAGGACAATACATCAGGACAGTCAATTTTACCAGTGAGGAGTTTATGTAAGAATAATATGGCAGCCTGTTGTCTGCGTTTCTCTAGTGATATGAATCCAAATCTGTCTAACAGTTCAATATAATTCGAACCTCTAGGTGGGTATGTTCCATCCATTTTATAACACAAAAATTTCAAGAATTTTTTCTGAACTTTTTCAATGGACTGAATATAGTGATTGTGAATAGGACTCCATATTAAAGAGGCATACTCTAATTTTGACCTCACAAAATAGTGAAACATCGATATCAAAGCATGGATGTTAACGAAGTTTCTACAATTTCTGATAATAAAACCATATGCGCGATACGCTGAGGAAACAGATTCAGTTATATGTTTGTTGAATGTTACTTGTATATCGAAATAAACACCCAAGTCACGTATTGCATTATTTCGTTCTAAGTTGAAGTTGTTGATGGAATATTGATATTGAATCGTTACATTTTTCCTGCTGAATGTCATTATCTTACATTTTGATATGTTAAGAGGTAAGCAATTTTGTTCACACCATTTATGCAAAAAGTTCAGCTGGTATTGTAATTCAATACAATCGTTAATGGAATTCACACCACTGTAAAGTTTTAAGTCGTCTGCAAACATCAGTCTGTTGCACCTCAGTGATTCGCATAAGTCATTAATGAAAATGAGAAATAACAATGGACCTAAGTTTGACCCTTGAGGAACTCCACTGGTGGCTAAGTACATATCAGATTTGTATCCATTGTAATACACAAACTGTTTGCGTTGTTTCAAGTATGACTCTGAAAGTGTTACATAATTTAAGTTGAAACCTAATTTCAGAAGTTTATGAATAAGCAGTTCGTGATTTATCTTGTCAAATGCTTTCGAGAAATCCGTATAAACCACATCAACCTGCCCCTTATCATCAAGATGCTCGCAAATATATTGGCAAAACACTGTCAAGTTTGTAACAGTAGATCTGGCATTCATAAATCCATGTTGATTTGACGAGATAATATTAGAGGTTGCTTCATAAATACGGTTATACAAGATTATCTCGAATAGTTTTGCTATATTGTTCAAAACTGCGACTGGTCTATAGTTTTTAATATCATTTTTTGCCTCGGACTTATGAATAGGGCACACTTTGGCTATTTTCCAGTCATTAGGAAATACTGAAGTTCTCAGAATCAGGTTGAATAGGGTTTTCATTGGATGAAGTAAGACTCTCACACAATCTTTCATAAGAAAGGAAGGTATATTGTCATGTCCTGATGTGAATTTATTTTTCAGCTTTTTTCCTGCCGTCAGAATTTCCTCATCACTGATAGGTTCTATCGATATATCAACAAAAGTGTTATTATCATAAGGTGATTCTAAATTTTGTGGAATTATATTATTCCCTGTTGAATATACGCTTTGAAAAAACTCCATGAATCCATTAACGATAGAACGAGGTGTATTGTATGTTTCATTTCCGTAATACATTGTACCTGGTATTCTCGACGTTTTATTTTTTTGGTGAATGAATTGCCAAAAACACTTTGGTTCGACTTTCAATTGTTCTTGTACTTTTGTCAAATAAATATCATAAGCTAGTTTAGTTTTGTTTTTCACGATTGATCTCAGACGTTTGAATTCATTCCAAAAATATTGATTTCGAGTATGTTTGAACTTCTTATGCAATTTGGCCTTTTCTTTGATGAGTCCTATTATTTCACTATTATACCATACAGGATATTTATGATTGAAATTTTTAAAAGTTGGAACATGCGCATCTAGTAATCCATAGAATTTATTATAAAACCTATCGACAGCTAAGTTAATATCTTCAATATTATCGAGAAATGTCCAATCTGTGTGAAGGATATCATTATATAGTGACAAGTAATCGGCTCTTTTATAATTATAAGCTTTTTGATGATTGTTAAAATCGAAATTATTCTTCTTAGTGCAGAGTTCGTCAACTACAATCGACAAAGATGGATGGTAGAGGTCTTCGTTTACAAAAGAGAAATTCTCATGCGATACATGACAACTTAAGTTGCTCATGACTAAATCTAACAATTTATTATAATAGTTTGTTACTCCATTGTATTGGTTGAAACCCGTAAATGAGAGAAAATTTTTAACAATGCAAGTTTTTCTATCCTCTAAGCTGTTCTCAATGAATTGCGTACAATTAAAATCACCCACGACGACAACCTTGTTCAAAATTGCAATCTCCCAGTTTTCAAAAGCTTCAAAGAAGCCCTCGTATTCATTTACAGGAGTAAAAGGTGGAATATAAATTACCATTACATAAAAATGTGTCGTTTGATTGTAACATTTGCAAACAATAAAGTCGATTTCGGGAAAATTTTCTTGGAGAAAAGGAACGTCGATAACTTCTGAACGAATAGCAGCATCAACAGCGAGTAACACACCACCACATGAATGCTCGATATCCGTGCTTTTTCAGTATTTTTCTTGCTGATTCGTGACTTATTTGCATTTCTCGACTAATTTCTCTTGGAGAAACCGTTTTGTAAACCTCAACCATAGCAAGAACGTTAATCTCAGTTTCCTCATTTATGATGAACCTCTGTTCTGCCTCTCGATTTTCCTCTTGCCTAAAACGATTCTCAACATACGGAAAATACTGATGGGATGGATGTTGCCGATTGGGATATTTCTGAGCATACAACTCAGCAGCATTCCTTGAATTTTTGTGGCATTCTCCAAACAGTAACAACATATCCACTTTGAGTATACATTATTTTGACAGAAAATTAAACTAAAATTCAACGAAAGTTAAAACTCTTTTTTTATCTTCTGCTCAAAAAGCTTATGTCACTGTAATTACCCAAGTGAGTGTTTTGTTCTCCAAAGAAGACTTGATGGAAATAACTGCAAGAGATTATGCATCATGCCTATCCAAGGCACACTTCACAAAAGTAATTATTATCAAGTAGGTATTTTCCTCAGTAATATTCAATTCATGTTCTCATTTGTAATACAATCACTAATAACTAGTATCGTTAGATAGGTCGAAAAATCCCAATTTCGGAAAGTGCCCGTTAAAAAGAGGTCGTCATTTGAAAAATAGACACGAAAATGTGATTTTTGCCAACTTGTCTTACTCGTATCTAACATACTAGTCACTAAAACTCCGCGATAGTTATTTTCCTATATCACCTGAGGCCCTTTTAGGTTAGTTTACGTCCGATCATGGCCACCTAGATGCAATTTGTAAAGTGACCCTGAAAAAATCAAGTATGCGTACTTTTGGAAATGTCACATTCTGATTCAGAATTGTCTCAGAAATCCAAAAATGTGACCATATACAGGGTGTTCCATTTAAAAATGTTGAACCGGTGACATTTCCGGTGAAACCAGAAGTGACCAAATTGTGAGACATATGTGAAAACTTTCCTTTTCATAAACAATTCACTCATACCAAATCTCATTCTGATACACCCAATAGTCTAGAATTTATGACTTAGCTAGTAGATTCGTAGACACCCGGTACAATAGAAACATTCCTGAGAAAACTATTGTATAAAGTGTTTTTTATTTGGGTTCGAGGATTTTCATCAATTATCGGGCAATTACATCAGACCTAAGAGCGGGAATGTTCGAGAACAGCAGAGTTCCGCAATACAACTTCTTCGAAAACTTCACCATTTTCATACCAAATAAGGACTAGCCAAAAAACTACATGTACAGACGATAACAGTATCGAACAGGCCATACGAACACGAACTAGCAGTACTTAATTCGGGCATGACCTCGACCTTTTTCAAACCACACAACGGAATCGGACACTAAATTAAATTCAACAATAAATAGCCCGTCGCCACCACAAAAACACTCCAGTCCAAAATTAATAAGAAAACTACATTTCGAAAACTCCGGTACAATAAAATACCTATTCAATTGAATGTTGAGCTCGCCCAGTATTTATCCATACAGATTTTTCCTTTTCGAAAGGTCTTTTTAAGGGAAAATATGAAAAGCAGTATATTTTGTTCCATTGGAAGGAGTATAATTCTATTATGCCATTTGATCAGACTCTGTATATTGGAAAATAACTGAAAAAATTTGAATACGGTATGACCAAAACATTTAATAAGAATATTTTACCATTTTTCCACTCCTCAAAATTCTGAAAGGAATTTGACATGACTGACATACCCTTTATATTTTTATTTCGAGAACATGAAATTTGGACCCGATACCATATTTTTATCAATGGAATAAGATGGCTGAGTGGTGAAAGAACCTCGTCGAAGAACTCATTTTCATTGTTTATAAATTTTCATATTCCAGTACAGCTCCAATAACGACAAGATGAGAGACACTAAAAATATTTAAAGTGTTCATCGAGGTGTATCTGATCGATGAGAACAAAGCAACAAATTGCGTATCGCGTTCCATTTTATAAGCCAATCAATCATCGATTTCTGTCAACTTTTCCACACTCGAATCTTTCAAATTATCAGGTGATATAACAATGACATCGTGACCTCTTAGTGAGAGTTCTTTCCAAATCGATTGGAAAACTCTTTGATGACTGAAGGAAGGCGCCGGAAAATATTCAAACTTTTACCAACATCGATAAGACTGCGATGAAGAACAATTCCGCACACATTTTTCTGGAAGCGATCGAATATCTCGTACGATAGATTTAACAGTGTCAACTGATTGCCCAAAGTTAAGTATACTCTTGTTGGGTTGTAATTCGAAGGTAATGTAATGCTGAGCATTTTTAAGTGGACTCAGTATAAGTATTCGCACCCTGTATATGAAAGCTTCGTATACAATGTGTCAAAATTCGTTTGTGAATTTCTCTCGCGAAACACCCAATGAAAGAAGTCTTTGTTTCAGTCCAGACGAGATTTGAGATTTCAATGTGTAAAATTCTTGATAGGCAAAACATCGCCTTCGCGTGTGATCAGTCCGACGAATGGTTCCATTCATCCAGCGTGGGCGAGCTTGCACGCCGTGAAAGAAATGCGATTTTGCAAAATCTGAAAAAATGGCGTTGGCTCGAATTGAGAGTGGACGAAAAAGTCGCTCTTGGTAGTTGATCCGGAGACACAGTTAGGAGTCGAACAAGAAAAAGTTCGAAGGGAAAAAAAACTCATGAACGCGAGGGGACGGCCTTTCAAGGTTTGTCCCCTGCCAAAATCATGGGAGCGCGTTTCATTACGAGAATCTTATTACGGTCGGACAAATCGGGAAAATAAATAACGTCAAATTGATTCGTGTGCAAAGTGCCATATCCTGGAGAAACCAAGAAATCTATGGAATGGAATGGAAACAGCCATGCAAAATAGACAGAAGACTTGGTATGTCAATTTTGATGTGTGTTAACGTAAATAACCATTTTATTCACTTTTGGGAAGAGAAGCCATCATTCATTTTATATCTGTTGTTTGAATCACAAGTTGAGAGATCTTTCTGACTCTCTCTGACATCGAGTAGTTATTGAGATGGGCCGTAGGGCGGCCTATAATATACAGTCAGCCAGTAGGGCGAATTCAGAGGCATTTATAGATACAAGTACATCAGATTTTTGTGTTCGGGGTTTTTCTGTTTGTGGAATTTTCATCATTCTTATGCATAGAGAAGACCATAGTAAATACTGAATAGTAAGGTAAATGTGATTTTCTTTTTGTTATAAATTGTTTTCACTGCATATATCTCTTGTTATATATTTTTTTTTCTAATCTATTTTGTAAGTTCCTATTTTCATTTCGTTCTTATCATATTGCTTGAAGTTATCAGAGGATTTCATTTCCTACAAGCCGCCCTATTTCAGATTTCAGAGTACCAATACGAAGAAGCAAAAACTAAACCCCAGGTTTCTTACTAGAGACCCTTTCTTCGTGCAAGAAGCCGAATTCATGTTTCTTGCGGACATAGCCTTGAACATCCAAAATTTGGTGTGAAAAATTCTCATACCATGGTGACAGCAACTACCATTAATGATTTCAAAAGTCTTTAGCCAATTATTCGATCTAGTAACGTGCAGAGGGATTGTAATCTGATATATGATTTTTTCGAGGAAAGCATAAAGTAATTGTTGATAAATGATTCACATAAAGAGAAACAAGATACAAGAAGCGTTCATGCAGAATTACAATAACTCTCGCAGCCGTTACATCTGGTGATCTAGCGTTGGGATTATTTTTGCTAAAGTGTGAACTAGTTGAGGAGTATTGATAAGCAAGTGATAATGTTGAAATAATACAAAAATAATACCCTTTCAGCAATTACCGCACTAGTAATAGAGCGGTGGGATTGTAAATTGTAAAGTTGTCTATTCTGTAAACATAAACTGATACAGATAGGTTGAAATAGAGGTACAGTGTTGAAAAGAAAATATTGAGGGATTATTGTGAGTACCTAGAAGAGCAATGAAAGTAAATTAACAATCACAAACCCTACCGTTCGTTACAGTAATCATGTATAATCTATCACGTTATCTATGTCTAATCCATTCCAAATTTTTTGTACCCAAAGAAATTTATGAGCCATCTGATATTCATCAACCATCGTCATTTCAGTATAAATTGTAATCATGTACAATGTTAGGTTGGCATCGAATTATTTTTGAATACACTGGTAGTAGTGAAAATTATTATCAAAATAGTCAGTCAATTCTGCTTCCTCATGATTTTGCAGTAACATATCGTTGAATACACCATTTGCCCTAAAAAATATTATATATAATTGAAGCTTCCTCTTTTTCATTTTCAGAAGAGAGAAAACCCGAAAAAATAATTTGAGGAATTCGTCAAAAGTGTATGGAGATTTCCTCGCGTAATATATTCTACTTCAACGTTTGGGGAGAAAGAAGTTCGTCTTCTTGATACAGTAGGGTATTCCTTCTTGATGTCCGTGAAATAAAAACGTTATGATTCGTTTCATTTGCATTTCATCATAAATCAGATAATTGAATTTGCCATTCGTACCTCACAGGAAAGAGATGTCGCAGAGGTTCTGTTTTATTTACGATTTCAAGAAAATGATCACTCACCGATAATCGGAGCAGAAAATTTTGCTCCGAACCCATAAACCAAGGGTAAAACATGACTGGCTTGTACGAGTATTGCGTCGAAGTAATCCGCATCCTTTTTCATCACGTTTTTCACTGCCACATCTTCCAGTTCGCGATCGATAACCTCTTGAAGAATCCTGAGTAGATTGCGACTCCTCAACAAAGCTGACTTATCCGAAGCCAGTTTATCGATGAGCATCAAATCCTGAACTATTCCATATCCGAATTGAACATCGATTTCTGTCAAGTTTTTCAGAGTTGAATCTTTCAAAGCGTCCGGTGTAATTACCGTAACAGCGTGTCCTCTTCGGGAAAGCTCTCTCCATATCGGTTGGAAAATTCTCTGATGGCTCAAAGAAGGCGCTGGGAAAAATCCCAATATCTTCGCGCTCTGCCCGCTAGTCAATAATACACTCAAGTAAAATACGTTGAGTCTCATGATATCTTTGGTAACCAACTGAATTGTAATTGTTTTAGTTATTGTTGATATCCCTCATTACGAATGTTGTTAATTATTCAGCAGAACAGTATCATATACATTATACATTGTTGACATTGTGATTTTTTTATACCAATAACGATACCTCACAGAGTGAGTAAGGTTAGTTGTGGGATTGAAAAAATGATGTTAAGAAGCACAAGACTAGTAAAATTTTTCACTGTGACATAGCTTCATTTTCGAACCAAAAATCAAATCATAAAAATAGCCTGTTGAATTATATCTTATGATTTTTCATTAATACTGAAACACTTCATAGCCGTAAGGCGTGAAAATTAAACTTTAGAGCAAGTCAATGAATCTTCATAAAAACTATTGAATTACATTGTTGGAATATCAAATAAAAAGTTTAAAAAAAAAATATGCGGTCTTGATTACAACAATTTCCAACAACAATTCAAATTGAGAGGGACAAAGGAAAAAAATGTTTAGAGCAAAGAAGTATATCTAATGAATGATATTTGTATGATAACTTTGATGTCAATGTATTCATATTTCGCAAGATATGACGAGTTGCAGCAAAAAAATTGTCATAGACATGTTTTTTATACACCGGCTTTCTTCAATGTATGTCGATATATTCAGGCAATTATCACCTTCCGCCATTTTGTGGAAGGTGAAGATATTGACTTTATATTCTAGGGTCATGCATTATTCGTCACGAGCTTCAAAAGGTTGTGTCACAAGACCCCCTTTCCATTTGATTTTTTCCCAGGTGGTGCACAGTCGCTATTTCGAAATTTTCATCAGTCAATTTTACTTCAAAATATAGTATTCATTCATAAATTTCATTATACCAAGTTTCATTCTATTTAGTTGACCCGTTCAAAAAATGAAAAGGCGGTAGATATTAAAGAAAGCCAGTTTATAATAATTTTCTTGGTGTTACTCGTTATTTTTTGCGAAATATGAATGAATTTACATTGAAGTTACTATGCAAATATTACTTATTAGGTTTAAATCTCTGCTTCAAACGCTTTGTTTTCCTTGCCCTTCTCATTTTTCAGTAAATTGTTGAATTTTTTTAATCAAGATCGCACATTTTTTGTTTCATTTACTTTTTTATTTGAGCTTCGAACAATGCAGTGCAACACTTTTTATGAAGATTCATTGATTTGCTCTAGGAGGTTTAATGACATCAATTATGTTCAAAACGATGCTGCTATATGAAACAAGTGAATAAAATTGGAAAAAAAAAAGCAGTTTATTTCCAACAGGATGTATCTGAGTATCACCCTCAGTATAAAATTCTTATACAACCTGTTACACAACAACATTGACAATACATTCATCTTAAATAATATTAATTTTGCTGTACCGCGACTTGAATCAAGAAGTCAGCTGAAATTTTACCTCAATACACCTAGAACAAACATTGCTTTAAAATCACCTCCAAAAAATTCAATATTAGTAACCCTCTGGTATATAACTCCGGTGTATAGTAGAATTATTCGACTTTTTTTGATATACGTATTAACACGAAAGGAAAGATAGGAGATACGAGTTAACATTAACATTGGATTTTGGAAGTTTGTAAGATTCCTGAGCAAGAGAGGTTCTACAGGTCAATGAGCTCACAATAAAAGGGTGGGAATGTCATCCGCAGATTAGAAACTGCCAAGGGTGTATCGATTAACGACAAGTCAGAAGAGCACCGACCGTGAAAATATCTATAGAAGAGACTAAAATACCTGACCCTTCTACTAAGTGACCGAGTTCGTGAGCGAGGGATCACCAACAAAACGGATTGCTTTTCTCTGAATAGAATAAAGAAGTTTCAATTAATTTTCTGGTGTTGGACCTCATCTATGAGAACTATACTCCAAGACAGGCCATATGTGTACCTTTTAGATCATTAGAAGCTGACGAAAAGTGAAGTATTTCTTCTCACTAAATATAAATCTAAACTTATTGGAAGCACCTTGACAGATCGATCGCACATGTATTATATGAATTGTATATAATGAGTAGTAGAGGACCCCAAGTAAGGTCTTCCTTCACCGATTTGATACTCAGGAGAAAATTATATTTTAACGAATAAAATATGTTTATGAACGAATACCAATAGGTGTTGCCGTAAAAAATGTTCATGGCTATGATTAATTGAAATTATATTTTATTTTGACTGTCTTGTTTGCCAAATGACTCATAGTCTAATCGAAAGTATACAACATTCGGTATATGCTGTTGATGGGTAGCTTACCTTTTTCTGTTCCCTTTTACCTGGTAGCCGCGTACAAACAGGTTAACTGACAGGGTTTCCCTTCCGCGAGAAGCTGTATATGAAAAGAAAAACATCGTGTTCTGGAAAATTTGATTCAATTTAGTCTAGAGATTTTTTGCTGGGTCTTAAAAATGATCGTTTCAAAGAGGCTTTGGTATAGTTTTCAGCTATCTACTGGAAAAACGACCATTTAGCAATAATTATCAATTTACATTTTTTACTGCTACTCTTTTGCAACTCACCTTGATTGCGTTATAAAAACAAATGAAAATGATTATGAGTGTCATCACGAAGGGGCGGATACAGAGAGTTTTTCCATGCTTACAAAGCAGCAACAGGTTCAAGGATTCTAATAAAATCAATTTGACACGCATGTTCTGTTAATTTTACTTGCTAGTATTCATTGAATTTCTGATTCTGAAATTTGGCTCGCTAGTTCAGGGACGAAAAAAAAATAAATAATGACCTTAATTGTATCAATTGAACCGAACTTGCATTGAAATTAGGATTCAATCTGTGCCTAAGTCTACCTGCGTTTCACGAGTACATAGGTTCCGATTTCACGGCTGCGTTTTATAACAGAGGAAAAGTAAGACTGTTTAAATTTTTTTCGAAAAGCAAGACATGCAAAAAATGTTTTGCTTCATTAGGTGACGAAGCCGACATTTTCCTAAGCGAAATAATGGACGTTGTTCAAGAATTTACGGTGGCTAGGAATGGTATCAAAATTTGTACCAAAGTAAACGACGCAAGATACCGAATTTTCCTGTGAAAGAAGATGATGAAAAGTTCCCCAAAAAAGGCAGAAATTCTGACTCGATTATTATACCACCATTTGGACTCATTAAAGCGAATAAATTTACGTACTATTTATGTGTATTCATTTTGGTTACATGTGAATGATGCTGATTGCGTAAAATAATGCCCTGAAAATTGTGGTTGGTTTTTCGATAGTCATTTGAAACCATTTGATAGAAATCAAACACCCTTGCAAATGAGTGAGAATGGAAATGAAGAAGCTTCTTCCGACTTAGAAGACGGCGATATAACTTCCGACGATTTCGATCCGGCATAATATGCAATTGTGACACCGGCATTCGCTGTTTCATGTAAATAGTGTTCGACAATAAAGATTTTTGATTTTTATACCATATGCGTGTTAGTACATTCTTTAAATTTTTTTTAATACGCTTGTCGTCTGGCGTTGAAAGTCAGAAGACTGGGACGGTCTTCGAATGTTAATGCAAGAAATAGGTGCAGTGCAACAATTGAAGCTGCTGAAGAAGCACATAATCATAAAATTCGTTTAAAACTTGTTGAATGTCCGAAGGGTTCACTTTCGTCGGACAGCAAGAGTTCAGCCAGTTCCTGAAAAAGGAAAGAACTTTACCTAGTAATTATAGACCAATTGCATTGCTTTCTATCATTTCAAAAGTCGTGGAAAAAGCAATCAATATGGAGCTCATCAAATATCTAGGTATCAGGAATAATAAATGATCGACAATACGGTTTTTGCCGTCAAAGATCAACCAGTAACTTATTGGCTTATGTTTCTCATAATTGGCAGCAGTCAGTCGAAGAATTCGGAGGAACAATAGCTGTTGCATTCGATATTTCAAAAGATCGATGACATCGGGGTTTACTTTCTAAACTGCCGTCTTATGGTTTGCCTCCTCAGTTGTTTGCTTTGTTGAAGAGTTTCTAGCCTGATAGGTCTCTGTATGTGGTTGTTGATGGAGTATCATTTGATATTCTCCCAATAAATGCAGGTGTTCCACAGGGTTCAGTTCTGGCACCCACTTTTTTCCTATTTCATATCAATGATTTGCTCGAGAAAACATCTTGTTCAGTACATAGTTTTGCGGACGACAGTACTCTCCATACTAATTCCTCTTACGGAGTCCCAATACCAGCTCGAGAAACAAAATTTCAAAGAAACATTCACGTCAATAAAAGTAATGATGACTTGGGAAGAATAATAGAATGGGGAAACATGAACTTGGTGGAATTCAATGCCTGGGGCATGTCTCTTCTCAAAGAAAGCCGATCTCTCATCACCTAGTATTTGGATGTCATGAGTAACTATTCCTACAGAGTCAAGTATCTCGATGCTAGGAATTACGATAAGTGATAATCTCTCATGGAAAAACCATGTGAGATCGATCGCTGAAAGTGCTTCCCAGAAACTTGGATTTCTATTTCGTGCGATGAAATACTTCACTCCTCGTCAGCTCGTAATGATCTACAAGGCTCAGATACGACCTGTATTGGAATATAGTTTTCGTGTGTGGAGTTCAGCACCAAAACATTCATTGAGGCTTCTCGATTCTATTCAGAGAATGGCAATCCATCTTGTTGGTGATTCTTCGCTCACAGACTCGATTACTTCATTGGAACATCGTAGAAGGGTCGGAGACTTGATTCTCATCTATAGATATTTTCACGATCGATGCTCTTGAATTGTTATCAATCGTTCCTCTGGCAATATCTACAGGGATGACACGACGAGTACAGAATTCCCACCTTTTGTTGTGAATTTGGAGACCTGTCGAACCTCTCTTGCTCAGGGATCTTTTTTCAATAGAACATCTGAGCTTTGGAACTCCTTGCCGAAAGAGATTTTTCTCGAGGCTTACAAACTCCAAATCTTCAAAGTGAATGTTGATTTGTATCTTCTGTTCCTTGATTCAATAATTTTCACCTAGTCATCGAATCGGTGGAGAAATACCTTACTTGGGATATTAGACTATTGTTAGCACCGTGAAACTTTTCGTTTTCACACAGTTTCATACTAGATGAGGTTCTTTTTCAGGTGTACTAATCTTATAAATCCCAATGGAGGTGATGATCCATCTGTGTAAATAGGCAGGCAGATTGCGTACCTAGACCACAGAGTGATACAGAATGGTATCACTTGGTAAAAGGCAAGAGGTACTCAGGCGATGATGGAGTGTATTTCAACGGCAAAAACCTGGATAGCGGCAGAGCTGGGTGCAAGAGATTTTAAAAATTGAGTGCAAGCTGCTAGGGTAAACATTATGT